>JALGBA010000363.1:0-417500 GCA_023970755.1 Azemiops feae
ATTTGAACTCGTCTAGGCTGGACAGGTGCTCACTTACCATTTTCTTGCCTATCTTAACTTGTGTTTCTATTCTGTTTTTTTATGGCACTATTTTTGATAGGTTGGTCTGTTTTTTCCCTTTGTGTAAAGACAGATGCAAAAAACGAGTTAAATAGTTCTGCTTTCTCACTATTGCTTGTCACCTTCTTGCCACTTTCACCCACTAATGGACCAATCATTTCCTTCACTTTTTTCTTATTTTTTACATGTTGAAAGAAGCTTTTTTTTGTTATTTTTGATTTTGGTCGCAAGCCTTAGTTCATTATGAGCATTAGCTTTCCTCACTTCATCTTTGCAGGCTCGGGCTATTTGCTGATATTCTGACTTTGTTATGTGCCCCTTTCCACTTTCTATACTTGTCCTTTTTATCTTTCAATTTATCAGAGAGTTCTTTATGCAGCCATGCTGGTCTCTTTTGAGAGCTGTTATTTTTCCTCTTTGTTGGTATTGTGCTAGACTGGGCTTTTATTATCTCGCTTTTCAAAATTTCCCAAGCTTCTTGAGTTGTTTTCCCCTTGAGGATCCTCATCCATGGAATCCTTCCCAAGCCCTCTCTAAGTTTATTGAAATTAGCTTACTGGTTGTAAGTAAAGGGCTATCTGTACTGTTCTTCTTATATTTAACTTATGGGGGAACTGAAAATAAAACTCTTCCATTCCTATTAAATTCCATTATTTCTTCTGCACTTCTACCTAAGACCCATCTATTTATTTAACAGTTCTACCAACAGTGTATCAAATGCCACAAAAAAGACTTTTCTGGTTTTGGAAACAAAGATCTAATTTTTTCAGACTCCTTTTAAATATCTTTTTTTATTCAATTGTTTCAAGTTAGCCAATGAAACTACTTTTTCTCCTGAAATGTTATACAGTAAGAGATCTCTGCTAGTTCTTTAGTCAAACGTAGGCTGACTTTGATGAATTGTTCAAGCTTTTGTTCCACCTTTCAGTAATTCTCTCAAAAATTGAACAGAAAAGTGTGAGGATTTTCCCCAGGCAAATCTGAAAAGCAGAATCTTGTTTGTGAAGATTAAATTGCAACATTTTCTTTTCATGTTGAGCTTTCTTATCTCTGACCTTTGTGGGCTTTTATTTCCCTTTGCTGCTCATTTTCTTTCATCCTCACTTTCTCAGTCAGTTTTGTTTGCTTAACATCTTTAAATATTCAGTACTTGACAAGTTTCTTTTTTTTTTTGTAGTTTCTTTTTTTGACAATTACCCTGTAGTAAGTATCAGTCTCATATCTTCCACAGGGATTTCCTCAGATTGTAAGTGTTGTTCCTTACATTCCTTTATAGGAACTTTGCTCAGTGTTGAGAATCTGTCCAGGTCACCAGTTCATCAAAACACAGCTAAAATAAGATTCGCCCCCCCCCCCCTGTGCATATAGTTCAGACATGTCAAACACAAGGCCCGGGGGCCGGATGCGGCCCGTGACGTGGTTTCATGTGGCCCGCGAAGCCATCCTGGAAACAGTGAGGGAATGGCCCCCGCTGCCTTGGCCCCGGCCCAGGCCGCCTGGGAGCCAATGTACAATTTTGTGGTGGCCATCTATGCTGAAACGCATTCAGTCTTAGCTCCACAAGGCCGTCTGGAAACAGCAAGGGACCAGCCCCTGCCGCGTTGGTCCTGCCCCCTGGGTGCGCGCTGGGGAGGTGTCACCCTTTGTGAGGAATGAAGAAATGCACCATCGCCTGGAAGTGGCCAGCAAATGGCCCTCGCCTACTTCACGTATCCGGCTTGATGGGCTCCGGGGGAGGGGTTTCAGCAGGTTCTTCCAGTGGACCATGCCTTGGCGCTTGCCCTGGTCCCACCCCCTTCTGCCAGAGACCCTCAGATCTGTCCCACTCCTGCCCAGGCCCCCACAGGCACCCTTGACGCGAACGATGTAGAGCTGGCCATGCCCACCCAGTAGGCCACACCCACTCCAGCCACGCCCACCCAGTAGGCTGCGCCCACCCTGGCCACACCTACCTGGCTCCCCGAGGACAACCGCAATGCTGATGCGGCCCTCAATGAAATTGAGTTTGACACCCCTGATATAGTTGCTTTCATCTCATCCATAGCCCAGGAGTGAGACAAGCATAAATCATCCTTAGCTGTTCTGGTGTTAAAGTAATGCTTTTTTATTTTACCTTATTCTGCCCCTCTACAAGGGCAGCCTCAAGTTATATGACCTTGAAAGGAATTCACAGTGAATTGAAACAGACAGGAAATACTGAATATTGGCAATAGAGACCAAACGTTTCAGGCCAATATATTTCTGCCAGTTTAGGAATGGTTGAGGAGTACGTACTCAAAAAGACCCTCTAGAACAGGGGTCTCCAGCTCCCAGTCTGCAACCCAGATCTGGTCTGTGGCCTGTTGGGAACCAGGCCACAAAGTGGCGTGCGAGGGTGTGAAGGTCTATTTGCACAAGCGGTGGGCATGCATGTGAAACCATCCCCTCTCCCCCACTGCCGCCGGTCCACGGAACTAGAAAGGTTGGGGATCGCTGCTCTGGAAGCTATTTCTGTTTATATTGATTTTTTTTTCTTCTTATTTCCCTGTGTAACTGTCTTCTCTATAAGTGTTTTGGGCCCCTTCTAAAACAAGTCTACATCCTCCCTTAGACTTTCTTAATGCCTCTCATTTTTTCCTTTCTGCTTTTCGGTTGGAGATAAAATCTTCCTTCTCTATCCATGCTATTGCCTTATATTTCTTCTCTGTCTTATACAGGCTGTCCTCAACTTACAACCGTTTGTTTAGTGACTGTTGAAAGTTGCAAAAGCAACTTACAACTGGTTCTTACACAATGCAGCAGCCCCAGAGTGACGGGATCAAACTTTGGGCGCTTGGCAACCAGTGTGTGGCAGCCTCCTGGGGTCACGTGATCACCACTTTTGACCTTCCTAGCCAACCTCTAGCAAGTAAAATCAATGTGGGAAGCGAGACCCATTTAATGACTGCACGATTCACTTAACAATTGCAGGGATTTGTCTAACAACTGTAGCAAAAAAAGGTCATAAACTGCCTTGCTTAGCAACAGAAATTCTGGTCTCAGCTGTGGTAGTAAGATGACTATTGGTATGTTCTTTTCCTAGTGGTGTAATATCTTAGAGGTGTGGAGAGTTATTACACTGTAAATCTTATTTGCAGTAGTCACATAAACATTTGTTTTAATCTTGGGTTGATATTAAGCGATTAACTCCTCCGCTGTGTGTAATGATAGAGTCCTTGTTTCAAGGATTGTTCTCTGAGAATTGACCACAGAGAAGAAAGACATCTGTCAGCAGCTTGTCTTTCAGGCCAGAGGAGACAGGGAGTTTTCTTGTACTTCCTCTCCCATTTGTACCATCAGTTGAATTACATAACCAATTTGACTAAAATTGATTTAATTTGATCTGAGTTAAGGTGGTTTTCATTAATAAGGAGAAACTACCTGCTTATCGCCAGAACTGAACCTGGGTAATTAAAAGATTCGTATGATTAATCTTTGAAGAAAGCATACATTACTTACACATGTGTGTGGTGTGTGTGGGGGGGTGGGGATGGGTGGGTGGGTGGGTGAGGTGGCCTAGCGATGAAAATGCTGGGATTGTCCACTGCAGGGGTAGGCAACCTTGGCTCTTTTATGACTCGTGGACTCCAACTCCCAGAATTCCTGAGCCAGCCATGCTGAGGGGAAAGGGAGAGGTTTCTAAGCTGAGCCATGCTGGCTCAGGAATTCTGGGAGTTGAAGTCCACGAGTCATAAAAGAGCCAAGGTTGCCTACCCCTGGTCCACTGGAAGGTTGGCAGTTCGAGTCCCAAACACTGTGCAACACTGGGCTCCTGTTCTTGACCCAGTTCCGCCCACCTCGCAGTTGGAAAGCATGCAAATGCAAGTAGATAAATAGGTACCACTTCGATGGGAAGGTAACAGCATTCAATGCCTCTCGGCATGTAGTCGTGCCAGCCACATGACCACGGAAGTGTCTTTAGATAACACAGGCTCCCTCAGCTAGGAAACAGACATGAGCACCGCCCCCTAGAGTCAGACACGACTGGACAGGGGAAACCTTTATCTTTTTATATTTCCTGAAATGGCAATCAGGTTGGCTATTGAAAAATACCCCAGGTCTGATTAGTTGGCAACCTTCATAAAATCTATGACGTGAATGATTTGGGGTATATGTGGTGTCAGGATTGGGTAGCACTGGTGGGGGAATATGTTGAATCCTGCTTGTAGGGTTGTTTATCCATCTGTGGTCTATCTGTGTCTCACCTCTGGCTTCTGGAACCATCATTAAAAAGGCGCAACAAAGAATGTTCTTCTTGCGTCAACTCAGAAAGCCCAGATTGCCCAAGGATCTGCTGATACAGTTCTATAGAGGAATTATTGAATCTGTCATTTGCACCTCAGCAGCTGTCTGGTTTGGAACAGCAACCAAACAGGACAGGTACAGACTTCAGCGGATAGTTAGGACAATTGCTAACAAAACAATTGCAGCCTGCCTTCCACTGAGGATCTGTATACTGCATGAACCAGAAAGAGGGCTGAGAAAATATCTACAGACCCCTCACATCCTGGACATAAACTATTTTAATTTCTCCCCTCAGGATGCCGCTATAGGGCACTGCATGCCAAAACAACTAGACACAAAGGTATTCTTCCCCCATGCCATCACTCTGCTGAACACCTAATTCCCACAGCACTGTCTGAGTCCTAAAGATATTTACCCATGTAGTAGGCTGCATTGCAGTTTTCATTCTCATCTTCTCATCCTTTCTCATCTTCTCATCTTTCTTACTATCTTCTCCTATTGGTGTCTTATTATTTATCACTTGTATCTTATCATTAATGATTATAACTATAATTTATGATCTATGACCTATCACTTTGTTATTTGTATGTACACTGAGAGCTTATGCTCCGGAGACAAATTTCTTGTGTGTCCAATCACACTTGGCCAATAAAGAATTCTATTCTATTCTATTCTATTCTATTCTATTCTATTCTATTCTATTCTATTCTATTCTATTCTATTCTGTTCTGTTCTGTTCTGTTCTGTTCTGTTCTGTTCTGTTCTGTTCTGTTCCGTTCCGTTCCGTTCCGTTCCGTTCCTTTCCGTTCCGTTCCGTTCCGCTCCGCTCCGTTCCGTTCCGTTCCGTTTCGCTCCGTTCCGTTCCATTCCATTCCATTCTATTCTATTCTATTCTATTCTATTCTATTCTATTCTATTCTATTCTATTCTATTCTATTCTATTCTATTCTATTCTATTCTATTCTATTCTCACAACTCTTTGCATATGACAGGGGCCATATCGCAGGCAATGACTTTCAACAAGTTGGCTAAATCAGGTGAAGGTAGTCAATGGGTTTTCAACCTTTGGTGAGATAGGGAATTGTCTATCCCAGTATGTGAGGACAGACACCAGCAGGCTGAGTGATGAGACCCTTGGAAAGTTCAATGGTCAAGAAGCAGCTCTGAAAGCCTCATGGAATGTGTAGACTACAAAAAGACACTGAAGGCATCCTGATCACCTACTGCATTTTATCCCATCTCCAGTCATCTTGTCCTACTTCTGGATCCAGATGGGAATTGGGAAGAGATAGTGAGGTTGACATTGCATAACTCTCTCTCACTTAAATCCAAGTGACACACACTAGTTTTGACGTTTTTTTATCTTCAACACTACTTATCTTCTCTTTCATCAGAAGTCCTGTGGTTGATGGGCAAGAGATGAAGCGTCAGGTGTGGATACACTGGGAGCTGTCATCATAGACTTTCTACACAGGCAGCTCAGATCTAATGATCTTTTTTTGCTGACCAAAGCAGCAGTGAAACTTGGTGTCTACCAGCGCGACTGAGCAGCCCAGCTGGATAATCCTACAGCAGACACACCAAAGAGAAGAACAACCTCGGTTGCCAGAGAGCTTGCAAGATGCCACATTGACATCGTAGCTCTTAGTGACCGGCTGATGACACTAGAGCTTCGCTACAGAACAGAAGTCAGGATACCTTGATCAGTGCTTATACTCCTACAGTGACCAACCCAGATTTGGTGATAAACAGATTCTATGAAGAACTAGATGGCCTGTTATCAGCAGTAACATGATAAGCTAATCTTGCTTGGCAACCTCAATAGAAAAGTAGGGTGCAATTCTACAACCTGTCAGGGAGTCATTGGAGACATGGAGTGGGCAAGTATAACAGTGATGGCCTACTTTTACTACAGATCTGTGCAGTGCACAGTCTCTTCTTCCCCAACACGACTTTCTGCCTGTCTACATGCATCCCTATCCTAAGTATTGGCATCTTACTGACTACGTCAAAGTTAGGAGAAAAGACAGGCGGGAAGTCAGAATAACCAAGGCCACGATCATACTGATTGTTGGACAAATCACTATTGGACAAATTAATTCCAAAATGAAATTCCATATTAGACCCAAGAAGCGGCCACAAGTAAACAAGGCCACAAAAAGAATCACTGTGGTCAGGCTGAAGAACCCCAACACAGCTTCAGTTCTGGTTGAAGACCTAGAAACCAAGCTTGCTGACCTATTGAGCATGACTGGAAATGTTCCCGGGATGCTGTCCATTCACTAGCTTTGAAAGATGCTAGGACCTTCAAGGAGCATGATGAGGAGATATGCTGAAAAGCCTCCCCTTCATCCTGCCCATCAGAAGACCTACCATCAGCTGCCAAGAATAATGCCTTTACCAGTGTCCCAGGGCAATCTAGAATAAATTTTATAAAATGGAAGGTGACTGGCTGAGTGTCAAGGCAGAAGAGATAGAGGAACGTGCTGTCAGAAACAACTTCAAATGATCCTAGAAAGCCGTCTACCTCTTTACAGATCTCAGTCTCTTGGGAGTTTCCCCCTCCTGAATATCTCTCATTAAAGAGAAGGTTCAGGTCCTGCAGAGATGACTGAACAGTTTGAAGCCGTCCTCAACCAACCATCGTCTATTAATTATAAGGTGATAGACAAGATTCCCCAAGTTGACTTCAACAGCACTATGGATGACTCTCTGGGATAGCAGTTGAAGTTACAAAAACTGTCAGTCTGCTCTCTTGGGGCAAAGCTCCAGGGGCAGATGCCATACTTCAGAGATCTACAAAGCTGGTGGTCCTGTACTTACAGAAAAACTCACTGAGTTCTGAAAGTGAGAATTCATTCCTAAAGAATTAAAAAAATGCATTTATCGCACATCTACACAAGAAGAAGGGCAATCCATAAGTATGCAACAACTATTGAGGAATCTCACTGCTCAGCCTTGCAGGAAAAAATCCTTGCAAAGTCCTGCTAAATTATCTGATCACTCAGCGTCTCAGCCTGGCACCTCTGAAGGATGTGGGACTTTATTGGCCTATCAATGAAAAGCACAGGAGCCTTGAGAAATCTCAAAAGTCCACTACCGGAATACATTGGTGCTGTTACACAGGTAGTCCTCAACTTACCACCACAACTGAGCCCAAACTTTCTGTTGTTAATTGAGCCATTTGTGAGTTTTGCCCCGTTTTATGACCTTTCTTGCCCCGTTCCTAAGTAAATCACTGCAGTTGTTCAGTAAGTAACGTGGTTGTTAAATGAATCTGGCTTCCCTGTTGACTTTGCTTGTCGCAAAAGATGGACCACATGACCCTGAGACACTACAACCATCATAAATGTGAGCTAGTTGTCATGTGTCCAAATTTTGATCACGTGACCATGGGGACGCTACAAAGGTCGTAAGTGTGAAAAATGGTCATAAGTCATTTTTTTTCAGTGCCTTTGTAACTTCAAACAGTCATGTAGTCGAGGACTGCAACCATTGTCTTTCAATATGTGCACACTTATATTAAATCACTGGAAGTGACATATGAAAAAGAATACCATCTACAGTATGTGTAAACAAATATGCCTGCAACTCAAGACAGTCTTGCAATGCATCGTAAGTAGGAGTGGGAAAGATCCTTGTTCTGAAATAATGGTGGCTCCAGAGTTAAACAACTGATTTCCATGAAATCAATAGAACTTTTACTCCCATTCATTTTAACTGGGACTAAAATATTTGGTATAATCACAGATATTTAATTCTAAGTTCCATTGTGCAAATATATTTCCTGTGTATTGTTTACTTTATTTGCAGACCTGGAACCAGATTTTTAGATTAGAAAACCTAGGGAATTCTTTCTTGCCAGCAAATGACTTAACACACAGAGATCCTTTTATGAGAGCTTAAAGAATGATTTCGTTAAAATATACATTAAAGCCCAATGAAGATGGGTTGTAGAGCTAGTCTTTGCTTAACGACCACTTGCTCAGTGATCAAAGTTATGACAGTGTTAAACGAGTGGGACTTAAAATCGATCCTCAAAGCTGCAGCTGTCGCAGTGCCTCTCTGCTTCCATGATTGCGGTTTGGGTGCTTGGCAAATGGCCTATGTCAGTGGTGGCAAACCTATGGCACGGGTGCCAGAGGCGGCACTCAGAGCCCTCTCTGTGGGCACGCGCACCATGCCCCGGAGATGGCAACCGTCCCTCTTCAACCAGCCACCCGCTAACTCACCGAGGTCCCATGTGGCTGGATGCATCCCAGTACCCATGCGCTCGCTGGCCTCTGTGTGCAGGGGTCGATGATGTCAGGCAGCAGCCACCCGGGCCCCTGCCTCATCTTGCCCTGTGACAATGGCACCCCCGCCCCGCCCTGCCTCACCTTGCCTTGCCCCGCAGGACGAGCCTCCTGCCCACCGCCCCACCTGCCAGAGACCCCCTGGATCTCTCCCAACCCTGCCCGGCCCCCATAGGCGTCCCTCCCCACGAGCAACATTGAAGTGATTACGCCCACCTTGGCCACACCCACCCAATCTGCCATGACCACCACAGCCACGCCTACCCAGTGGGCCATGCCCACCTGGCACCCGGCGATAAATAAGTGGGTTTTGGGTTGCAGTTTGGGCACTTGGTCTCTAAAAGGTTCGCCATCACTGGCCTACGTTGACAACAATTGCAACACCCCATTTGCCACCTTCTCTGCCGGCTTTCAACAAGCAAAGTCAATGTGGAAGCTGACAGGAAGTTGCAAGTTGTGCTCACATGACATCCCACTCAACGGCCGTGGCTGATTTGCTTTACAACAACAATTAGGATTGCCGGAACTGTTTTTGTAAGTCAGTGCAGTCATGTGATTTTTCTGCTTTAAGTCTGCATCTCTTTCTGTCAGTCCCAATTGCTGTCATTAAGTGAGGACTAGCTGTATTTTGTTTCAGTTCAGGTTTGTTTAGGATCAGTCATACAACTGCAGATACTGAACATTTTGCTTTTTTCCCCTCTGGGGTTCTGCACATTCTTGGGTCAAACACGGGGAATCTGAAGATTATTTTATTTATTTTACTAGCTTCAGAATAAATTGCAGGTTCCCCATGTCATGTTACATTATACTTCCTCCCTTAATTTGACAGAACATCCACAAGATTGAATCTTTCTTTCAAGGCAAAAAGAGATGAGTTATAAATACTTCAGAACTGATAGAACAATCCACAGGTGCATTTTTTTTTTCTAGTATGATGCATCCTATTTCAAAATGGCAGGAATAACAAATAAAAAATAACAAATTGAATAGGGTCATTTCCTGCCCATCTCAAAACAGTCTAAACCATGCCAGGCAAGAAGAGAAAAGAGGGGTGGCATTTCCAATAGGAATGATGAAGCCCCAATTTCCTGATTTCTTTAAACCTGTCCAGCTGGTTTAGTTTGATTGTTTTTTTTTTTTCCTCAACTGGGAAGTACTCAGTACAACATTAATGCTGAGAACATCTGGCTGGGGTTGTGTAGGAGGTGTGCTGCATTAGTACCGACAGCAGGCTTTCCCGGGAAAAGGTTGCATTAAATAATACCTGCTTGGGATGATCTGAGGTTGATAGAGCGTGACTGCACTGGGAGGATCACTGAGCCCAAAGGAAGAGAGAGGAGAAGAAGTGAGGTGAACAAGAAGTAAGGAGAACCTAGGAAAATAAGGTAATGGGAACTTATGTAAAAAAAAAAAGTTGGAAGGGAATTGACAGGATACCCTGAGAAGGATAAAATCGGAGTGGGAAAGACCTACCCACTTTCCAAGTGAGAAGGAGCTGGGGAAGATGGGATAGATAGGGAATTCTGGAGCGCAGGAGTGGTGCATATTTTTTTCAACAATGTTTTTTTTTAATCAATCCTTCGATACAGCAAACTACAGTGCCTGTATGTCTATGGAGAGTCAATCTAGAATCTCCATCTAGAATCTAGATTCCATCTAGTCATGGTTGGCTCAAAGATGCTCTTTCAAGAGGCAACTGGACTTCCTTTGTTTTTCCTTGAAGTCATTTCACTTCTCTTTCAAGAAGCTTCTTCAGTTCTGAAGGAGAACTAAAGAAGCTTGTTGGATAAGAAGCGAAACATCTTCAAGGAAAATCAAAGAAAGTCCACTTGCCTCTTGAAACAGCACCTTTGGGATTGCAGTGCCTATACTGTATTATAGCACTGTATTATAGCACTGTAGCTGTGCTGGTTGAAGTCATGAGCAGAAGGTGGCTTTTTTCCCCCAAGGGAAGATTAAATAAACCTGGGAAATGTTGGACTGGGAGGATGAATTGGATAATACCAGAACTCAAAGTCATGCGGCTGAAATTTGATGGCTAGGAGAATCAGGTCAAGCTTATATATTTCATACATCTCTAGGCTAAATTATGGAATTTACCACTAGGAGCTGATGATAGCATGCTAGTGGCTGAGATAGCTTTGTTAGCAGATAAGTCTGCAAAAGTTAGCTAGGTCAGTCAGCTGCTATTTGTGAAGATCAAATAGATCTGTTAACTGCTAATAGATTCTCACTTCTTCTTCTTCTTCTTCTTCTTCTGCCATATCCGTTATCGGACGTTGGCGATCATGTTGGCGATCCTGTTTTTATCAGCAGCCGCACGAAAAAGTGCTGCTGAGTTTTGTCCAAACCAGTCCCTTAGATTTTGAAGCCATGATGTTCTTCTTCTGCCTGGACCTCGTCTGCCTTCAATCTTTCCTTGGAGGATTAAATGGAGTACAATCTTTCCCAACTTGGCCAGCTCTACATGTGTTGGGACTAATATTTCCAGATTCACAATTGTTGGTCATGTGTCATTTCCAAAACACCTGGATGGTGTTAGTTGGAGGAAGTTTGTGTAATCAACCGCTGTTAGTTTTAGGCAAACAAAGTGCAGAAGCTAAGATGGATACAAACGATTCTACCCTCTCGTAAATATTGACATATCCTTTCTGTCTGTCTAGCTGTGGGATAGAAAGAGAAAAGCAGAGAGGAAGTAAAAGGATACTAAGGACATTTGCAGGCATATGTGTTGTCTGATATTCATTTTTTTGCAAATCTGTCCCATGCACAGGTCACACTTTTGATTGCAGAAATGTCTATTGTGGATATTGTAACCTTGAAACTAATGGGGTATTCTGGCTTGAAAAAAAAATCTGCCTTTCGCTCAGGAAAATCTGTAATGGAGATAGAAAGAGAATTGGTGTCTGTGTTGAAAACAGACTTGCCATATATTTCCTTATACTGGTGTAGGCTTTCACAGGTGACATCAATCAAGCAGTGATAAGCGTTCAGACTTGTCTAGTTTTCTGGTGCCCTGGTGTTTCGCCAGCAGCTGCGGCTGGCATCTTCGGAGGCAAGGTAAGCTGCTCAAGATGCCAGCCACAATTGCCGGTGCAAAGTCAGGACCCCAGAAAACAAGACCACAGCCATTCAGCCCCGAAGCTTCATATACATTACATTTTTCTTAATTTTTAAAATACCACACGGTATTATGTTTTATTTGTAGTGGCTTTTAATTATGCTGTCTTGGAGTTCTGGCACTTGTAAGCTCAATACATCTGGAGAAGACAACCAAGGGGAAGACCATCTTAGATTCATCCTGATCTTAATATATGAATTGAAATGGTCTTCGGATCTGGGAATCTGTTTCTATTTGCCTGCTCAATGAGAGCTGGAAAAGAAGGTTGCTTCCCTCTCCTTTGTTTAAGGAGTGTTTTTATCAGGGATCAAGGAAACTGCCCACGGAAGTTTCCAAAGATCAGATATCCATATTCTTATTCAGATTTCAAAAAAACCATAAAGTTATTTTTTTTTCCCAGAAGGCCTTTTCAGTTAAGATCAGTTTATCTTCTCCTGACACAAGAGTTTCTGGTTGTTAGTGCATGCTGTTATTGGTATTTTGATAGAATTGTTCATGTGTTGTTTTATTGTTTTCACCCCATTATTGGATCAGGGAATATTAGTTGTTCAGAATTATGCATGTATGGAATTTCATACAAGCCCTAAAGCAACGACTGAGTAATAGCGCATAGTTTTCTTCTTCAAAGTACACTCATTTTTATATTTAATTCTTATATTTAATTTTAATCTTGTAGCACACCCTTGCTTAATCTCATAACAACGTTATGAAGCAGGCAGGTGAAAATAATAAGGTTCCTGTTGATCTATGGGTCAGAGGCCATGCAGAATTAATGATATCTTTATTTGGCCTGATATACACATTTTTGAGTTCTCTAGAGCACTTCACTAGGAAAAATGAAAAAAGAATCAGACGGAGAAACAATTGTAACAATAACAACAACATCTAAAAGATTAGGCTGATGGTTTCAGTTGAGCAGCTTGCAGTTTAAAGTCAGAGCCTTTCCCTACAGCTTTGCTAAAATGTTCTTTACCCCTCCTCGAATCAGCTGGAAGCAATACCATGAGGATGCCCTTTGCCTATCCTTATTCTGCTTCTCTCCCTAATTGCTGTACTGTAGTGATTTGACTTCTGGCAGGGGAATTCTGGGAGTTGAAGTCCTACATCTTAAAATTGCCAAGCTTGAAAAAATGCTGCTCTAAGGTAATAGATATAGGACAGGGGTGTCAAACTCGCAACATCACGTGATGTGTCACGACGTATCGCGACTTTTTCTCCATTGCTGGCAATGGGGTGGGCGCAGTTTCGGCATGATGCATCTGGCCTGTGGGCCGGCGGTTTGACACCCCTGGTGTAGGAGAAAGAGAAGCAGAACCTGGGGGTGGAGTTAAAAAAGAGATCAGCCTAGAATCCCTATGTAGCCACAAGTGGACTACATCTAACCCTTCTTGAATGCCGTTGACCCTTATCTAACTCTAAGCAAGTGCTAACCTTTAGTTGAAAAGATTTCTGTGAAGATTGGCTGTTTAGCAATAAATTAATTTAATTGGACTTGGTCTTTCACACCTAACAATGGCTGGTAAAGTCTAGTCCATTTACCTATCCTGAATTAACTGTATTATACTGTATTATATAATACAGTATACTATATTATTGTATTATACAGTATACTGTATTACTGTATTATACTGTATTATATAATACAGTATACAGTATATAACACCTATATTGTATTATAAGAGGAAGTTACACTGGAACAGCTAATGATAATCGAAGACTGTAGATGAGATTTGGTAGCTCCCTTTCTCCCTTTTAGGCTTTTGTAAGATACAAGTAATCCCTGACTTACAACTTTGTTTAACAATGGTCTGGAATTAGTGTTCTGTTCGCACCACAGACATGAAGTCGAGGCAGTTGGTACAAAAGTTGTTCTTTATTGAATACATGCACTGAACAGAAGCAAGTGAGAAATGGCAACATGCCCTTTTTATACTTCCCCTGCAAGGGGAGGCTCAACCAATGAATGCAGGCTATTCTCCCGCCTCGCGCATGCGCACGAGGCTGGAGACAGCCTGTCTGGGTCCTGGGCAGACATGTGGTCTGCCCGGGTCTCTACAACCGGTCACGGCCAAACACGTGCTCTGCCCGGGTCTCTGCAGTTGTCCTGCAGATTCCCTGAGCCTTGCTGAATGACTCAGCAAGGCCCAGGACACAACAATTAGGATGGCCATGGAATGGGTGCTTTACTGCCTGTAAAGCACTTCCGGCCATTGTTGCACCATCTCTCCTATGGTCACATAATTGTGTCCTGGATGCTTGGCAATCTGTATGCACTTACGACTGGTTGTCAAGTGTCAGGCAATCATGTGATTGCCATTTGCAATATTCTCTGCTGGCTTCTCCAGAAAATCAATGGGGAAGCCAGAGGGAAGTTGCAAGCTGCTGCTGCTGTCTGCTGTAGAGCTGAGATTCCCTCCCAGAAGGCAGCTCTTTGAGAGCAAAAAGGATTCCTGCTTAGGAGAAGGGAACTCCTTTGGCAGTTGCAGAAATGGAGGTCAGGTTCTGAAGATCTGTTCCTGCACCCTTCGGAGGAGTTTCCATCCATGCATGAAGGGAAGCTGAACTCAGGAGGCAGCTTTTTTGCTCTGTCTGCTTAATAACCCAGGAGATTGCTTAACAACTGAACTGGAAGTTCCTGGATTGTGGTCATTGAGTGAAGCAGTCATGTGGGTATCTCGCTTAACATTTGCTTCATTCAGTGACCAAGATTCCAGTCCCAATTGTGGTCATAAGTTGAGGACTGCCTGTACTCAAAAACTGGCTGCCCTACTGATTAGCTGCTTGATTGGTTTTATTGCTGCTTTTTAATGATAAATTGGGAATGATTCTTCTTGTTCCTGGATATTGGTTAGGTGAATTATTAGTTGTTCAAGTTTTTTTTGCTGCCTGGTTTTGAATATTTGCATGCTGCCCACATTGCCAGGACTGTGATGGCCACATAAATGGTTTTAAATAAATAAATAAATAGGAATGTGGGAGAAAAAAGATTTTACATGTAGCATGGTTGGGTACAAGTGGGGACACATCCTTCGATTTCAAAACAGACACTGTAGATTGACAGCAGCAGTTAATGGTACAGTAGGTGTATCTACCTGTGTGTAGCATTTTGGATCTTAATATGCTCACACTTTGTCTCCTTAAAGAAGTTGTGCATTTTCTTGGTTGAAAGTAGAATCTGGGTAATCCTAGGAAATTCTGAGTTAAGGCCAGGCCCATAGCATACTACTGCTTGCTCTGAGATTTGTGCTCTGACAGCACCAATAAACCTTGATGATTAGCAAACATTTGAATCAGGCATTCTCCGGTTTAAAGCCAACTTTTAAATTATTACAACTCATTGGTTTTTTGTTTGCATTCCCTCTAATTTGAAAGAGATTATTAATATGCACATCAAATTTACCTCAAGCAATGGGTTTGCTTTAGATTAAAATGCCATTCTAAGTTATATCAGATATTTCAGCAAAATATTTAACTTCTTCAAGGGCATTTTTAAGTCTCATGCATAAAATATCAAACATATAAGAAAATATTGGTGAGAAAAGCCAAGATGAGGGGAGAAAAAGAGATAAGAGGAATAGAGCATAAAGAAAGAATCAAAAGACAGGAAGATCAACATGAAGAAAAATTACTTTTGCTCGATCTTGACATAGTCTGTTTGGTTTGGCTTTGCCATGCTGGATCCTGATATTGTGGCTTGTACATTATAGTTTAATAAGCCATACTACCTAGCCAGTGGTGGCTTATTTGACAAACACTAGTTAAACAAACAACAAATTAATGCAATATCTAAATCTCATCACAGAGAAAGAAAAGTGGAGAAAAAGAGGATCGAAAAAGGAATCAGGCCTAGCATGATAGTCCTTTTTTTAAAAGATGTTTTAATTTCTAATCAATTATCTCCCATATGTTTCCTTCTTCGCTTTCTGCCGGTGTAGATGGCTACGGTGATCGGTGGTATTTCCCGGCTCTTTCAGCCAACAATTGCAGTACTCTCAGCGGAGAAGATATGCCGGGGGACCAACCCATGGTACTTCCTTATTGGCCTTCGCATGGTGACTCTATTTTTCGCTTATGGGCCTTGGGACTCCCTCAAGGCCGACTTGGTTTGCCGTTGGCCCTCCAACATTGGGGATGCAAATAAATTTTGTTCGGCCATCTGCTATAACCAGCGCTTCCCTGTCCCCATCTCTGGCTTCTGGGTTTTCCACTTCATTGCCATCATCTTCACCGTAGCTCTCCTGAAGTTTGTTTACGTTACAAAGAAAAGGCCCAAAGACAAGGATGCAGAAGCAGCCCGAAAGCCCATTTCGGGGACCGAAAGTTCTCCCAAAGTGGGGGAACAGCTTCACTTTGGGGGCTGGAGATACGGGATCTACATCTTCTGCATCGCGCTCCTTCTGGCAATAGACGTCGCCTTCATCTGGACGCTTCTGGGCTTTCAGTTACCCAACCTGATCCAAGAGGTCACAAGTTGCTATCCTAATGACCCAGCTTGTCCCGCCACAGCCCAGTGTGCTGTTAATGGCATCAGCGATAAGCGGGCCATCCTCTGGGTTTTGGCCTTCTGCTCGGCGGCCAACATCGTCTTCTGTATTGGTGTGCTGTCCGCACAGTGCTGTCAGTCCTGTGGTTTATGCAGAGGCCCAGAGAAGGCCAAGCCGGCGGAATATGGCTGTTATGATCATGGTGCTGGTTGCCCGGGTGACTGTGGTAGATGGACAGAGGTGCTTAGCAACCATGAGATAATCCAGGCAGGGGCAGCGAAGTGTGGATGCCAGCCAGAGGGAGTCAGCTGCTGCTGTCGCCAAGGCAACGAGGGAAGCAGGGGCGTGGCCTGCGGTTGCCAGAACAACCAGCTTTGCCCCTGCTTCTTCCAGGGAAGCGACACAGGTCTATCCTCCATGACAGGCAGGGAGGATTCGGAGGGGAAGCTCTTAAGAGGAGACACAGAAATAGGGGGAGAAAGGAAAAAGTGGGGAGCAGGGGAGAATTGGATGCCAATGAACGAGCCTGTCAAGAAGGGGGCCCAGAGGAGCCAAGGCAGCTCAAGGGGGGGCACCGCAGTAAAAAACATGGCCAAATATCAGCCTCGGAGAAACTGGAGATTGTAGCGTGTAGGGTCTGGCAAGGTAGAAAAGTAGATTTTTAGATCTGCTGCCTTGAAAGTACAGCCAGAGGTTGCACATTTCCCTGACGGATTAAAGAGACTATCATTCAGGCCACGGTTTTGCTGGCTGGGGAATTATGAGAGTTGAAGTCCAAACATCTTAGTTTCCAAGTTTGAAAAATACTAATCTAGTGTTTGCAAGTTCAGGCTTTTGCAGGATGTGTTTGTGTGCATACATATTTACACACACACACACACACACACACACACATGTAAATAACATACAGTATATAATTTTTATTAAATATTTTAAAAGGAAGATAAAAACTAATACAAAATAAGAAAAAGAAGAGAAAAAAGATCAAAGAAAAAGCCAAAAGTGCAAGAAAGAGGAAAAGAAGCAAAAGGAAAATAGAAAAGGAAAAAAAAGGTATAACGAAGTTGTTTCTGCTCTTCTTTACAGCAATTACAATTACAGATTCACCTCTTATTCTATGGCTACAACATATCCCTCTTCTTTTTATATAATCCATCCTGTCTAATCATCAATCATAAGTTCATAAAACAAAAACAAGTTCAACCAGAAATGATAAGTACAGTACATTTTTTCATCTGAAAAATCCATAAGAGGTTTCAGGTCATCAATAAACATCAATATTGTCCTTCCTCTGATCAAAGAAGTCAGTTTAGACATCTTAGCAAGTTCTGTCATCTTCACCAACCTTTCCTCCA
Source organism: Azemiops feae (assembly GCA_023970755.1). Taxonomy (NCBI): domain Eukaryota; kingdom Metazoa; phylum Chordata; class Lepidosauria; order Squamata; family Viperidae; genus Azemiops; species Azemiops feae. The sequence continues at coordinate 17,579 of JALGBA010000363.1, forward strand.
TTGCGAGTAATGCTGAATCTGGGTGTAAATATTTTCATACATGCTTATAACAATTAATATAGTTTTAAAGGAGACGATAACATTCTGTTAATTTTTATAAGTATATGTGAAAATATTTATCCAAATCCTGCAATTTGTATATTGCTAAAATAGGTCAGATGAAAGGTGAGCAATTATGCCACAGCTTTCTGCCTGCCACTCTGATGTATCTTACTGCACACTTGAGTCAGAGAAAGGGAAGGAGAGACAAAAAGTTAAAAGCAACAATTAATGGAAGTCATCTTATATAATTTAATTAGGTAATTACAAGGCTAAGCCACTAATTATTTTCTTGGAAAACAACTTATTTATTTGTAATGTAATGTAAACTAGTCTTTCAGCATAGGTTCAAATAAGCTTACAAACAGAGAGAAAGAAAAATTAACTAAAATATCAGTTAAAAAAAAGTTAATTATGAGACAAAATTGCTGCAAGTGTATATGTTTTCAAAGGCCAATTAAACATCACAGCCTTTAAGATTAGAACAGACAGCAGAATTAATTTCTCAATGCTACAATGTTGCAGTGCAGATGCCAAGATGTAAAAATACATACTCCATACTTCTAAGTGCTTCCAAATGTAAATCTGATCTTCTATTGATATGCTTATGATGCAATCTTATTTTTCCCAGTTTCTTGTAAAGGAATTGGCACCAAATTATTTATACTAAAGACCATTCCTGAATTCTTCCAGTTGATCAAGGGCACATTGGTGCAAAAGGCAGCTGAGTAAGAATATATGACTAAGTTTGAATTTTAACTAGGCCTAATCCCAATGAAGAGTTCTTTTGTCCCCTCACTATATATGTTAAGTTGATTATGTTACAGGTAGTCCTTGACTTACAACCATTTATTCAGCAACCATTTGAAGTTACAACAGAATTGAAACAAGTGACTTAAGATCAGTCCTCACACTTACGACTGTCACATGATTAAAATTCAAGCACTTGACAACTGGCATGTGTGTATCATGATTGCAGCATCCAAAGGCCATGTGATCATTATTTGCAACCTTCCCAGCCAACAGCTGACAAGCAAAGTCAATGGGGGAAGCTGGATTTTCTTAACTGGGTGGTTCACTTAACAAATGTAGTGTTTTGCTTAACAGTCGTGGCAACAAAGGTCATAAAATCAGGCACAACTCCCCTAACACCTGCCTTGTTTAGCAATGGAAATTCTGCTCCCACTTGTGGTCATAAGTCAAGGACTACCTCTGTTACCAGTTACTTGGTCTTGTGAATGATTGTTGTGCTTATCTTGTAACAACTTGCTTGTCTTACATTTCAGTTTCTTGAAACTTGAAACTCTTGAAATACAGTAGGTATATGTGTGTATACTATACTGTCTTCTTGCCTCGTGTTTGGGAAAACAGGATGAGGAAAGATCAAAGGGGGCAGGGAAAATCCAGCATAATTTGTTGTGGCCAAAGCTTGACTCATCTATTCTAAAGCAACCAAATCACTTCAAAGATGCAACGTAATTTTATTAGCATGCAAACAATAGAGCAGTATATTCTAGGCTTCTAGCAAAGCATTGGCACTTTGCTGACGGCCCTGATCAAAGGCAGAACTTATATATCCTTGTCTTACTACTACTTTGCAAGGGCAAAGAAAAATGCAGAAACAGTGGAAATTACAGCATGAAGTTGGAATGCTTTTAATAAATCAATCTGGGTGACATCATCATCATCATATTATTGTTGTTGTTGTTGTTGTTATTATTTCCTCCCCATTAGGTCAACATGCTAGCCCATACTATCTCTGAAATATACAGTGAATATACAGATACTCCTTGATTTACAATGGGAGTCTGCCCATTACGATCATAAGTTGTGACCTTGTAAAATGGCTCATCACACCACCAACCTGATTTTATGACCTTTTTTTTTTTGCAGTGATCGATAAGTGGATCACCATGGTTGTTAAGTGAATCTTTGGTTGTTCAGCAAACCCATTGTTTGCTATGGGGCATTTTTGTCAAAAACCAGAAGTAAGTGCCATTTTGTTTTGGCAAAAACATCATACATTTACATCACATGAAGCCCTAAATGTGGGCCGGTTGCCAAGCACTTGAAATGTGGTAAGGTGACTACAAGGGGAAGGGGCGCATCTGTCACAACTTAGGAACTGGTTTGTAAGTGCCTTTTGGGAGATGTCCCTTTGAATGGTTGCTAAGCAACCAGTCGTAAGTTGAGGACTACTTGTAAATAATTTGGTCTCCCTGGACCACAAGTTCCTGACAGATTCCTTTCCCTGTCTCTCCTCAGGGTCACTTCATCTTGCTATAAATGTTTTCTTACAAGTGGATTTTAAGCAATTCACGCATGTTTCTGGGTGTGGGAGGGGATCTCATAGGTTTGGGCTTACTTGTATATGGAGGGATATGGATGATCTCTCTTATGAAGCTAACAAATGCTCCTGTTGGGTAGGTTGCATCTAGTTAGGATAAATTCCTTATTCTGCAAGTCCTTGATTATTGCAGAGGCATCATAATCGACCCCAGCCTTTCTCAATTGTTTGTCCAACAACCTCCGTTAATGCATCAGTTGGTTATCTAAGGTGACAAAATGCTTTTATGTGGAGTGCATCTATCATTGGTTGAGTCGGATAAATCATCCAATGATGCTAGAAATCCTTAAACAGGGAACAAAAATGGATTGCATTCCTTAAACAGGGAACAAAAATGGGGTTCCTAATTACAGCCTGCAAGAATTGAAAACGGGGGGGGGGGGGGGAGAGGAACAACCTTTGCTCTGCTCAACCTTTCCAAGATTAAGGTCAAGTTGTGTTTTCTTTTTATTTCGACATAAAGGGGAAGTTATTTATTTAATTATTATTGAATACACAGGGAACAACCCTACAAGTGCTTTCATTGAAATGTAAATATAATAAAAATGTGAAAAAAGAAAGAAATTAAGGTTGTTGCTTTTTTTTTTTTAACCCTGGAGTTGTCAACTTTTGGGGAAATATAGTCTCCCACCTCCTACTCTAGTTTAAATGCTGTTCTTCAATCAGCAGAAAACTACGCCAGCCGTGGGAATTATAGCCCCATTGCCAGCCCTTATTGCACTTCCATTGCCTTTCTTCCCAGTCACTGCAGTCCTCTCCCAAAGTTATGGGTTACAGATTTTATCCATCTTAAAGTTGCGAATGTATGGTCTGGAAGTAACACAACTTTTGTCGTAACTGTGACTAAAACAGAAGCCATAAAATCTTGATGAGGGAACTTGAAGTTTTATCCTGCCTTTATTATTTTATTTTATAAGTAACTCATGGAGTGAACATACTCCTTCCTTCTCCTATTTTCCCCATAACAGTCACCCTGTGAGGTGGGTTGGGCTGAGAGAGAGACTGGCCCCAAATCACCCAGCCGACTTTCATGCCTAAGGCGGGACTAGAAGTCATTGTCTCCTGGTGATTGGGCCCAAAGTCACCCAACTATTTTTTCATGCCTAAGGCGGGACTAGAACTCACCATCTCCTGGTGATTGGCTCAAAGTCATCCATCACTCACCATCTCCTGGTGATTGGCCCAAAGTCATCCATCTAGCTTTCATACCTAAGGGGGGATTAAAACTCTAGATTTCTATCCTGCTGCCTTAGCCACTAGACGAAATTTAATTAAGAGGGTGAGGGGTGGCAATGGACCACTTCACTCCCCTTCCCTCTTCTCCTTGATCTTCCAGGCTGAGGGTATCTGAAGCATCAGTCCTTGAGTAGAACAAACTGGCCGGTCAACTTGGAGAAGACTGTCCCGTAGAAATCCTGGCCCACACCATAGCACTTTATCAATAAAACCAGCATTTTGAACTGTACCCAGAAACACACTGCAAGCCAGCAAATATCTCATCTCATTGTGCTCATACCACATGCCTTTTCTGTGGTAGCCTGAACTCTATGGAAGACCCTTGCTGCCCATAGTTTGGTACAAGATGGGCAGCTATATAAATGTTTTAAATACATGGATCCTTACCAGTCAGGATGCGGCTGTTGCATTCGGTGCTAATTTCAGCGTCTTGTTAGTTTTGTAGGCAGCGCCAGGTGAGTAAATTCTACCACCCCACAGGTTCTTCAAGCTTTCCCCTAAGAATTAAAAGATGTTTAGGCCCAGCACCAATTTCCTACAGCTGGCATCCAAGCAAATCCACACTGAGCAGAGAACTGCTGCTGTTGGGCGATTGGAACTTTGTAATGTATGACTTTCTGTAACCCATTTAAAACTCTATCAAATGTATGTAAATATTATATTATTATATCACTATTACATTATTAATATTATTTTATATATAATAATAAATATTATGTACAGTTATGTGTGTTTAACATAATTTATGCAGAATGTTATAAAATGGTGATGAAAAAACATACAGACTGAAGTAACTTACACCAGGGGTCCTCAACCTTGGCAACTTTAAGACTTGTGGACTTCAACTCCCAGAATTCCTCAGCCAGCGTAAAAATTAGCTAAAATGAAAAGTGTCGTCCAGGCTCATTTTGAGGCAAAGCAGTCCTGATTCAAATTTTCTCAGTTGAGGCTTTCTTGTGTAGCTTGTGATTTTAGATTTTAGCCATAGCTTCAACATATTTCTGCAGTGTCCATCAGAGGAGGAAGAAGCTGCTTTTCAAGCTTCGTTTAATTTTTTTTTCCAGTGCCAAATTGGGGAAAAACACAAATGATGCCATTTTTATATTTGGAACAGCAGAGGATATTTTGACATTCAAGTCAAATAAATATATGACGATTCTGACCAGCCTTTACAGTAAAAATAAATAAATTGACACAATTAATAATGGGGAACAGAAAAAAACAATAGGAGAATAAAATGACATATCTAATTAAAAGTTTAGTGCTATTGTATAACTTGGTGAAGATATTTGGCCAACTAGAAGAGTTAGCATCCCTTAAGTAATAAACACAACAGTTGTCTACATAACCCTCAAATTTGGAAACGATTGAGGAGATCAGAGCATATCTTGGGGCACCATAAAAAGGACAGTTTGAGAACCTGGGTGAAAGTGTCTACTTACCTGATCCACAAAAGATATTTGTACAATAGAGAGAGGCTATTGCTCAATAACAGTCTTATTTCTGGATGGTATCATTGTGTTGCAGAAAATAAAGGGATATCGGCAGGGTGTGGTCAGCACTGTCAAGATGGTTGCCACAAAGATGTGATCCCAACTCTACACTTGAGCACATAAAAAACAGGAGGACTTCAAACACACTCTTGTGGCCACACCTTGACTTTTTCAACCCTATGGACACCATTCCAGATTAAATTACCAGCAATAATTACCAGAACCAACCAACCAAACAAACAAACCCAGAAGAGAGAGACTGCAGAGCTGGGAGAGTAAGCTGTATCCCATCTATTCGTTTCTCATAAAAAGATAATATTCATTTATCTGAGCAGTGAGGAGCAGCCCATCCACATGAAGAATGCTTGTCCACATCACCCCTTCAGCTGCCTTGGAGCCCAAATATTCTGAAATGGGCTGCTTTCATATTAAAGCGTTAATCGTATTAAACAAGGAATTGTTCTCTCGAAGTCTTGGAGTTATGTGCTGTTTATGAAGAAATTGCTTGCAGCTATCGATTGCATATGGATGGTTACAATGAAAGATTGATTGATTGGTTGTGTGCCATCATGTCAGTGTCTGTCCTTAGCAAGTATCTAGCTAGATGTTTTCAGCAGGAGAATCTGTCTCCAACTTGGTCCTTCAGGTCTTCCAACAGTGTACGGTAATTGTTGTAATCAAGACCACCTCCCTTGTTGCTGGCTCTCTTCTCTTCTTCTTCCCCACCCCACCCCACCCCACCCCACCCCATCCCATCCCCTTTTACAGGTAGTGCTTGACTTACAACCATTTGTTTAGCAACCATTCAAAGTTACAATAGCACTGAAAAAACTGACTTACAACTGGTCCTTGCATTTACAATCGTCTCAGCATCCCCGTGGTTATGTAATCAAAATTTGGGCACTAGACAACCGGCATTTATTTACGGCAGTTGAAGCATGAAGCATCCTGGGTCATGTGATCACCATCTGTGACCTTCCTAGCTGGTTTCCAACAAACAAAGTCAATGCGGAAAGCTGGATTCACTTAACAGCCATGTGATTCATTTAACAGTGATTCATTTAACAACCATGGCAAAAAGGGTTGTAAAATTGGATGTGACTCACTTAACAACTGCCTTGCTTAACAACATAAATTCTGGACCCAATTTTGGTTGAAAGTAAAGGATCTATTCTATTCTATTTTGTTCTATTCCATTCCATTCCATTCCATTCCATTCCATTCTATTCTATTCTATTCTATTCTATTCTATTCTATTCTATTCTATTCTATTCTATTCTATTCTATTCTATTCTATTCCATTCCATTCCATTCCATTCCATTCCATTCCTGAGGCCTGACATTGCTGAAATTAAAGACGAAGGCTACAATTGTACACACAATAATTCATTGAGTAAAGCTTCTGAGCAGTTATATAGTACACTGGAACTTATTTCTGAGAAGATATTGGATTTCACTGCAAAACAATGATCTCAGTACAGCTGATGAAGGAAAGGCCTGCAGCAAGGGATGAAAAGAAAATCTATAAAACTAAATCAAGCTTGAGGTCTTGTCAAGAGCTGCTGAAGGCAACCAGTAAATAGATTTATCAGTCTGAAAAAGAGAAAAAAGACAAAAGTGGAACAGGTTTCCTGGGATGCTACATTGATAATTTGAAGAATATTTTCCTCAAATACATAGGTAGCATGGAAGGACTTGGGAAGACTGAAATGTTTTACTGTCTTTAGGCAGGAGAGAGACGTATGAGGACATTAAACATCACAAAGTGACTCCAAATTCTCCATAATTCTGTTTTGAAATGGATATTGACCAAAATATAGGAAGGGGTAGATATGGTGCCTAATGACAATGCTAGATAGCTATTTGTCACTTCTTTTAAGAAGTCTGTCTGTCTGTCTGTCTCTCTCTCTCTCGCTCTCTGTCTCTCTGTGTGTGCGTCTCTCTTTTCTTCCAGCAGGGGGCAATAAAAGATTAACAAAATGAAGCCATCTCCAAAAGGAAGATGCTGACATTTTAAGGCCCCAGCCCAGGGAGTAAAGTGCATAATATTCACACAGAGACTTTTTCATGAAATATGCTTTTTTCTCTGACACTTCACTCCCAACATCCCTTTCCTCTGATATTACAGGTAGTCCTCAACTTACAACAGTTATAGACTGTTCAAAGTTACAACAGCACTGAAAAAAGTGAGTTATGACCGTTTTTCACACTTAAGACCATTGTAGCATCCCCAGGGTCATGTGATCAAAATTCAGACACTTGGCAACTGGCCTGTATTTATGACAGTCACAGTGTCCCGGGATCATGTGATCACCTTTTGCGACCTTCTGACAAGCCAAGTCAATGGGGAAGCCAGATTCACGTAACAGTCGGGTTACTAGCTTAACAACTGCAATGATTCACTTAACAACTGTGATAAGAAAAGTCGTAAAATGGGGCAAAACTCAGTTAACAAATGTCTCACTTGGCAACAAAAACTTTGCGCTCAGTTGTGGTCATAAGTCGAGGACTACCTGTATTCACTTATGTCTCCCAGATGGATTGTTGTGTTATTCTTCTGCAACAAATCCAGAACACACTGTGGCATATTCTCACGTAAATTTGCATGGATACCTGCAATTTGCCAGAAGTAGTGTTACATTGTGCAGAATGGATGTACCCATTTGTGGTACAGATTGTGTTAAATGAGTCTATCTAGGTGATGGTTCTGAACCTTGGCAATTTTAAGATGTGTGGACTTCAACTGTTGATGTCCACACATCTTAAAATTGCCAAACTTAGGAAAACCTGATCTATGATGGCTACAGTTGGGCTGCAAAACTCCAGACAATTGCTAGATGGCAGCAAAATGGTGGAGTTTTTCCATTTCCTTGCTACCACCATCTGCCATTTTGCAGCTTAGATATTAAAATATTCATCTTACCACTATCCACTTCCCACAGAGGCCAAAACAACCTGCATTACAGAAGTGAGGCCCTTCAAAATTTCTGGCAAAATTTCTCCCTCAGGATATCTTAGCTAACTATTTGAGAGCCTCAGTTTCAGCTAACTGATCAATGTTGCGGGATAAAACCCACTTCTGCTTAAACCAAAAGCTACGGAATTTTGGAAATACTGTGACATATATATTTTTTTTGTATGAGAACTGGATTTTAAGATGATGGTGCTTAAAGATGGATACTAAAAAGTCAGCTATACCCACTTTCCAGGGAAGTGAAGTGCTTTTTATGTGGAAAGAGTTACTAACAGAATGATATTAATGGTGTCATTTTGTGTTGAACAGTGATTCTTTTGTAATACGGTGCTCCAAATTTTGAACCAGGTTCAAACAATGGTGGTTAGGACCATTAGTCACTTTATTGTACTTTGGTTTGGCCAAGGCAGTCCAATTTTTTAAACATGTCCACAGTGTATCTTGTATATAACATTTATATTCATTTTCTTCTTGTGGGATATATAACTGAGATTTGAATGTAGCTGTTTTACAAAAGCAGCTGTATGCCACATAACAATGAGGAGGTGGTGTGAAACCCAATGACAAAACAATTGCAAACTGCTAAAAACTGGCAACTGGAAATGTAATAAAGAGGAAACCAACCCTTTCTTTCTTTATTAAACAAGTTTATATGGCTGATTCTGGGTGACTTGCATTAAAAATCACAACATAAACACGCATAAATATCCTATTCCATCCCACCCCATGGCAGAATACAGAATACAGTGGAAGGAGAACTTGTTTGCAGAAATGACTAAATTGACTTGTTTGATCAAGAAGGGAAAGAAAACCATTTTTATAAAAGACTTAGAGACTCAAAGAGGAAAAAATTAAAAGCAATTGAAAAAGAGGAAATTGTCAAAAGAGTAAACAGCAGTATTGACTTAAAGGAAGTCCCAGAGGGACTAATGTCATAAATTGCTGATGTTGTGAGAATTTATAGTAAATCTTCAAAGGTTCCCTTATTCAGGCAAATTATGCTAAGAACCATTTCTTAATATTTTCCAGAATAGTTCAATTCAATCAGAATAGAATTGAAAGGAACCTTGGAGGTCTTCTAGTCCAACCCCCTGCTCAAGCAGAGACCCTATACCATTTCACATAAATGGTTGTCCAATATCTTCTTAAAACTTCCAGTGATGGAGCACCCACAATCTTTGGAGAGAAGTTGTTCCACTGATTAATTGTTGTCACGGTTAGGAAGTTTCTCCTTAATTCCAGGTTGCTTGTCTCCTTGATCAGTTTCCATACATTGTTTCTTGTCTTGCCTTCTGTTTCTTTGGAAAAACCAGCCACTTAATCGAGTTCATCTTTATTCATGGTTCTCAGGCCTGCTGACAAAAACCATGTCTTAGGGCCTTTCAGAAAAGCAGCAGGATGGAGGCAAACCATAAGTTGGGGGGAATGCTAAAAATGATAAATGATAAAGAGGAAACCAACAATGTGTGTAAATACTGTAACTCAGAATTTAGGGGTTTGGACATCAGCTCTTGTAGGAAACAACAATGTTTTGTTGTTGTTAGTTGCGAAGTCGTGTCCGACCCATCGCGACCCCATGGACAACGTTCCTCCAGGCCTTCCTGTCCTCTACCATCTTCTGGAGTCCATTTAAGCTCACACCTACTGCTTCAGTGACTCCATCCAGCCACCTCATTCTCTGTCATCCCCTTCTTCTATTGCCCTCAATCTTTCCCAGCATTAGGCTCTTCTCCAGTGAGTCCTTCCTTCTCATTAGGTGGCCAAAGTACTTGAGTTTCAATTTCAGGATCTGGCCTTCTAAGGAGCAGTCGGGGTTGATCTCCTCTAAGACTGACCGGTTTGATTGCCTTGCAGTCCAGGGGACTCGCAGGAGTCTTCTCCAGCACCATAGTTCAAAGGCCGCAATTCTTTGGCGCTCAGCCTTTCTTATGGTCCAACTTTCACAGCCATACATTGCAACTGGGGAAACCATGGCCTTGACTATACGCACTTTTGTTGGCAGGGTGATGTCTCTGCTTTTTAGTATGCTGTCTAGATTTGCCATAGCTTTCCTCTGCAGGAGCAAGCGTCTTTTAATTTCTTGGCTGCAGTCCCCATCTGTGGTGATCTTGGAGCCTAGGATGTTTACAACAGTAAATATGAGGAAGTACTGTGTGAACTTGCTCAATACTCTAGGCAGGAGTGTTAGCAGAATGTGAGGGAAGTTTTGTTTTGTTTTGGGGTTTACTTGTTAAATGTTTTCTTTCACAGTAAATAGATGGAAGTAGCTGAGTAAATAAAACTGCAGAAGTTTATAAAGTGTAGACCTGCTTTGGAAGGGGGGGGGGAACTATTATTGTTGAACTATATTAATCAGTGTTCAACCGCATTGATAATATATGTCTATGTTTTTTATGCACATTTTTGTCTTGTTTATTTTTGCTTTGTTTGTTGTTGTTTCCCCTTTTTTTGTTGAAGCTTGTATTTTAACTTTGGAAATAAAATAAAAAATTATCAAAAAAAGGAGAAATAAATAAAAGACACTAGCAGTCCTTGAGGAGGAAATTACCGATGTCTAAGTAAAAAAAAATTTACAACCAGAAACACACACATACAAAAAAGGTTAGGGTTTAGGGTTAGGGTTAGGGTTAAAGAAAAGAGGCAGCAGAGGGAGGCTGGTGATCTGTTCTATCAGTTCTGTATAAACCTAGAACACAGTAGAATACAGGCAGTCCTCAACTTACGATCACAATTGAGTCCAAAATTTCTGTTGCTGAGACATTTGTTAAGTGAGTTTTGCCCCATTTTATGATCTTTCTTGCCACAGTTGCTAAGTGAATCATTGCAGTTCTTAAATTAGGGACACGGTTGTTAAGTAAAACTGGCTTTCCCGTTGACTTTGCTTGTCAGACAGTTGCAAAAGTGGATCACATGACTGTGGGACACTGCATCCGTCATAAACACCAGTCAGTTGCCAAGCATCTGAATTTTGATCACATGACCATGGAGATACTGCAAGGGTCATAAGTGTGAAAAACGGTCTTGCCACTTTTTTCAGCGCTTTGAATGGTCACTAAACGAACTGTTGTAAGTCGAGGGCTACCTGTAATAGTAAAAAAAAGTGTTGATGTTGATACAGTGTCAGGCCGAAAGACCAGGAGCACATGTGAAGTTCCAATTAAATTGATTTATTATTGGTCACGCCTGTGCACAGGAATCTACTCAACTAACAATTAGCATTATTTTGGCACTAGATAAGGGTCAACTGAATGCAGGAGGGGGTTGGACACTTAGTCCATTTGTGCCTACCAAGCAACACTAGGCTGATTCCTCTTTTGACTCCGCTCCAGGTTCCGTCACTCATTCTCCTACCTACAGGTATCCATTCATTGCCCTTAATTTGCCTAAGAATCAAATGCGGAGCTTTCTGATAGCAATAACAATTGAGCAATACTTCATTCCTGGACATTTCAGTGGAAAAATCAGCAAGCACAAGAGCAGTTTCAGACCAGTTTGCACAATGAATAACAAGAGGGATTAAGAGCAATACAAGCCAAGCACAGTAACAGGAGCAATGAAGCAGACTGGAGCATGGCTCACTAATTCAACTGGAATAGATGCTGAAAAGTTTGTGTAAGCAATGTTATGACAATTCCTCTCCATCAGCATCATCAAAGCTATGTGAACCTTGCTAACATGAACACTCTTTGTGTGGTGCAGAAGTAATTTTATATAAAGCTTCCCCCCCCCCACCCTGGCCCCAGATCTGTGGCAGGTTGATTCCTCTCAGTTTTTCAATCCTGTTTTTTTCATATCGAGTTTTACAGCATAACTCCTATTCTGCTCCTTTTATTTCTCTGAGAATTGGAAATAATTCTCATTCTCCTCTGTATAACTCATTGTACCTTTCCTGATTCTTTGCGATTGCCTGTCATCATTGCTGAAAGTTATGAAGTACTGATGGAAATGAGGAAATGTATTCCCTCATGATTATATTTCTGTTTTTGGGGTGTTATTATAATAAAAAAGATCAGCCTTCTAAGTCAAGTTTTATTTGAGAGCTTTAGCTTAAATCTCTCGGTCGGTATAGTCTGTGAAGTGTAAATTGTAAAGGAATTTCACAATAATTGGACCACGGGATAAGTGGTGGTTCTTGACGGTGAAGGAGCTGCTGAGCTTAAATATGGGTCTAAAATATCAGCTTCGTTGGACTGAGAGATGTTCTATCAAAAATCTCCTTGGGGAACTCATTCTCTTTAGCATCATTTCCATCAACTGGATTATATAAGAAACATAAGAACATTCTGAAAAAGCTCTCCTTTAGCTTCAGGGGGAAGTCACCTTGAAAGAAAAGCATGTTTTTTAAAGAAGATTCATTTTGTTTTCAGATGCTGTTGGGTCTTATTATTTCATTTGATGGTGTGGACACATCTATGATGACATCAGGGGCAATCACAGCAACCTAAAGTGACCTCCTGAAGCAAATCCTGGCCTTACATAACTGGGCTAATGTCTAATCTAAGTACAGGTAGTCCTTGACTTACAATATAAGTATAGGTAGTCCTTGACTTTAACACAACTGTGTTAAGTCAATCTGACTTCCCCCATTGACTTTGGTTGTCAGAAGCCAGCTGGGAAGGTTAACAGATTCACTGAACAACTGCATAATTCACTTAACAACTGCAGTGTGTCGAGCCCCAGGGAAATCAGAAAATCCAGGCAGTTCAAATGAGTATAAAGATTTATTGCAAGCTTACAAGAATCTGAACTACTAACAGTCAAAGCCAATCGGTGGTAGATAAGAATCAAAGGAATTCAAGGTGGGCTGGACTTAGATCTCTTACGGGGGTGAAGGGACTCATGACTAATGACGTGTTTGATCCCTCCCTCAGGCTCAGCCTGGTCATCTCCTACACAGTAATTTGCTTAACAATTATGGCAAAAAAGGTCATAACAACTGCCTCGCCTGGCAATGGAAATTTGGGGCTCAATTATGGTCATACGTCAAGGACTTCCTTTACAAGCAGTTGCTAGATGACCCCCTTTTCTCTTTTGTTCCTGCTTTCTGCACTGTTCTCTAGGTCTCGGAAACTCAAGGCGCTTGAAGCATTTTAATGCGGGAGGAGGAATGAAAAGAGTAACATTCCTTCTAAATCTCGAATGGGGAAAAAACTGGGGATTATTGGAGTTGTTATTTGACCTGAGGAGTGTCCACAGATGAGATAAAAAAAGCCAAGAAAGCAGTCACAACCGCACAAAGCTTCAGACATGCATTTTGCACACAAAAGGGGCAGGGTTTTGATTGAGGTTGTGGCCACTAGATTAATATTTTGAACCTCCCTTTCTGCAGATGTCCAGATGACACATCTGGAAACACCCAGCTGGGCCCTGGAGTTAGAAGCTAATGGATTAAGGGATGCCCATATATTGTACATGCATATTAAATGTTTGTATGCAATGTTTGCATACAGGTAGCCAACTCCTGAATATATTTTAATCTCTTCCATTCAGTATTTGTTCCTTTGCATTTAAGGTGGCTCATTACACTCTGTGCTGGATTAAAGATATGGGGTGTTTTCCCTTATAAGCTAAGGGAGCCCAAGATCCTTAACATTTTCTATTTGAAACATCCATTCATTTTGTGTTTTATATTCCCAAATGTCATTTGATACATCCTCTCTGGAAAGGTTTCACAGAAAACAAGGGTACACTTTTGGTTCCAGCCCTACATCGAAAAACAAAAACATTTAAATTTTATCCTAGCAAGCAATTAAGCCAAAAGATTTAAACCCAAAGGAACTCAATATATCAACATATTTTTCATCTACATCTCCACTCCCACAAGCGGAAACTATAACTACACATATACATAAAACACAGAACAGAACATAAATGATTTCAGCAATGTATTTTATGTTGCCTGGTTGACATCTGCACTCTAATTTTAAATTTCAAGGATTTTCTCCCAGTAATTTTTAAAATACATTCCGAGGTAAATTGATGGCAGAATCCACCTCTCCCCTTGCTCTGTTCTCCCCACCCATCCATCTTTGGTGATCATATTCAGGTATTCTTTTTGCTTTTTTCATTGTTTATTTTATTGTTCTATATCTATTGTTTTACTTTTGCTTTGTTTACGCTCTTCTCATCTCTTTCTTTTTATTATAGTAAGCTGCCTAGAGTAGCCCCACAGCAAGACAGGCAGCAAACATTATTTATTTACTTATTTATTTGTAAAATTTACTAGTTAACAAATAAATAAAATTTAACAAATAATTAGGCAGGGATATTGGTAAGTTTTTATTCATGTGTCTTCTACAGTATGTCCTGCTTATTAATTTTTGTTGTTGTCAGGGTAAACACTTTAGATGGCTTTATAATCTGCCCATACTCTTTCAGATATTAAAAGAATGAGATCATGATCACATAAATAAATTTTTGTTAGATGTGAATAGGTGGGTTGATGTTTCCTGAAAGGGAACTAATGGATAATATATAGCTCTGATTCTATTTCTGTGTTGGAATGTGAGGCAGCTGGCGTAGGAAATATATATAAGCATGCGTGGGGAAAAAAACAGCTGAAGTTTGGAGAGATATCCAGGAAGAAAAAAGGAAAAGGGAAGCTTTGATTGAAATAGTCTGTTTATTGCTGACCAACAACACAGGGAGTTGTAATCCCAGCATGCCTGGACTGAAAGACACACTCATCTTTTAGATTTTAGATTTAGACTTGAGATAAATAGAAGACATCTAGAAAAGAAATTATATGTTGGCATTCCATGTTAGTGTTTTCAGTATTCTGATTGAAGAATGTTTGGGGAATATTCTCAATAACACATTTTAACGTGTTATAAGCCACCCAGAGTCACTTCTTCTGAGATGGGTGGCTATATATATATAAATTAGATAGATAGATAAATAAATAAGATTGCTCGAAGAAGCCAATAAAAATAGGCTTAAATGAAGCCTACTCTCTTCACAGCAACATTTTGCTAAGAAGTTCAAAGGCTTTTCTATATGACCTACTAACTGTGGGTGGACGCTGCCTTAGTGAAGGACACACCCAGCGTATTCATATAAACCAAGGTCTAATTAGTTTAATATAAGCTTTGTCTAAATGCCAAAGCGGTCTTTCACTTTTTGCTCAAGTCATAGAAGGTTATTGGTGCTTTCACAACATAGAAGAGTTAAGAATATTGCAAGGAACCCAATTGTTTCCTTCCTTCCTTCCTTCCTTCCTTCCTTCCTT
Organism: Azemiops feae; assembly: GCA_023970755.1. Classification (NCBI taxonomy): domain Eukaryota; kingdom Metazoa; phylum Chordata; class Lepidosauria; order Squamata; family Viperidae; genus Azemiops; species Azemiops feae. Next base: position 32,896 of record JALGBA010000363.1, read on the forward strand.
CCTTCCTTCCTTCCTTCCTTCCTTCCTTCCTTTTCAGAAGTGTCATGCTGGCAGGAATAGCCAACACCCAGAAGACGTGCTCAGGATCCAAAAAGATCTTGACAGACTTGAACAATGGGCTCTATCCAACAAAATGAAATTTAATGTGGAGAAAAGTAAGGCTTTACACTTAGGCAGGGAAAAACAAAGGTACAAGTGCAGATTAGGCGAAAGATGGCTCAAAAACAGTAACTGTGAGAGGGACTTTGGAGTCCTAGTGAACCATCACTTAAATATGAGTAAGTACTATGAAGCAACAGCCAAAAAAACTAATAGAATCCTGGGTTGTATAAACGGAGGCATAGAAACAAAAGCACGTGAAGTATTAGTATCACTTTATGAAACCTTAGTAAGGTCATACCTGGAATAGTTCATCCAGTTTTAGTCAACACAATACAAAAAAGATGTTGAGACTTCCGGAAAAAGTGCAGAGAAGAGCATCTAAGATGATTAAAGGCCTGGAGACATTTGAAGAACGGTTGCAAGTATGGCTGCTCTAGAGAAAAGAAGAAATAGGGGTGACATGATAGCAGTATTCCAGTATTTGAGCGAGAACAATTAACTAGTGGAACAGCTTGCCTTCAGACGTTGTGGGTGTTTCATCACTGGAAGTTTTTAAGAAGAGACTGGACAGCCACTTGTCTGAAATGGTATAGGGTCTCCTGTTTGAGCAGGGGGTTGGACTTGAAGACTTCCAAGGTCCCTTCCAGCTGTATTCTGATTGGATTGAATTGAATTGAAATATCCTGGAAAATATTAAGAAATGGTTCTTAGCATAATTTGCCTGAATAAGGGAATCTTTGAAGATTTACTATAAATTCTCACAACATCAGCAATTTATGATGCTAGTCCCTCTGGGACTTCCTTTAAATCAATGTTGCTATTTACTCCTTTGACAATTTCCTCTTTTTCAATTGCTTTTAATTTTTTCCTATTTGAGTCTCTAATTGTTAGCTATTCCCCTCTATCTCCTCATCTATATCATTTATAAAGATGTTGAAGAGCACTGGGCCTAACACAGAACCTTGAGATACCCCACTGCCTGCTTCCCTCCATGTTGATGTCATTCCATTGAGGACTCCCTGTTGGGTGGGGTGATGCTGCCTATCCCACATTGTTCTTCTATCTGACAAAGGTAAGATAGTGGTCTACTTTTCAAATGTCTCACTGAAGTCTAAGTAAACTATGTCCACAGCGTTTCCCTTATCCAAAGGTTTGTCTGGCATGATCTGTTTTTGACAAACATGCCGATTTCTATTAATTGTCTTGTTCATTTCTAGATGCTCACAAATTGATTATCTTTTCTAGGACCTTCCCAGGTATTGATGCCAGGCTGATTGATCCACTTTTTACCCTTTTTGTAGAAGGAGAAGGAGGAGAAGGAGAAGGAGAAGGAGAAGAAGGAGAAGGAGATAGAGAAGGAGAAGAAGGAGAAGGAGATGGAGGAGGAGATGGAGAACGAGAAGGAGATGGAGATGGAGAAGGAGAAGGAGAAGGAGAAGGAGAAGGAGAAGAAGGAGAAGGAGAAGGAGAAGAAGGAGAAGGAGAAGGAGATGGAGATGGAGAAGGAGATGGAGATGGAGAAGGAGAAGGAGGAGAAGGAGAAGGAGATGGAGAAGGAGAAGGAGAAGGAGAAGGAGAAGGAGATGGAGAAGGAGAAGGAGAAGGAGATGGAGAAGGAGAAGGAGAAGGAGAAGAAAGAAAAGGAGAAGGAGGAGAAGGAGAAGGAGAAGAAGGAGAAGGAGATAGAGAAGGAGAGAAGAGGAGAAGGAGATAGAGAAGGAGAAGAAGGAGAAGGAGATGGAGGAGGAGATGGAGAACGAGAAGGAGATGGAGATGGAGAAGGAGAAGGAGAAGAGAAGGAGAAGAAGGAGAAGGAGAGGAGAAGGAGAAGGAGATGGGAGATGGAGATGGAGATGGAGATGGAGAAGGAGAAGGAGATGGAGATGGAGAAGGAGAAGGAGAAGGAGGAGAAGGAGATGGAGAAGGAGAAGGAGAAGGAGAAGGAGATGGAGAAGGAGAAGGAGATGGAGAAGGAGAAGGAGGAGAAAGAGAAGGGAGCAGAAGGAGAAGAGAGAAGAAGGAAAAGAGAGAAGAGGAAGACGGGAGAAGAAAGTGAAGGGAGAAGCAGAAGTTATTTAGTCTTCTCCTTTCAACCCTCCAAAGCTGCCAAAGGAAAAAAAACACTTTTGAATGGCAACCACCTGAACATATTGCAGCGAAAGCAAAACAGACACTGTGTCACCTTAAAGATTAAGAAAGTGTGAGTGACACAAGCTTTTCATGGTCTGCATCCATCCAAGAAAACATATGGTGTAATGGGTACCGTATATTAGTCTTCAAGGTGACACAAGACTCATTTTAAAACCAAAGATGATAAATCACAGTCCCCAGATTTGGGTTTTTTATTTTTTTTAATTAACACTAGCACCATGACTTGGGAATAAGCTTCTGATCTGGGGGGGGGGGGGGGGCCCTGCTTCTCATTTGTTTCTTCAGCAGCTTTCTTTGCATAGGGTGACTTTATATATATTCCCGGTAAGCAAAGAGATGATTATCTCTCTGAAGAAATCGCCATAGCATTTTTTTTCAATTAGTAAATCAGTTTATTTCTTTTTCAGAAGCCCTGGCGATTACCTTTTGGTAATGGTAAGATATTTGTTAAGAGTACATTTAAGAGGTGACCATTTTCTAAGCAGTATTTACAAGGTAAAATCAAAATCCCTCAAGCTGAGAGACGAAGTCCTGGTGATTACATTGAACCTGTCACTTTTATTCTGACGTTGCTATATTTCAGTATTTTTTTTCCCCTAGTCTAGTCTACAGTCCTGATGGTTCCTGGTATCTCCTATCCATGTACTAATCAGGTCCGACCCTGTTTAGCATGTTTGAGATCTTGGCTGAAGATCAGTTCGTTGCTACTAGCACTTGTAACGAGCAGTCCTGCATGGGTCTAATATGTGAACAATGCTGTCAGTTTATATTTATATCACGCCTTTCCTCAAAGAGGAACATACAGGTAGTCCTCAAGTTACGACCATGGTTAGGACCAATATTTCTAAGCAAATGGTTGCTGAGTCGTGCCCGAGGTTACGACCTTTTTGCCATGGTTGTTAAGTGAATCACTGCAATTGCTAGGTGAATCCTGTGGTTGTTAAGTGAATCTGGCTTTCTCCATTGACTTGCTTGTTAGAAGCCAGCTGGGAAGATCCCAAATGGGTGATCACATGATTCAAGGATGCTGCAACTGTTGCAAATACATGCAGGTTGCCAAACACACACACACACACACACACACACACAAATGGATCAGTCATAGGTCACTTTTTCCAGTGCCATTGTAATGTTGAACGGTCGCTAAATGAATGGTTGTAAGTCGAGGACTACCTGCACACAGGACTTTTGGTTTCTAATACTTCTCCGCAGAAGCAGCCTCTTAATATAGTTCGGCTGGGAGAGAGTGACTTCCCCCAAGCCAAAAATGGCGAATGCAAAATTCTGTTCAATGGAACTTTATAATAAAGATAGTGCGGGTCCTTAAATGAACCCATTGTTTGCTTTGGGCCGGTTTTTGCCAGAAACCGGAAGTCAATCCAGGTTTCTGGCAAAACCATTGTAAATTGTGGTCATGTGACTGTGAGGTGCTACAAACAACCCTAAATGTGGGTCGGTTGCTGGGTCATCAAAATGTGATCACGTGACCGTGGGAGAGGGGGAGGGCAAAGTTTTAATTTCAAAACCAGGTAGGTTTTCAGGGGCCCGTCATACGTTGAGGACCGCCTGTACATACTCCTTTTATTACCTTTCCCCCCCTGAGCTAAAGAGTCACAAACATTCTAGTCATTTCAAAAGGCGTTTCGTCCATCTTTAGCCCTTGTTTCTCCAGCTTTTTAATGTGCTTTTTTTCAACGCTCTTTTCAAATTTGCATTTTGCTTATCTTGGAAAGAAGAAGAAAAAGAAAGGAAGGGAATTTTTTTTTAAATAATCCTATTTAATCTTATCCACATTTAAAATATCACGATTCGTATATGGCTTTGAAAATATACTAATTAATGAAAATCACTGGATTTGTTTACTTACTGATCTGTTTTATCGACTGATATTTGAATTTGCCCATTTGAGATCCATATGCCAAAGCTTATCTAGCTGAAAAATATTTATTTACTAAAAATAAATACTCTTTTACTAAATATGTAGTAGATTGGAGCTATACTTATGAAGGTTATCCTTGATTTGAGAGGGTACATCATCTGGCAAAATATGACTGATCAATTCTAATCTATTGTACTTAGGAAAATCTTTATCTCTTTCAAGTCCTTTTACAAAAATGAATCATTGGTCTTTTCTTCTTTGTACATCAATTGATCCTTTAATTCTTTTTGCAACTTTCTTTCAACATCTCTTATGAGGAACATTTCTTTCAATAAGAAAGATTGTACTTATTCAGGTATAAAAGTGTTAATACTTAAATGAACTTACCTGATTGCTCATTGCTTTTATTCTTCTATTCTTTTATTCTAGTCCTGATTTTTCCCCCCTTTCCTTTTCAAAGTTACCTTTTCTAGGTTCAAAAATCCCAATTCCTGCGATTGTTCTTCATATGTTTTAGCCTCCAGTCCCCTGATCCTCTTTGTTGCTCTTCTCTGCACTCTTTCTAGAGTCTCAATATCTTTTTTTATATCGAGGTGACCAAAACTGGATGCAGCATTCCAAGTGTGGCCTTACCAAGGCATTATAAAGTGGTACTAACACTTCACATGATAATGGATAGAGAAAGAGACTAGGAAGGGGCCTTCTCTTGCTTCTTGTTAAGTAGAGGGTGGGAGATTTGTGCTTTCAGAGCTGTAAAATTCTGCTAATGTAGCCTTACAATAAAGTAGAATTAGCGCATCTGGTCATATTTTCTGTCTGGTTTATCTGGGAAGGCTGACAATGAGGCACCAGAAGAGAAACTATAAACAAGATTTCCCTTATCTGGTTCCTTTTAAGGTGCCTTAGGCTTACCTGATTTTGCTGCTTTACGAGATGCACTGGTTGCTGATTGGCTGCTGGGTGTAATTCAAGGCACCAGATTATTACTTTAATGTCTTGCACGTCATAGGGCCTGGCTACCTGAGGGCTACTTATTTCCAATTGTTTCTGCCTATTCTGTGTTATCCAGCAGGGTGGGTACACTTTGTCCATCAAATAGTGCAAGATCCAGGAGAAATGTCTTCCTGGTTTGCAGCACCTGTCCTCTGAAATAATAACCTCCCAAGGATTTGTGCAGCTCCCACCCATACTAAATTAGATTAAAACGTTTTTGTTATTTTAAGCTTTGGAACAGGTGATTGTGGAGCCTCTTTAAATGAACTTAGTTTTCTTCTCCTGGTTTATCGTGGTTTTTCTTTTTTAAATGTACACGTAGTCCTCAATCTGCAACCACAATTTCTGTGACTAGCACTGATGATGTTACCTAGTTTGGGTAAGGAAACGTCTTCAAGAAAACAAGGAGGGTCAGAGACCACCAAGGACCCCTCATGTCAACCCTGAGCTACAAATATTCTCCTTTATAAGAATTTCTGTTGCTAAGCAAGGTGGTTGTTAAATGAGTCACGCTCAGCTTTACAATCTTTTTTGACACGGTTCTTAAGCAAACCACTACAGTTGTTAAATGAATCATGCGGTTGTTAAGCGAATCCAGCTTCCCCCATTGTCAGAAGCCACCATAGCAATCACATGACCCTGGTGCATTGCCAGTGTCATAATTACATGCTGCCCACTGCCTGAATTATGATCGTGTGACCGTGTGGATGCTGTGACAGTCGTAAGTGTAAGGACCAGTCATAAGTCACTTCTTTCAGTGATGTTATAACTTCAAACAGTCACTAAACAAACGGTTGTAAGATGAGGACTATCTGCATTTCTCGTCTTAGTATATCTGTGAGCTATCCAGAGTTGGCAAGGATTCAGTTGGCCTTGAAGTTGAAACCAAATAAATAAATGAATGTTCTTAAATATAGGAAACTAAATTAAATTAAATTAAATTTAAACTTGGACTCCAGTGATTTATGCAAGTTAGGTTTACCCTGCATTATTAGTTTGATGCCCAAAGGACACCAAAAATTGAGCCATCAAAATTTCTGAAGGATCCCTTTAGGTAATCCAAAAGCTTTGGCACATAAGAAGGAGAACTAGACTATGTTTCCTTTTTGCAGATCGTACTTATACGAGATTAACCTTGTGTAAGAAGAAACTGTTGACTGGCAGTCATGCCCCAACCCTGGGTAAACCAGTCTTCCTTCAAGTTATCCAAACCTCTTTTAAACGCATCCAAGTTAGTGGCCATCGTCTGATTACATAATGAATTTCACAGCTCAATTATGTGCAAAGCGTTGTACTATCTGTTCTAAATCTCTTTTCAATAAGTTTCGTCGCATAATACCTGGCTCTAGAGACAGTCAGGTAAACTCGGGCTTGGTAATTAGGTCGCAAACAGCCAAATGTTTGCGACCTATATATCTTGGGTTGGTAGCTGGGCTCTTCGTTCGATCTCCATTCTTGGTAATTAGGTTGCAAACGTTTCGTCTCCGTTCTGGGGGGGACATATTCATTGTGGTTTGAATTGTGTTCAGTTTGTTTGGAAATGTTGCTTCCGGTATTTCAGTTGAAGTTGCTCTCTCGCTCTCAGTGGTTGGTAGATGGGGTCGATGTCAATGTGTCTGTTCACTGATTGGATGGTGGAAAACCAGGCCTCGAGAAATTCTCTTTCTCTCCTTGACTTTGCTTGGGTTATAAGTGGGATCCCGGTTAGATCGAACTTGTGTCCTTCTGAGTCCTCGTGGACGGACATGAGGGACAATGGGCCGTGTTTTTGATAGCCAGGGAGTGCTCGTAAAGCCTGGTAGATAGTTTTTTTCCTGTTCGGCCCACATAGTTCTTTTCTCAGTTGTTGCACTGGACTCGGTATATGACGCCTGATCTTTGATTTGTTTCTGTTGGCTCTTTAGGTTTCGATAGTTGAGGCTGGTTTGATAGTTGAGGCTGCTTTGTGGGCTACCGTGAGGCCGTGTTGGCGTAATAGTCTGCTGTCTGGTTCTCCACCAGCCAATCAGTGAACAGACACATTGACATCGACCCCGCCTACCAACCACTGAGAGCGAGAGAGCGACTTCAACTGAAATACCGGAAGCAACATTTCCAAACAAACCGAACACAATTCAAACCGCACTGAAGATGTCCCCCAGAACGGAGACGAAACGTTTGCAACCCAAATTACCAAGCATGGAGATCAAACAAACAGCCTAGCTGTTTTAGCTGTTTTAACTTATTTTTGTTCCAATTAAAGATGGGGAAGGAGTAGGATGGAATCTGAGGTCTATGGAGATTCTCAGTCCTCCAGGTCATGGTATCTGGATGGCGATGGAATCTGTTATCCAGTTGATGGGATCTGTTGTTAATCGATCAACCATCTCCACTGTGATACTCTCCCACTGGAGGTGCAAGCTAGCTGGCGGAGCCAAGTCTTTAGGCTCTCACGGAAGGTCAGGAGGGTTGGGGCCGACCTCACACTGGCGGGGGGGGGGGGGAAGAGATGTTCCAGAGGGCAGGAGCAACAGCAGAGACAGCCTTTCTCCTGGATTCCACCAGCTGGAATACGGGTGGGACGGGCCAATCTCAGTAAGATAAGTAGCCTGGACCTATGCCATGAAGGACTTTAAAGGTGCAATTCGAGGTGTTGGTAATCCTTTCCATGCCGTAAAAAATTTGGTACAACTTGATCATGTCCCACCTTAGCAATTAGCTAAAGAGTCTCAAAAAGTCAGGAGGACGTCAGTTTAGGTTGACCTACTCTATACAGGAAGTCCTTGACTTACGACAGTTCATTTACTGACCGTTCAAAGTTACAACAGCCCTGAAAAAAGTGATTGTTTTCCACACTTACCACCCACTGCAGCATCCCCATGGTAACTGACTCATATTTATGATGTCCCGGGGTGATGTGATGCCCTTTCTGACAAGCCAAGTCAGTGGGGAAGCTAAATTCACTTAACAACTCTGTTACTAACTTAGCAACTGCAAGGATTCCCTTAACAACTGTGGCAAGAAAGGTCAAAATTCACTTAACAACTGTTTCCCTTAGCAACAAAAATTTTGGACTCAACTGTGGTCGTAAGTCGAGGACCACCTGTATTTTCCTCAAGTTTTATTGCATCTTGTTTTGAGTGTTGATCAGAACTGTATTTAGTATACTAGACAAACCATTTTTTTTTTTTTTAGGCTTTGTCATGGTCTGTTGTTGCCTCCACCCTATGGAACAGCCTCCTGCCAAATGCATATGTGGTATACCAAAAATTAGGGCACATAAACCTATTGCAATATTTTATTTTATTTATTTATTTATAGACATTTAACCTGCCTTTATTATGTTTAATTAATTAAAAAATTTTTTAGAGAAATTGGTACTGTACTGTAGTTAGACGTGTTCAAAAGCTATGTGTCAAGTAAGGAAGGAAGTGTTTAAAGAAAATAACCACAACTTTGATTATTTAATGTACTTTATATAAACATTGTTTATGGGGTTTTTTAGTTCTCTATATTTATAATCTCTCTCTCTTTCTCTCTCGCTTCCATAACTGAAAAAACAAAGAATTAATTATCTTATTCAATTTAATAATAAGAGCCACTTATATCAAGCGTTTGTAAGAAATTTAAATATGAAGATTGCTGCTTCTATTGATTTCCCCCCGTTTTTTTAACTGATAATAGAATAACAGAATAACAGAGTTGGAAGGGACCTTGGAGATCTTCAAGTCTAACCCCCTGCTCAGCCATTTCAGACAAATGGCTGTCCAGTCACTTTTTTAAAACTTCCAGTGTTGGAACATCCACAACTTCTGTAGGCAAGTAGTTCTACTGATTAATTGTTCTGTCAGGAATTTCTCCTTAGTTCTAGGTTGCTTCTCTCCTTGATTAGTTTACATTTGTTGCTTCTTGTCCTGCCTTCAGGTGCTTTGGAGAATAGGTTGACTCCCCTCTTCTTTGTGGCAGACCCTTAGATATTGAAACACTGCTATCACCCCTAGCTCTTCTTTTCATTAAACTGGACATACTCGATTCCAGCAACCATGCTTTATATCAGGGGTCCCCAACCCTGGTCCGTGGACCGGCACTGGGTGGCATGCAGAAACCGGGCTGCACTGACAAGCAAAGCCTCATCCCCGGGATGCAGGCGGCACATGAAACCACGCTCCCTCCGGTCTGCGGAAAAGCCTCTCTCCACGGAATCGTTCCCTGATGCCCAAAAGGTTGGGGACCTCTGCTTTATATGTTTTAAGAGCCGTGGTGGTGTAGTGGTTAGAATGCAGTATTGCAGGCTAACTCTGCTCACTGCCAGGAGTTCGATCCTCACCGGCTCAAGGTTGACTCAGCTTTCCATCCTTCCGAGGTCAGTAAAATGAGGACCCAGATTTTTGGAGGCAATAGGCTGACTCTGTAAACCGCTTAGAGAGGGCTGTAAAGCACTATGAAGCGGTATATAAGTCTAAGTGCTAGTGCTATTGCTATTGCTATACTGTATGTTTTAGCCTCCAGTCCCCTAATCATCTTTGTTGCTCTTCTCTGTATTCTTTCTAAAGTCTCATCTTTTTTACATCGTGGCGACCAAAACTGGATGCAGTATTCGAACTGTGGTCTTACCAAGGCATTGTAAAGTGGTATTAACACTTAACGTGATCTTGATTCTATCCCTCTGTTAATGCAATCTAGGATTGTGTGGGCTTTTTTGGCAGCTGCAGCACACTGCTGGCTAATATTTAAGTGATTGTTCAGTAAGATTCTAAGATCCCTTGTATATGATTTCTATATGCCGCAGTTTCTCTTGCTTAAAAATATACGTGGAGCTCTTAGCTTCTAAATCTGATTTTTTTATTTGTTTTTTTAATGTCTGGCTATTCAAATCCAATTGATTGTAGGAAAGTTTTTACTTTTCTCAGACTTTTAAAACTTATATCACTTACATCAGGGCTGTCCAAACTTGGCAACTTTAAGACTTGTGGACTTCAAATCCAAAGGTCTTAAAGTTGCCAAGATTGGACACCTCTGACTTAGATGATAAAGGTTCTTCTCTATAGATCAATCAATTAAATATTTGTCTTTTTTGGCCCAGAAACTCTAATGAAGAAATATTGTACGTGTTCAGATATTGTTTCTGTTCTAACCTTTTTGTATTTTATTTGTGATGTTTTTTCCTCATCGCTTTTTGAAGTTTTCCAGGTTCGGATACTTTTGCATAGGTTCTCTGCTTTTATCCATAAATCTTGTCTGATGCTTATAGAAAACACCCAGTAATCATTTAGAGGAAAAATAGATTTTGTTTCTGGCATAACAACTATATGTTGATGTCCCAACTTAATCCATTCATAATTTGGTTTGCTACTCCATCAGATAAACCTATTTTAATAATACAGTCACCAAAGAAACTTACCTTTCATACTTCTTCAACCATATAGTCACCCATTTCACCATCAAGTGTCTTTGGGTGGCATACAGCAGAGTTCAAAACAAACCGAGTAAGGAGGCTGTAAAAGGATTTGGGGAGGGAACATCATTTTATTTTTTCTTGACCTAAATTAACCACAACAACCATTAAAACTTCATGTTCCACATTCATTTAAAATCTTACAGAAATGTAATACATTAATGATTTGACTGTAGTCATTAACGAGTAAATGGCATTCAAGCATATAGGCTTAAGGAACACCAAAATATACTGAGAAAGAAATATTCATACCCCCCCAAAAGAACTGTGTGGTGGGGACAGGTATAATGGAGGGGGCTGATAGGAGAGGTGAGTAGGAATCTAGAAAATAGTTGTGTTCCTGTGAACTAGGATATTGGTTAAATTTTGAACCTAGGCCTGCAAAAGAAAAAAATTGCACTGTGGAACAGAGTTTCGAAGCAGAACCACAAAACAGCTATTTTACTTGGATGGGCTACTTAACTAGTCCAAGTAGGTAAGTTTGAATCCTACCACTGTGTGACAGAGTGAGCTCCCATCCCTTGCCCCAGCTCCTGCCAACCCAGCAATCCAAAAGTATGTAAATGCGAGTAGATAAATAGGTACCACTTTGGTAGGAAGGTAATAGAGCTCCATGCTCTGGCAGTTATGTGATGTCATGATTGCAGAAATATCTTCGGACAGCGCTGGCTCAATGGCTTAGAAATGGAGACAAGCACCACCCCCTAAAGTTGGCTACGACTAGTGGAAAAAATTTGCAGGTTTTTACCTTACCTTACTTAACTACAGGTAGTCCTCAACTTACAACAGTTTGCTTAGTGACCGTTCAAATTTACAACGGCACTGAAAAAAGTGTCTTATGATCATTTTTCACACTTATGACCATTGCATGACCCCATGGTCACATGATTTACATTTGGATGCTTGACAACTGACTCACATTTATGATGGGTTGCAGTGTCCTCGGATCATGTGATGACCTTTTGCATCCTTCTGACAAGGAAAGTCCATAGGGGAAGCCAGATTCACTTAACGACCGTGTTAGTAATTTAACAACTGCAGCGATTCGCTTAACAAATGTGGCAAAGGAGTCGTAAAATGGGGCAGAACTCACTGAACGATTTTCTCACTTAGCAACATAAATTTTGGGTTCCGTTGTGGTCATAAGTTGAGGACTACCTGTATTAGTATTTTTCATTAACCAGAACACCAGTACAGGTAGTCCTTGACTTACAACCATTCATTTCGCGACCGTTCAAAGTCACAATGGCAGTGAAAAAAGTGACTTTTGACCTGTCCTCACACTTATGATCCTCTCAGCATCTCCATGGTCACGTGATCAAAATTTGGGTGTTTACCAACCGGCATATATTTAGGACATTTGCAGCACCCTGGGATCATGTGATCTCCGTTTGCGATCTTCCCAGCTGGCTTCTAACAAGCAAAGTCAATGGAGGAAGCCGGATTCACTTGTCAACCACACGATTCACTTAGCAACTGCAGTGATTCACTTAACAACCATGGAAGAAAAGGTCATAACATCAGGCATGACTCACTCAGCAACCTAAGAAATATTGGTCCTAATTGTGGTCATAAGTTGGGGACTACCTGTACTGTGTTTTACTGCTTTTTTAATAACTAGGAAACCAGAGCCATGAATATTAATACTATACAGCAGGGGTCTTCAAACTTGGCAACTTTAAGACTTGTGGACTTCAACTCCCAGAATTCCTCAGCCAGCCTTGGGATTTCTGGGAGTTTGAAGTCCACAAAGTCTTAAAGTTACCAAGTTTGAAGACCCCTGCTATACAGGTTGTCCTCGGCTAACATCCAGTCATTTGGTGACTGTTCAAAGTTACAACGATCCTTGAAAAACTTATGACCTGGATTCAAAGTTCTGACAGCCACCCCACCACCACCATCCGGTCATATGACTGAGTTTTGGGCGCTTGGCAATCACGTGACCATGATTTATGACATTTAGTGCGATAACAGCATTTACTTCTGGTTTCTGGCAAAACAAACAAACAATGGTTTTGAAGTTAGGCAGCAGTCATGATTTACGGCCGTAATTGAAAGCTCAATTATCGTCATAAATCAAGGATTGCCTGTAGTATGCTTATTATAAGATTACAGTAATAGAAACTTGCAAGCCTGAATGGGCTTCCTTCTTCCTTCCTTTTATCTTGATGAGAAACAGGGAGGGTCCTCTCTCGGATGCTTTTTCAAATTACATTACTGCATCGCTTGGATTTCTTTTATCTGATTGCTGTGTTGTATTTATCTTTGGTAGAGATCCGTCTAAAAAAGGGACATTCCCTGCTAGGTTTACTGAGGTGGAGGGTCCTTACAGAGTACAGAATAACAGAGTTGGAAGGGACTTTGGGGGTCTTCCAGTCCAAACCTCTACTCAAGCAGGAGACCTATACCATTCTGGACAAATGGCTGTCCAATCTCTTCTTAAAAACCTCCAGTGATGGAGCACCCACAACTTCTGGAGGCAGGTCGTTCCATTGATTGATTGTTCTCGCTGACAGGAAATTTCTTTTTAGTTCTAGCTTGGATCTCTCTTTGATACTCCTCCATCCATTACTTCTTCTTCTTTTTTTTTAACAAATTTTATTATTTTTTCAATTTTTACATCCAAGTAATTAGGAAGCAGCGTGGTGATAGGGTAGTCATTAGTCCAATAACAAAATCATTCATATATACCTCAGGTTAACTCATTAAAAATTCCCTCTCTATTTCCCTTAATTATTGTATCATATTAAAGTTAATCCATTTCTAGATAAAACTCAATCAATCGATACATATCAATAAAATTTTACTTATACATATCCAAGTCCTGTTTTTAAGTTTTACTTAATTCCAATTACCATATTCCAATTTAGCCTTAAATGACCATATTGTTTGAACTTCGGGTAACCCTAATTTCCCCCATTTCATTACAAGATAGTTATCATGTCTAAAATAGACATATTGTTCCAAAAATTACATTCTTACTTTATTTCACAAATATATTCTATTTCTTGTCCTAGTAGCTCCTCATTTACTGATAAAATATCTTCCCTTGTCACAAAACCTTTTCCATATTACAATTCAAAACTATAATCTAACAGTTAATTTTCATCTCCATTGTAAGTCTAAGTCCTAAATATTAAATCAATCAATATCTCTAAAAATCTCTTTAACCCATTAAGTGGAATTTTAAATCCCACTTTTAAATCTAACTCTGGCTTTCTTTTTGTGCCAAGCAGGCTTCCATACCAGAGCCTTTAAGTCATCAGATGGGTCTCCCTTCATTCCTACACATGTCATTTGAATCAAGGGAGAGCATCCAGTTATCAATTTTTCAAAAGAACTGGCCCCTTTGTAATTATTATGTTGTTGCCCTAATAATTCAAATCTCCATGTTTGGTTTGGCATATTTATCATCAGTTCAGTCTGGTCTCGTTCCTCTTCTCCTTCTTCTAGTATCATCTGAGTAGCATAAACAGTCATATCCAGTGTTGTAATTAATATTTGGTTGTCAAAGTTGTCAAACTTCTCAATATATCGTGTTTGTTGATCAGTTCCTGTTGCTTTTGGAGTTACAGGTACTTTAATTAGAGTCAATGTTTGATTATCAAAGTTCTCAATAGGTTGTACGTAGTATTGTGTAAAATCCTCTTTGATGTTAATTTGTTCCTCTTCTGTTGTTTTTTGGCTTGTAAGTTGATCAGTTGGAGTCTGGGATTCAATTTGTAATTTTGGGGTAACATCTTTGGCTTTCATTCTGGAATTCATTTGCTCAGTAGCTTCAAGAATTTTTTCCAGTATAAGTTTATAGTTAAGTTGTGGATAAAGTTCCTCCATCTCAGTAGGTTGTACATAGTGTTGTGTAGAATCCTCTTTGATGTTAATTTGTTCCTCTTCTGTTGTTTTTTGGCTTGTAAGTTGATCAAGAATTCAAGTCAGAGTCACAGAAACATCTGGAAAATACGGCTTGAAGCTTAACACCTCAAAAACCAAGATCATGGTCATCAGCAAACAACCCGTTAACTTACCACCAGTAAATTCAGAAGGAACACCACTAGAAAAAGTTGAAAGGATCACACACCTCGGTTCTAATTTACATGAAAGCTGGGACATGACCACTGAAGTAAAGACAAGGATAGAGAAAGCTCGAACAGCATTCTTCAAAATGAAAAAGGTCTTCTGCAGTCACGACATAAGCCTAAGACTGAAAATCAGGCTTGTCAGATGCTATATTTTTTCTATCCTGCTCTATGGAGTAGAGAGTTGGTCTCTGACAGAAGGCCACCTGAAGAGACTAGAAGCATTTGAAATGTGGATTTACAGGCGGCTGTTACGTATAAGCTGGGTTGATAAAATCAGAAATGAGGAGGTGATAAGCTGCCTGGGAAAGCCAAGGGAAATCATCAAAACAATTAAAAAACGAAAGTTAGAATATTTCGGACATGTGATGCGACACCCAGAAAAATACGGCATACTCCATTTAATCCTCCAAGGAAAAATTGAAGGCAAACAAGGTCCAGGCAGAAGAAGAACATCATGGCTTCAAAATCTAAGGGACTAGTTTGGACAAAACTCAGCAGCACTTTTTCATGCGGCTGCTGATAAAAACAGAATCGCCAACATGATCGCCAACGTCCGATAACGGATATGGCAGAAGAAGAAGAAGAAGTTGATCAGTTGGAGTCTGGGATTCTGTACTTGTTAATTGATTGTCTAGAGCTGAAGAAGCTTCTTGGATGAGAAGTAATAATGATAATAATAAAGTTGGAAGGTACCTTGGAGGTCATCTAGTCCAACCCCCTGCTCAGGTAGGAAACCCTATACCATTTCGGACAAATGGCTGTCCAGTCTCTTCCAGTGTTGGAGCATTTACCGCTTCTGGAGGCAGTTGTTCCACTGGTTAATTGTTCTAACTGTCAGGAAGTTTCTCCTTAGTTCTAGGTTGTTTCTCTCTTTGGTTAGTTTCCATCCGTTGCTTCTTGTCCTGCCCTCAGGTGCTTTGGAGAATAGCTTGACCCCTCCCCTCTTCTTTGTGGCAGCCCCTGAGATATTGGAACACTGCTATCATGTCCTCCCTCGTCCTTCTCTTCATTAAACTAGACATACCCAATTCCAGCAACTGTTCCTTATATGTTTTATCCTCCAGTGAAACATCTTCAAGTTGCCACATGAAAAAGCATCTTTGGGACAAAACCATGACCTGGATGACTGAGACTCTCCATAGACATAAACCTGGAATTAAGGAGAAACTTAATTAATGAAAAAGTCTCAAAGATAATAAAGGACAGAAAGGTAAACAGTGAAAGAATGCTTCCATATCCTTTAAAAACTATCCAAACTAGTTCCCAATTTTAGTACTGGAAAAACTGCATTGGCAGCAGGTCAGAAACATCTTCCTGGATGCCAGACTAACCAAGCAGTGCCAGAACACATTTTTGCCCAAGATAGATGTTATGATAACAAACATATACTGACTATTAAACAATTCAAGCCTGATAACTTAAAAAAAAATAATAAGGTGCACACCCAAAGGTATATCTATATTAATTATTGGCTTAAATCTAGCAACTTCCTGTGTTTCATATATATGCAGATAATGACTAGATAAGAGATAACATTCATATGGAATTCCTTTCTTGGAAGGAACAAATGAATCTTTTGTGCTGGCTGATAGTAAAATAATAGCCCAAGAAGAGAATCATGCAATAGCAACACCAGTCCAAGAATAAATTGTAGGGTTACAAATCTCTGTCTCAGGTCTTGGATATGATTTGGAGACAGTTTTGGTCATACTTCTAAATGGACTCTAGTGAGAGTGAGACAGGCATAGAATATCTGTCCTTGCTCTTCTGGACTTCTTGATGGCCTTCGATACCATCAACCAGGGTATCCTTCAGGATCCATGGCTCTGCAGGCTAGGAGTGGGTGGCTCAATATCACGGTTCACTTCCTTTCTGTAGGCCGGTACCAGTCAGCATTAATTAGGAGTGAGAGGTCCTGCCTTCAATCCTTATTATGTGGGGTTCTGCAGGATTGTGTGTACTCTCCCCTGCTATTTAACATCTACATGAAGCCACAGGGTGAGGTCATCTGTTGCCCTTGGGTGAGATATGCCTAGTGCGCTGATTAAATATCTTAAATACTTAAATATCTCTGCCTTTGGTGAACTAAGCAATGCGGTTGACATCTCGTCTCGGTGCTTGAAAGCTGTATGTAGAGGTTTGGATGAGAACAGCTGAAGCCTGGCAAGACTGAGTGGCTCTGGATTTTTGGGCTTCCTGGTTCTGGGACTTGGATGGGGTGGCATTGCCTCAGCAATGTGTGCAATTTGACAGTCCTTCTAGGCCAGAGGTGGGGAACCTTGGCTCTTTTATGACTTGTGGACTTCAACTCCCAGAATTCCTGAGCCAGTGCTGGCTCAGGAATTCTGGGAGTTGAAGTCCACAAGTCATAAAAGAGCCAAGGTTCCCCACCCCTGTTCTAGGCATACAAGCCCTGCTTGAGGAGCAGGTGGAAGTCATGGCTAGGAGGACCCTTGCAAAGCTTGGTGTTGTGCTCCAGTTGTGCAGCTTCCTGGCCCAAGAGATTGTACTCACAGTTGCTGGTGCCCTGGTCACCTCTGGAACAGATTACTGTAACATGCTCTACATGTGGCTGCTCTTGAAGAGCGTCCAACAGCTTCAGCTGATGCAGCATTGCAGACATTGATGTGTGTCCTTAGGAACGTACACATTACTATACAGATAGTCCTGGACTTACTACAGTTTGTTTAGTGACCGTTCAACGTTGCAGCGGCACTGAAAATGTGACTTATGACCGTTTTTCACAGTTACGACCTTTGCAAGGATCCCCATGATCATGTGATCAAAATTCAGAGGCTTGGCAACTGGTTCATATTTATGACCATTGTTGTGTCCCAAGATCATGTGACCACCTTTTGTGACCTTCTGACAAGCACAGTCAATGGGAAAGCCAGATTCGCTTAACAGCCAGGTTACTAACTTAACAACCGCAATGATTCACTTAACAACTGTGGCAAGAAAGGTCATAAAATGGGGCAAAACACAGTTAACAGAAATTTTGGGTTCAATTGTGGTCATAAGTCGAGGACTACCTGTACCTCAGTTTCATGAACTGCCTTGCTTTCCAGTTTGCTTCTGAGTGCAATTCAAAGTGCTGGTTTTAAAGCTGGCCGTGGCATGGCACCAGGTTATTTGAAGGACTTCTTCTTCCCAGTTACAGGTAGTCCTCGACTTAATGTCCAGTGAGTTCTGGAAAAATTCCTCAGATTGCAAAGGAAGAATTAAATACCAATTATTCCATGAAATAGTTTCATTTTCAGTGAATGGTTATGGGATCCTTTCTACAGTCTTCTATACCGGATGTAATACACTAAAAAAATTACTATAAAGATTTCTGTCCTAATATTCAAATCTCTCCTCCTCCTCCTCCTCCTCCTCCTCCTCCTCCTCCTCCTCCTCCCTTCTTCTTTATATTGTTTTCAGTATTTCACCCACAGGAACTTCACTCAAAGGCACCATTCACAACAGAGGGTCATACAACAGCTGACTGACATACAGATGGAGACATCAAAAGGGGCACGATGGTTCAATAACAATAGAGGTGGACATAATAACAAACTGATTATTAGAAAAAGGCACTCTCTGTCATCTATCTCTCTGTCTCTTTGTCTCTCTATCATCTCTCTCTCTCTTTCTATCATCTATCTATCTATCTATCTATCTATCTATCTCTCTTTCTATCATCTATCTATCTATCTATCTATCTATCTATCTATCTATCTATCTATCTATCTATCTATCTATCTATCTATCTATCTATCTATCTATCATCTGTCTGTCTGTCTGTCTGTCTGTCTGTCTGTCTATCATCTATCTATCATCTATCTGCTCCCCATGGAACATAGCTCCATCAGTTCAGCCTCTTCAAACACAAAATAAATAAATATATAAAAATAAGGATTCTCATCCCTGACTGAATAAAAGCAAAACTTTTTTCCCCAGCAGCATTGTTGAAGACAATATCTGTTTATATTACAATTCCATTATTTCTCAGAATCACTGTGCCTCCTTCCATTTTTGATATGTGTTAAAAAAAACAAAAACCCTGTGAAGAGTGTTAGCTGTCTACCAAAGAGAAGGGCTGTTCAGGAACCACGGCAACCCTCGCCAGGAACAGCATGAAGGCTGAAATGTCTGTGTGAAATAGAGAGAGGTGTTGGTTCCGACTCTTGCAATGTTCATATCTTCTTTGATGTCGCAGGGCAGAATGAAATTGCTTGGAATTTGATCAGAGCAGCAATGCAGAAGGAGGAGGAGGAGTGGATCCAGCAGAATCCCCGTGGCTGTTTTAAACTAAAAACTCTAAGATGTTTCGAAGACTAATTGCTTTCTAAATGAAGGTATCTCTGGGTTGCAACCTTCTTGCAGCTCCTGTTGTCCCAGTCAGTTATGAGGGGTAGCAAGGACTTCCATAAAAGGATAAACAAATTGGATTGTTTGTAAAGTTTCGTGGTTTCAATTTTAAAAAAAGAGGTCACTCTGGACATTCTCTTCAGCCCACTCAGCTAATTTCTTAAGTATGGTGTGTTTACGGTGATGGAAATACTACACGAAAGGCGAGGTCCTCCAGAAAAATATGGTTCGAGACAATGATCATTTCCAACCCAAAGATCCTGTTTTATGGACTATGATTATCTTTTGAAATTCTTCTCTGAATCTTTCAGGGGCGTCCACAGGGTGCGTTCAAACGAAGTCAAATGGGGTTGCAATGGCGTGGTTGAAGCTTTGACTCTGGACACGTACGAAATCTTTGAGAGTTGGACAGATTTCTACCAAGGGAACAGTTCTTTTTGGTTGGAATTGTCCCATTTACGGGATTTCCATCATGGAGTTGCATTGAAGGCCAGTTTCTCACCTTCAAGATGGCATTCTGACACCATCCTGTTTATCAGGATCGCCAAGAGCAGTACAAACTGACCACAGTCGTTTCATCAGCATTTCAGTTTATATAACTAATAAAATGATCTAATCTGTTTTTTAAAAGCATGTCCTCTTTCACATTTGTTGTCATCGTTGTCTGATAACATGAGAATTAGTGACCACAAAGATTTCAGGGATCAAAGGTGAGAAAAAAATGGTTTTGTTTTTTTTTAAAAAATAAAGTTACATGTATATTTGGGCTTTGCCAATGCTATCACTTCCTTTTGGAAAAAATGGAATCTAAACATGAGGTTTAGCAATTATGGGAAAGGGGAAGGAAGGAATCTCATTTAATTTTAAGTTTTCACATCTCCCATCCCTCGGGGGATACAGCAGCTGTTCCTTCATTAAAAAGATGAACTTCTCCCAGGCACATGGGAATTGTGGGCAACACTTGAAAGACCAGCGCCCGCTAATCCTTTCTTGGCACGTGGAACTTTGCCAAGTGCTATTTGTAAGAAAGGATCCCATGAAGATCCAAGGGTTTATAAATCACTCATCCTCAGGTCTCTTCTGCTCAAAAACATTACTGAAGGTAGCATTATCAAGTGTGGTGAAGAATGTCGGTGAAAACACGGCATGTCCTCAAAGGTAAGTCTATTTCTTATGAAGTAGATATTGCATCCAGTTTTGGTTGCCATGATATTAAAAAAAAAAGATGTTGAGACTCTAGAAAGTTGCAGAGAAGAGCAACAAAGATGATTAAGGGAGTGGAGACGAAAACGTATGAACAGTTGCAGGGATTGGGTATGTCTAATGAAAAGAAGGACTGGGGTGACAGGATAGCAGTGGTCCAATATATGAGGCGCTGCCACAAAGAAGAGGGGACCAACCTATTCTCCAAAGCACCTGAAAGCAGAACAAGAAGCAATGGATGGAAACTAATCAAGGAGAAATCTAATCTAGAAATAAGGAGTAACCTCCTGACAGAACAATTAATTGGTGGAACGGCTTGCCTTCAGAAGTTATGGGTGCCTCAACACTGGAGGTTTTTAAGAAGAGATTGGACAGGCATTTGTCGGAAGTGGTTTGGGTCTAGTTCCTTTCCAATTCTGTTATTCTGTTACTGTGTTACGAAGCCCATGGATTCATCCAAGTTTCCCCCCCCCCCATATATTTTATTGATTTTTTTAAAACATAAATCACTTAATAGTTGGTAAACAGTGTGTTTGCTGGGTTTACATTTGTAAAGAAAAATCATTAACAATTGGTTTCTATAATCCATAATCCACATAGTACATTTAGTTGATTTTCCCCTTTCCCCAAAATGTCTTCTTTGCAAACCTGCAGTTCTTATTATTTGGATAAATAACAGTTACATGTATGATTTTTCCCAATATTCCTAGAAATAACGATCACATCAATATAATATTTCTTTTCTATCTAATCATTCTGGTTGCCTCATCTTATATCCTGTTACAATCCTTATTTAGATTTGTTTCTCCCATAAAGTTCAAAGTATTCTTGCTGGTTAAGATTTTCTCAGCAGATAATTACATTTAAAGATTTAAATCCATTTTTCCCATATAAACCATCTCAACACTTTTACATTTCTTAAAGAATAGGTAAAAACAGTAAAGAAAAGGAAAAAAGAGCAAGTGTAAAGAAACATAAAAAGTAAAATACTACTTAAAATATATATTCCTCCTAAGCTAATATATATTCATTCCCAAAATTTCTTATTCTTTTTAACCATGATTAAAAATATATTTAATCTTTAAATATTCCATTTAATGTGTCTAGTCATCTAATCCTTTAACTCTTATTCAAAACGTTTTTTTTTCTTTTTTATACATTATAATTTCCCTAAATTCAGACACATTTAAATATCTAAAACATTTCCTTCATCTAGGCCATTTCAGCAGTATTATATTACTTATATCAAGAAATAAAATAAAAAGAGGGGGGAAAGCATACAGTATTAAGGGATTTATCTCTCTTAGAATGACATATGTATTCAGAATCTTTTCTATTTCTTTAACCATATTCAAACAAATGTTTCTTTTTTAAATATTCTCTCTGGTAGATCCCATCATCTATTTTCTTAATTTTCACTTTGATCTTTTTCCTTTGACCAGTATCTTTCTTGATCAATGTGTTTTGCTGAATCAAAAAGTTTTTCCATATATTTATGACTGTTGCTATAGGTATAAGAAGTAAATCGAATAAAGTGTCTTTATGTGAGGCTTTTGCCTTTCCATGTTTCTTGAAAATCTTTTTCTCTTTCTCCTTCTTTGCTTCTCTTATCACTTCCTTTCTCTCTGATGTTTTCAACATCTCTACATTCCATTTTATCCAACCTGGTTTTTTGTCCTCAGATTTATTTTGTAGCCTTAAGGGATTTGTTTTTTCCATTTCTGTAAATTTTTCCCCACTAGGATTAAATCATGTTTTCTTGCTTTGTTAAGTTCCGTCTTTGAGTCTCTATTTTCAATTTTATGTCCACAGTTGTTTTGTCTGCTCCTTCTCTGTTGTTGTTTCCTGGAAGTTTTTTTGTTGTAAAGTTAACTTAGAGACAGATTGATTTGTATATTCAAAGTTATTTTGGATTTCTTTGTGATTTGAACTCAGTGTTATTTGAATTAATTGCAGTATACTATATATCTTCTCCTGGGAGGTATTTATGTTTTCTTGATGTGTTCTGTCTACATGTCTCTGATCCATGATGGCCAAAAGTTAGAGTTTTCCTTCTTATCTGCAAATAGCTTTAAAGTCCCGGTTAAATAGATATTTGTAATCCGAAGAGTTCAAAAAAGATTTTTTCCCCTAAAGTTTATAATTCTTTGTCTGCAGCCTAGATTGTTGTCTTTTTTTGTCACAGCTGTTCTTTATTATTAAAGCTTTGAAGGTCACAAACACAGATTAGCTTTTCCCAGGTTTCTCTATGGAAATCATAGCTGTCATAATCTTCATCCACCACTAGGTATCAGCATCTATTTAGTTTTCAATATGAACAATAGTCTTTAAAATGAGAGTCTTAACCATTCAACAATCTTAAAATTGTTCAAAGTTAAATTTTAGCTTTCAAGTTTATAAATTTATTTCACTACCATATATTTTGATCCTCCATAGAAATTTTAATTCACCACTTCCATTAGTATAAGGATAGGGCGGAAGTCTCCCTCCTTCACTTTCGGAGGTATTTTGCTTCTTGGGGATCTTTTCCAGAAAATTAAGTGTAGGATAGAAAAAGGAAAATCAGATTCCTCATCCAGTTTCAAGCATGCTGTTTACTGTAGTGCTGGTTAGTTCTTTTGGACTCTGGTTGCAAGTAGCTTGGGCTGATCGATTAAATACAGCCTTTCTCCTGTCAGGTTAGAATACTTTCCCCAAGACGAACAGAACGACTGCCATCATTCCAGAGTCACCGGGGCACCCTTCTTTCTTTGCCGCCTCTCCGGGGCGGCTTGGACCCATTAGGGTCTCCAGGTAGGATGAAAGTTAGCCGCGGGGGTGCGGCGGTCCGCAAGCCCGCGACCAGTCGCTACCGCGCAGGACCGGAAGTCCCAGATTCATCCAAGTTTTAATAAGCATGCCAATAAGCAGATTAAGTTTCTTCCAGCTACTCCTTTTATCCCACACATAGCTTTAGTTTTTCCCATTGCATTACATACCATTTGGAGTTGTTGTTGTTTTTTCAAATTAATTTGAAATGTATGCCTTTCTACATATTATTTTCAGGAGCATATGCATTTCTGGGAGGGCATATCTCTAATATAGCTGGGTTTTTTTTTCAAAGTGGCAAACTTGCATTGTACAATTCAGAGAATGTGATTATTATTATTTTTGAAGGCAAACCAAATTCAAGCATTGGTAAGAACATGCAGGATTAGGTACCTTCATTTGCAAAATATGAAGCAAGTTTAAAAACCTCCCTCATTTATACTGTGGTTGGATGTGATAATATAAATCCTGCCTCTGAATATTTGAAGGCTTGGCAGGAAGGAACCAAGGAACAAATCTCACAATGCAAAGAGTTAAGAAGGAACATCTTGCGAGGGCTTCAGTAGATCCCGCTGCTTTTTAAGTTGCTCATGAAGGATCAGGACTTTGTGGGGAGCAACAAAGCAACCCAATTTGCATATGACCCAAATTTCCCATAATATTCAATGATTTAAAGGGGCGAAAAAAAAAAGCGATTGAGAAGTGATACCAAAAAAAAAAAAGACTTTTAAAACCATGACTATCATTCAGTCCAAGTCCAAAGTCTTGCATGTTGCGGTTGGAAATTCTAACACATAACGTGAGAGTGAATGTGTTGGTATTTGACATCATAGATGTGAAAAAGAAAATCAGAAATAATTTGGAAAAGGTTTGAAAATAAAACTGACACTAGAAAAGGGCTTTTATACTTTGAATGGGTGGGCAAAACGTCATTTGATGATGAGACCAACATGCCTTTTTCACTTTATAGAAGCGGAGTTGGTAGGTTTAAAACCCAACATACGTGCATTAAGCCTATGAGAGACTTCCATGTCTTTGTTTAATTTTGTTGATATTAAAGCAATATTATCACGAATCAGATGGCCACAGCTTGCCCTTATGCTGCCAAAGATTGTTGTTGTGGTCTTAGGGAACTCTCTAGATTTGCAAAAAAAAATATATGGAAGCATAAGCCTCTGGTGCAGCCTTATTTGGAATACTGTGCGTAGAGCTGGTATTACAGCTCCAAAATGATAGGATTAAAAATGGTGGACAAAAATACAAAAAAGGCAACTAAAATAATCAGTAGAACAATGTCCCTGCCGGGAAACGTTGCAAAGCTTGTCCCAAAGGTGCTTTTTCAAAAGGCAACTGGACTTCCATTATTTTTTCCTGAAGACCTTTCGCTTCTCATCCAAGAAGTTTTTTCAGTTCTGTTCTTGGAATTTCTGTTCTTGGATGAGAAGCAAAACGTCTTCAAGCAAAAACAAAGAAAGTCCAGTTGCCTTTTGAAAAAGCTCCTTTGTGACAACCATGATCTGGGTGACTGAGAATCTCCATAGACAGTTGCAAAGTTTGGAACTGTTTGAGTTTAGGAAATATGGAAGATCGGACATGACAGAAATATATAAAATTACAAATAGTGTAGAGAAAAGATAGAAGAAAATTTTATTCCCCTCACAATTAGGGATTGTTCAGTTCAGATTGCTGGGAGATCCAGGACGGGCAGAACTGAAATCTAGCATTGAATTCAGAATTTTCTAGTTGCTTTTTTTTAAACGTCCACCAAACATAATAAAATGTCCCTTCTTGTTGTTCCCATTTCCAGTGAAGAATCTGAAAGTGCCTTTATACATTCTAAACAATTTCTCTGGTGACATGTATCAACAGTACATCGTTTCATAAAAATTCTCTTTAACATAATTTCAATACTTTCTACCATATATTTCCCTTTCTTCCACTTGTATATGACAATCCAAATGTTTCGCCCACTTTATCATACACTCTTTCACTTCTTCTTCTGTTTCAAACTTCAATAAAAGTTTACACATTTTAGTAACTACATATTCTTTATTTGTACACAATTCTCTTTCAAACTCAGTTTTAGAAACTTCAGACCCATAAACTTGTTTTGTTTACTTTAAATCTTTCTGATAATAATAAGAAATAAATAAAGAGAACCATTGACAGCTCTATCCCTCTGCCATCAGTTCTTCTCATGATTTCATTTTACATTCCCCTTGACCAAACTTTAATATCTCACAAGTTACCTATTTATGTTTGCTATTACGTCTCTTCTATAAAATGCCTCTAGTGCTGACAGCCACACAGTTGTTTTTGGATACTGAGTTGTATCTATTTCATATTCTCAGCAAGGCACGCCTAACATAATGATTTTTAAAATCCACATTAACCTTATCGTACCACAGGAAATAAACATATTTTTTCATCAAGCACTGTTTGGAGCATTTGTTATTGTCTGTTGCTTCTTTTGAAGGAGCAGCCAGTTTTGCCATCAGAGAAGGGACTCTAACCCTAGAAAAAGAAGGCCACTGTAGTGGTCCCTAGAAATATAGGTTTACAGTGTTGTGATAAAACCATGAAAGGGAATTGTTGGGATGAGCAATGCAAATATAAGCTGAAGTCTTGTGATGCAGAGATACTTTCTAAAGTTTTGTCCTTAGGATGAACCATAGAAAAAGCATCTGGGTTCTTTACTTCCACCTACAAATAGCTTTTACTAGTGCACATAACTTGGGCTTGGGGAAGACTTAAAAGAGAGGCGATATAAGCACCTGATATTGTGGGAGAGGCTGACTTTCTCCCCCCCCCCTTATCTTTCTGATGATAAGCAGCTGGTGGCTTTTTTTCATGCTCATAAATCTAAAAGGCGTGGGGCAAAGCTGTTGTGGTTTGGTCTGTGTAGGCAAGACCCACTTGATTGGGGATGCCCTCCATGCAGGAGAGCAAATCAGGCTGTCATTCAGGACTAGCCTCAATTTTGCTGTAACAACCCCGGGATGCCCTGTGGGTGGCTGAGAAATTCATTGGTAGGTGGAACAGGGCGTGTCTCAGGATATTGCCAGCTAGTACCAAGCATCAGCCTTGCGAGCCTCTTTTCTCGCCCAGCTGGCAGGCTGTTTGGCAGCCTCTCACCTGGGATATACCTTCCTCAATTTAGGACCTATTGGCCTCTGGCAAGGGAGACCGGGCTTCGAAAGAGGACGAATGAAAGAAGAGGGGAAAACTCAAATAGCCACAGGTATGGAGGAGTCATCTTGGTTACTGTACATTGGACAGAATTAAGGGATTAATTTTGGTGGACCAGTATATGACTTTTCTGAGAAGTAAAGCAATCAGGCTGATCTAGCAGGATGGCAAGCAGACCTGTCTCCATCAGGTTCACCACCCATTCTAAGCTTTCTGAGATGCAGTATACAAATTTAATCAGTAAGAACAGCCATGCAGTAATAATATATAGGTGTCTTTGTATAGTTGGGACTGGCAAGTCAGTCGTTAAGTGAAGTGGTTGCTAAGTGAAACGGCAACAGTGATTATGGTCTCACCTCAGCTTTCCTTTGCTTTACGGACCTTTGAAGGTCATAAATGTGAGGATTGATCTCAAAGATACTTTTTCATCACTGTGAACGGTTGCTAAGTGAGGCAGTTGCTAAATGAGGACTACCTGTATAACCGCATCAGTGCAATATATTATGTGGCTGCTCTTTTTATTTTCATCCCTTTGCTGAATAAATTAGATCACCGGGCTTTTTTTTTTAAGGGCTTTTCTCTGAAATTAGGTTTTTATGGGCATCACTCCACGGAACCTCAAGATTTTTTAAAGTTTTTGCTTAATTGGGTCAAGTTTAGTGAATTCCTCCCCCTCACCTGCAGTCAATAGGTGTCCCGTTTCTGATTATTTTGAAGGAAATTATTGATTTATACGATAGTCAGATTCGTTGTTTTTATTTCCCAAAGTCTGTATCATTGTCTTAGTTACTTTTACTGAAATGATCTGAGTTTCCTTGTCTAACTTGTCTCTTCACTCTATCCAGTGACCTTATCAGCATCCTCTGAACTTTGATGTCACAGGCTGATCTCTAAACTGCCTATATACTCATCGCACCGCAGTTTAGGCAACGAGGATGAGTCATGCTGGCTTTGATTCTCCTGCTAAAAGGGATGTGTGGGTTTCAAACTTAAAGCAATGAATTCATCTGCTTTATTCTCATATAATAATAATTTCTTAATAATGTTAGAATTTTGTAGCTGCTGTTTTGAAAGCTTTTCTCCTTCTTCTAGTAATCCTTTAATTTGTTCATCTTTCTCCTTTAGTATTTCTACTGTTTCATTGCTGTTCAACCTAGTTGCTAGATCTTCTTTGAGAATCTTTATTTCCTTTTTAGCTGTATGTTGGAGCATTCACCGCTTCTGGAGGCAGGTTGTTCCACTGGTTAATTGTTCTAACTGTCAGGAAGTTTCTCCTTAGTTCTAGGTTGCTTCTCTCCTTGATTAGTTTCCATCCTTTGCTTCTTGTCCTGCCTTCAGGCGCTTTGGAAAATAGCTTGACTCCCTCTTCTCTGTGGTAGCCCCTGCGATATTGGAACACTGCTATCATGTCCCCCCCTCGTCCTTCTCTTCATTAAACTAGACATACCCAATTCCATCAACCTTTCCTTATATGTTTTAACCTCCAGTCCCCTAATCATCTTTGTTGCTCTTCTCTGTACTCTTTCTAGAGTCTCAACATCTTTTTTACATTGTGGTGACCAAAACTGGATGCAGTATTCCAAGTGTGGCCTTACCAAGGCATTGTAAAGTGGTATTAGTACTTCGTGTGATCTTGATTCTATCCCTCTGTTAATGCAGCCTAGTACTGTGTTGGCTTTTTTGGCAGCTGCAGCACACTGCTGGCTCATATTTAAATGATTGTGCACTAGGACTCCGAGGTCCCTCTCACAGTTACTACTATTGAGCAAGGTACCCCCTATACTATACCTATACATTTGGTTTCTCTTGCCTAAATGTAGAACCTTACTTTTTTCACCATTGAATTTCATTTTGTTAGATAGCGCCCAGTGTTCAAGTCTGTCCAGATCCTCCTGTATCCTAAGCCTGTCTTCTGGAGTGTTGGCTATTCCTGGCAGCTTGGTGTCGTCTGCAAATTTGATGAGTTCCCCATCTATCCCCTCGTCCAAATCATTGATGAAGATGTTGAAGAGCACTGGGCCCAGAACAGAGCCCTGGGGCACCCCACTACACACTTCCCTCCATGTAGATGTGGTTCCATTGAGGACCACACGCTGAGTACGGCTGGTCAGTCAACTACGGATCCATCTGGTGGTGATGCTGTCTAACCCGCATTTTTCTATCTTATCAAGTAGTAGGTTGTGATCTACTTTGTCAAATGCCTTACTGAAGTCCAAGTAAATTATATCCACAGCATTCCTCTGGTCCACTAATTTTGTCACTTGGTCAAAGAATGCAATAAGGTTTGTCTGACATGATCTGTTTTTGACAAACCCGTGTTGGCTTTTAGTAATGACTTGGTTTGCCTGTAGGTGTTCGCTGATTCGTTGTTTGATTATCTTTTCCAGAATCTTCCCAGGTATTGAGATCAGGCTGATAGGTCTGTAATTTCCTGGATCCAATTTAACCTTTAATATCCATAGTATTTGAGTTTCGGGTAACCCAAATTACCTTTGTCTCACTTCATAAAAATTATAATATCTAAAATGCACGTATTACTTACTTAAATATATTCTTATTCTATTTCGTAAACGTTTTCTATTTCTCACCCTAGTACATCACCACCTTAATAATCGAGTATCCTTTGTTAGCTCAAGTCCATCATCTATATTGTCTGGGCTAATCAATAGTTCAAACCTATTTCCTAATGGTTACTTTCATTTCCCTTGTAAGTCTAAGTCCTCAGTATTAAACAGATTAATCCCTTATTTTTTACTATTTTCCAACTATTTTAAATCTAATAATCAAATTTCCCCTTGTCTCAAAGTCTCCCTTTAGCCCACTGGTTGGCAATTTAGGATTCTCTTTAATAAACCAGAAGACCCCGGTTTTTCAACCTAATTCTAGCTTTCTTCTTATGCCAACCAGGCTTCCATACCAATGCTTTTAAATCATCGAATAGATCTCCCTTCATTCTTGTGTATGTTACTTGAATTAAAGGAGACCATCTAGTTGCCAAGAACTGACCCATTTATAATCATTAAGTTGTCGCCCTGGTGGCCCAGATCCCCATATTTGCTCTCGTATAGTTGTCTTCCATTCGATCTGGTCTTCTTCTTTTTCTGGTTTCTTCTGGTTTGTGTAGAAAGTCATTTCCATTTTTAAAGTTGTTGTTTCATTGTCTGGATTTTCAGTGAGCTGTACTTGTTGATCTTTAAGGCCCTCTGTCTTGGTATTAATTTCCTCCGCTTCTGTTGTTTTTTGGATTGTAGGTTCTTTAGTTGCGATCAGGGTTTCGCTTTGTAGATTTAAGCTGGCACCTTGGTCTTTCAGTCTAGATTTGATTATCTCGGTGGCTTCAAGAATTTTTTCAAGTATAAGTTTAAACATAGCCGAAGTTTTTTGCTGCTCCTCCTCCATTTCTGACATAGTTATAGGTGGTCTTTTAGTGAAGGCTATTTATTAAACAAGAGTCAGTAAGTGTTCACCTCCACAGTTCCTAAAAACCAATTTCACTGCCCAGCTGCTCTCTCAGCTTTTAATCTCTCATAGATAATACCAAGGTCAGATCTGGGCTATGAGCAAGTCTCTTTGTCAAAAGTAATAAATTGCTGTACCAAGCTTTGCCACAAGATGTCCCCGATAGCATTTAAAGTCTTTTTCAAATCCCGGGCTAGGTTTTTATCCAATTTAAGTTCTTTTTCTTATTTTTTACAAGTAAATAAAATAGCAGGTCCCCGTAAGAGTAGGAATTTTTTGGATCCCCAAATTCCAAAAGGATGTCAGTCCAATTATATTAAGTTGTTCTTTTCAATGCTTTGTTTCCCCAAGTAGTCAGACACCGCCATTTTAGAGGGTGGGAGAAAAAAATTCCCTTCCCTCTCTCGCTGGGGGAAAAGTTTTCAGGAAGCTTTTAACAGGAAAAATACTTGGGGTACAGAGAAGGTAAAATCTCACCCAATTCCTCCATGTTGTTTTCAAGGTGCTTGTTAGTAAATTTGGCCTCGGCTGTCAGCAGCTTAATGATGGGCCATGTTGATGGCCGATCTTTTCCCCGTCAGTTTGAAGAGCTGCCCCAGATCAAATGGGAGGGCTGCCACACTTCGGCAATCACTCGGGGGTCCTCTTTGCACTCGTCGCCCCTACAAGGCGACTTCCGACCCTCTTCAGGGTCCCCTGGCAGGAGAAAACTGGACGGTGGAGAGAGCGATTGCCCCGCATGTCTGCCAGCGCCGCAATCGCAAACCGGAAGCCGAGATCTAACTTTCTTTTTGATCTGGACTTTAGTTAATAATAACGACTCATCTTTAAGGCAGCAGATCCATTCTCCCTATCAGTTTTCTAGAGAGAGATCCAAAACTTTTATGCCTTCCACTCCTCCCCACCACCATCCATGGTCTTCAAGATCTGCTGTTGGGGCAGGAGGAAGATTTTGCTTGAGTAAATTATGCCCTTCTTTGAAGAAGAGAAGGCTCTATCCTCCTGTTTCATATTGCCCCCCTTGTTTGAGGACACCCAGTGTTAAGAGTTTTCTCCTTCAGTTGATCACAACCAACAGCTGTTTGAAGATCTGTACAATTGGACATGCTTTGCATGCTACTCATGCTGGGGGGCGGGTGATACAATCAAGGGAAGGCCATCAGAGGTGAAGAAGGGTGAGCAGTCTGATGCTTATTGGGCACTTTAGGCTCATACAAATATATTCTATTTCTGTTTTTCCTTCCTGCTAAAAGGACAATGCTGTAGGGCTTCTGTTAGCAGATGTATGGAGCTGTGAGAGACCCTTAAGCTCACGTTCTCTGAAAACCGACGTAAAGCAAAAGTGCAGGGCAGGGGGTCATGCTTTCTCCAGATCACACTTATGGGTTTGTTGAACACAGTGGAAGCCCCACATCAGCCAGTAAACAGATCACCACAACAAATGGAGGATATTTTGCAGCCAGGTGGCAATGTTTTCAGAGGGAAGGATGGTGAACTGGATGGAGAACTTGAGAAATCCATGAGGACTTCTGCTTAACATGCAATAAGGACTCCTCCAATTGGAGGCAAAGTAGAACAAAAGCAACAGAGGTTGGAGAAGATCAAGGAGAAGTGGGTAGCAGAGGCATCCATTGGGATGTGCCCAAAAAGTCAAGATACTCACCACAACCACATGATTAAAAGCCTAAAGGGAGCAGGGCTTGTATGCCACAGTTGCAACCACCATCTTGCCTATTTGAACTTTTTAAAGTTCCGCTAAAGGTACCCATGATGTATAGCAATTTAATTCTGAAGATAAAGAAAAACAAATGGAGGAAACAGAATGAGAAATAAAATAATATGTGAAAAAGAAGGAATAGCCTGTAGCTCAAGAACCAAGGAAGGGAGAAGAAGGAAGGAAAAAGCTAATACAGATCAAAGCCAAGCTGGGCTTGAGTCTGTATAGGAATGCAAGTCTCCTGATGTTATTTAGAATTATTTTTCTAAAGATTGATTGGATATCTTGTCTAAGCCATACAATCGGCACTTGCTTCTCTTGATAATAATAATAATAATAAAGTTGGAAGGGACCTTGGAGGTCATCGAGTCCAACCCCCTGCTCAGGCAGGAAACCCTATACCATTTCAGACAAATGGCTGTCCAGTCTCTTCTTTAAAACTTCCAGTGTTGGAGCATTCACCACTTCTGGAGGCAGGTTGTTCCACTGGTTAATTGTTCTAACTGTCAGGAAGTTTCTCCTCAGTTCCAGGTTGCTTCTTTCCTTGACTAGTTTCCATCCATTACTTCTTGTCCTGCCCTCAGGCGCCTTGGAGAATAGCTTGACTCCCTCTTCTTTGTGGCAGCCCCTGAGATATTGGAATACTGCTATCATGTCACCCCTAGTCCTTCTTTTCATTAAACTAGACATACCTAATTCCAGCAAACGTTCTTGATATGCTTTAGCCTCCAGTCCCCTAATCATCTTTGTTGCCCTGTCAAAGCAAGATCTGGGATTGCTCAAGAGAAGTTTGTGTATGAGTTCATAGCAGCAGATCAGATCAATTGCTTTGCCCAGGCCAGCACCCTTCAGATGAGTTGGGACTACAATGCCTAGAATTTTCAGCCGCCATCCTAGTCTTAGAATTATGGTCCCAATCCATGTGGAGGGTGCTGAGTTGGGGAAGACTTTATCTTCTGCTTTCTTCAGCTTTATATGGCTGACCTCCTTTCAGTAAAGTGTTGACTTTGGGTGAGATGGCTCCTTAGACAGCAAAGGCCTTTGCTAAGCCCAGCACTTTTGCCAGTCTAAATAACTTGCTAAGTTACTTAATTCCTAAATTAAGAATAACTTCTCTGTTTGTGTTTTTCCTGTCCCCAACAGATGTCCGTTATCCTTACCGGTCTTATCCAGTTCTTTCGGCCACTGCTATCGTCCCTCTCTGGCGTACTCGAGTGCAAGGGTGTCGCCCCATGGTACTTCCTCACAGGTCTCCGCATTGTGGCCGTCTTCTTCTCCAGCGGGCCCTGGGATTCCGTAAAGCAGGACGTGACCTGCAGTTGGGTGTCCCCATCCCAAGACAAATCGAAGGAATTCTGTACGGTCCTGTGCCAAAATCAATATTTCCCCCTCGCAGTTTCATCCACTGGGGCACTGGCGTTCATGGTCGTGCTCCTCCTGGTGGGGCTTATGAGGCTCACCACCCCCAGGAAAAAGAAAAAGAAAGATGATGACAGCGACAAAGTCACTGGTAGCACCAATGGGAGTAGTGAGAGAGGTGTGGCTGTGGTTACTGCTGGGGCAGGTGGGGCATCCGGTGTCTACCTGGCTGGACCTCATGGTCTTCCAATGCGCAATGGTCCCTCCGATTCCCGATCCCACAATCACCGACATTTTCACCACAATGTTTGGCATGATCGGGGTGGCATGCCTATGGCCCACATGCCTGGAGGTCATGGTCCCAATGTTGGCTTGTGGCCATACGGAGGCTATGGCATGCCTCCTCATCCTGGATACGCTGACACCTCTGAAATGCCCGGCCACTGGTATGATATGTCTCCACACACAATGACTGCATACCCGATAGATATGCAACATGCCAAGATGACTCCCTGTGGCCCTGAAACAGATCGATATGAAATGCCCTCCCTTCGAGGTTCTAAAGAATCGATTAATGCTGCATCCTATTTTAATGAAACACCACCCAGCAATGTTCCTACCAACTATGTGTCCGTTCCCATGGTACATCAAAGTAAAATGCCTCCTCATTATTGGTCCGAGGGCAAAGATCATGAGGGTCTTCAACAGAGGTACAGAGGCCCTAAAGAATATGGTGAAGGTACTGACTATGCATACACCATGGGTAGAAAGGGTGTGGGGAGAGGCAAGATGAACCCCAGATACTCCGAGGAAATCAAATATAGCATGGCAACCAAATGCCAAACAATCTCTGAAAGCAATATGGACCAAACTGCAGCCCAGCCTAGGCCAGATGCCATGAACGTGGCCATCAAACGTAGACCAGTTCCTGGAGGTAAAATGAAAACCAAGCAGCAATTAGCTTTTGATGCTCCTGGGAGGAGTGACACAGGCTTTGGCAATAAGATGGGGCCCCAACCTTGGATGGCAGAGGATTCCCACTGCAGATCCACTGATGAAAATAAAGCCGTGAGTGGGGCTGGCACAGCCCCTGGACCGACTCCACCTTGCCCTGGTGGTGCAGCATGTACATGTGCTGGGAATAATCCGTGCCAACCGGGCCCTTCATCTCAACCCCAAAGAGACCCGGGTTCCAATGCTGCACCCACCTGTAATGCACCATCTATACCTGGTCCACAGGATCATGCCAAGTTAGTCCTCGCAAACATCTGTGGCATCCCTCTCTTTGACATCTGGGTGGCGCTTCTCCTAACGAGTGAGACCTGCTTCCTGTGTATTATACTTCTCATCCAGATGCCCAGACTGGTTGGACGTTCCTGGATCTGCTCTCCAAATGCCGTCAGTTGCCCCGAAGCAGTTGAATGTGCGGTGAAAGGAAGAGCTGACAAACGGATGGCATTATGGGGGATGGCATTCACCGCCATCCTTTTCATAATAGCTTGCTGTGGCTACTTTCACATACGGTTCTGCTGGAACAAAAGGTGTCGTCGTATGTGCAGCGAGCCTCAGGGGAGTTGCCCGGGAGCTTGTGCTGCGGACACCACACCGGAAGGCCATGTGATTAGGGGAGATGTAGAAAATGACACTGAGGAGACGGAAGAAGGGTTATAGGAAGATGGCAGGAGAGTGAAAGGAATTGCTGATGAGTCCAGCCAACCCATTTCATACTGCTGATCAGAGTTACCCAAGTTTTAGGTTACCTAAACGAGGCAACAACCAGTTCCGGTGATAATTCATTGTGTTAGCTTTTCGAAGCAATTAAGGATTGCATCTGCTAAAATGTCCAAAACCACATTCAAACAGGGGTTTTTCCAATGTTGCAAACATTCTAAAATTCCAGACAGGGTTGACTTTTTCCATCACCCTGGTACCACAAATCCAGAAGACAGCTCTAAATAGCAATTTTAATGAAAGAGCAGCACTTGACAAAGGCAGGGATTTTGTCAGATGGAAAAAAGAATCCATATAAAGAATTCCTTTTGAGCTGTATTGACATTTCGTGATAAAAAGGAGAGGAAAAAGTTCTGTTTTACTCAGAAAGCTGGAAATATAAGAGAAAATAACTGGGTGGTGAAGGTATAAGGGATTTGGGTAGGGTTCCCCCCCCCCTTTATTTAATTTCCCCCTCCTTTTTAATATTGCTAATGTGGCGCATAGATTATTTTAAAGGTCTAACTTGTTAAGGAGTATTGCAAACCAAAACTAACTGATCATACTTTTGTTTAGAACTGGGCTGATGTAATACAATTTTGTGCCCAAAGTCTTATTGAAATAAACAGGAATTTGTATACACAAAATATTGGGAGAAACTTTCACCTGCAAGCCTCAGTTATGAACATCAAGGTATGTTAAAAAGAAATCAATAGAAATCAAATAATTCATTAATTGCTTAAGTCCTGGTATTTTCAATAAAACTCGAGACCTTACATTTTTTTTCAGTTTTGAGTGTCGTTTTGCCCAAATCCCTAGTGTGACATCTAGATCTGGCTGCATAGGCAAAGTCTGATTTTCATTAATCAATAAGTCTGTCAGTTTACCCAGGCAAAAATAGGAAAAATGTAATTTTTTGACTTAGCTGTAATGTGTATAACAATTTACCAGTTGGTCCACACAAACCAGACTGAACGAGGTTTTTCTAAATGAATCCTCAGATTTTTTTTTGGGGGGGGGGAGAAAGTATCTCATATCACCAGTAATCATAGCCAATAGCTAACCATGAAAAGAGATGTATTCTAACAATATCATAAACCCATGATTGAGAAAGCTTGCAGAATTTCCTCTTTGCTAAGACTAGGTTTTCAAGGGGGGGAAATTCAAGCAGTCGTCAACCCCCCCCCCTTTGGAATTTTAGTTTTCTCACCTGTAGAATTTTTTTTTTTTATTAGTTTCTTAAAGGGGAGGAGCATTTGAGTCCTTACGTGCCATCTGGATAGACATGATTCAGAATCTTTCACTTCATCTCGGGAACAGAGATGGCTCCGAACTTTCCAGTCTTATTTCTTATTATGGGATCAGACTCAAGGACAGCAAATATCTTAATATCCTTCCTCCCTTTTAATATTTCCTTTCATATTGAGAGTTAGATGTCAAAGCTTGCGTGTCGCTTGGTTGCTGACATCCCTGTTGTTTATTTGCAAGGGCCTTTGTAGAAGACCCTTGCGAGTGTGAGCCTACTTAAAGGGGATGAGTGTCAACCCTAAGCATCTTTGGGACCCCGCTACCTTTCCTATCAGTTGTGATCAAGGGGCTCAGCCAAATTAGAGTTTAAATTCCCCACAATGCTCCTTTGCTCTTGAGTCTCGCAGCAAATGTTAAAAGATGGTTAGATCTAATTGGTTAACACCGTTTGGGACACCACCACAGTCAGGTAAGACCCCCCCCTCCAGGTCCATTGAAGGACCCTTAGCTCCCATACAGTCCAATTGCTAGCTAGGAAAGCAGCATTAGAGAACTGATGAAATGAATAAAGAAAGCCCAATACTTCTGACTGGCCAGAATGATAGAGGAGAAGTGCTCATTCTGTGCCGTTTACTTGACTGTTCTTGGCTTTCAAGATTGAGGGAGCATAGCTCTGCCGTAAGCTGAGACAGTGGATAGGACAAGCTGGTCAGCAGAAGAGAGAAAGGAAGGAGTTAAAAGCCTAGTGACTATAAGATATGGAAAGTAGCAAGCCAGAGAGTGAAAGAAGTGGGAGTCCTTGGTGCTCTCTGAGCTTGGTGGTTTTCTTGTACATGTTTCATTACCAAACGAGGTAACAATATCAGTGCACATGTATAGGTGTGCAACAGAGTCTTTCCAAAGTCTTGTTCCAGTCATCTTTTTTTTTAATCTTCCAAAAAAAAGTCCAAATCATAAGCCCCAGATAAAACTTTTAGTAAAAAAAAAAAAAAAAACTAGAAAATTTCAGGCCAAGAACTTTTGTATTAGATCTTAGATCACATTCTACTCTTGGATATGGAAGTCCAGAAAGATCTTGCTTGCATGTCTTTAGCTGTTCTTGGTAAAATATATATTTACTATTTTATTCTTTTCATATATTTTTTTTGAAAAAGCTATCATTTGGTGCAATATATTTAAATAGCTGTGGGAAGTGCTTAATTAGTTGAAAGAGATGCTTAAGGTACATCCCAGACCTTCTCCAGGACAGTTATTAAAAAGCAACTCCATAAATGTTTGTTCAAAGACCATTGTTTATAAAGCAAGAAGCCCCCTTAGTGATTTTTTTTCAGCAAATTATCACAACTCTCTTATTTTTCGCCTGATGACCTGAAACGAAATGTGTGGGTGGATCAAATTGAGAAGACAGAGTGATTTATGTACCATCATTTAATTAGCCAAGAATATCTGCTATCAGATCCATTTTGGAGGAAGAGAATGCTTAGCAACCTTTCTCTCTGGGTTACACTCCAAATTCCATCGCTGTTTTCTTAGCAGCAATGGGAAGGGCTTTGTCATCCTTTTCTTCTGAGATGTTTTTTTTGACTTCCCAGTCTTCTAGAATCCAAACAAGGTCAGCCAATAGCATTTAGACTGATGTACCACTTCACAGTGCTTTACAGCCCTCTCTAAGCAGTTTACAGAGCCAGCCTATTGGCCCCCAACAATCTGGGTCCTCATTTTACCCACCTCGGAAGGATGGAAGGTTGAGTCAACCTTGAGCCAGTCAGGATCGAACTGCTGGCAGTCGGCACAATTAGCCTGCAATGCTGCATTCTAACCATTGCGCCACCAAGGTTCTACATAGGTAGTCCTCGACTTACGACCATTTGTTTAACAACCGTTCAGAGCTACAGCACTGCTGAAAAAAGTGGCCGGTGACCTGTCCTTGCACTGACGCCTGTCACAGTGTTTCCACAGTCATGTGATCAAAATTCAAGAGCTTGACAGTTGCAGCACCATGGAATCATGTGACTGTCATCTGCAACCTTCTCAGGGGTTCTCCAACGAGCAAAGTCAATGGACGAAGCCGGATTCACTTAAAACCATGCAATTCATCTAACAACCATGGTACTCACTTAATGACTATGGAAAAAGAGGTCATAAAATCTGGTGCGACTCACTTAATGACTGCATCACTTAGCGATGGACAATCCAGTCCCACTTGTGGTCATAAGTGGAGGACTAACTCTAACTGGTATGATAATTAGGAGATAAATGGATAATCTTTTTTTTAAAACCTTACCAAGAGACCACACTTATAGTTCTTATGGGTGGAGCTGAGTGACCTGTCATGTTCAACAATAGATTTAACAGCGTTCCTAAAATGGAAAAGCCATTTGAAATATATCCTCAAACACAAGGAAAAAATAGTTTTACCCAGTATGCACCATTATCCTACCAATTGTGATCATCAGATTTCCAAAAATATTAAGAGAAATTCCCAGTCACCATCATAATAATAATAGTAAAGTTGGAAGGGACCTTGGAGGTCATCTAGTCCAACCCCCTGCTCAGGCAGGAAACCCTATACCAGTGATGGCGAACTTTTTAGAGACCGAGTGCCCACAGAGAGGGCTCCGAGTACCGCCTCTGGCACTCGTGCCATAGGTTCGCCACCACTGCCCTATACCATTTCAGACAAATGGTTGTCCAGTCTCTTCTTAAAAACTTCCAGTGTTGGAGCATTCACAGCTTCTGGAGGCAGGTTGTTCCACTGGTTAATTGTTCTAACTGTCAGGAAGTTTCTCCTTAGTTCTAGGTTGCTTCTCTCCTTGATTAGTTTCCATCCTTTGCTTCTT
The DNA here is from genome assembly GCA_023970755.1 of Azemiops feae. NCBI lineage: Eukaryota > Metazoa > Chordata > Lepidosauria > Squamata > Viperidae > Azemiops > Azemiops feae. The sequence continues at coordinate 71,420 of JALGBA010000363.1, forward strand.
CTTTTTTATATAACAAGTTTTATTGATTTTTTTTGTTTTACAACCAAGTGCTTAGGACTCATCGTGGAGATAGGGCACTCCATAGAACTAAGTAGAAAATATAATCATACATGAACAATTTAAGTTACTTCTTTAAAATTTCCCTCTCTATTTTATCAATCAAGAAAAGAAAAAACAGAAAAAACAAAACTATCAATAATATTTCCACCCGTTTTCGAGCTTAATTAACTTCCATTAACATATTCCAATTTGACATTACATAAACATATAGTATACAATTCGGGTATCCATATAATATAGATTATTCCTAACCTATACATATTACTCCAATTATTCACTTTATACTTCTCAATTAAATTGTATCTCTTATTCTATTCTATTTCACATACATATTTTATAAATGAACATGACTTTAAGTTTTTTTAAAACCATTTTACATTAGCCTAAATTATTTCTAATTATTTCTAAAACAAACATATAATGTAATTATATATATATATATAAATATTTCTCCACTATATTCTATTTCCTATACTCTGTCAAACATTTTTATAAATCAATCCAACCTTCAATCATTGCAAGTAAAAATATCAGTAATATTTCACCAATCTCAATACAACTCCTTTAGTTTTAACTTTTCCAATTTTCCATAATTGCCATTCCAGACCATAATCAAATCCATAATTTACATCAATATTAACTCAGACTAAAATCTTAGACCTTAGAAATCTCAAAAATATTAGTTCACTTGAAGTCTCTAAAAACCATTTTACCCGTCAAATAAAGTTTTAACACTCATTTTTAAACCTAATTCTAGCTTTCTTTTTATGCCAAGCAGGTTTCCACAATAGAGCCTTTAGCTCCTCCCATCTTAATATTTGACTATACACATTTTTCCACAGTTGCGTCTGATCATAGTCTTCTTCTCTTTTTCCCAATATTGTCTGCACTATGTAATCAGTCTTAGTCAGTATGGTGATTATTCGTTGTTTATATATATTGTCAGCATTTTTAATGTGTTTGAAAGTCCATTTCTGTTGTTTTTAAGATTATAGATGTTTTAGTTGAATTCTGCCTTTGGTCCTCAGAAATCTCCATCATTTGTATATAAGGTGTAACATCTTCCTCTTCAGTAGGTTGTAGATATAAATCCTCCATCTCATTAAGTTGTAAATCTAGTTGTGTATCATGATCAGTTAAAGTTTGAGATTCAATTTTTAACTCTGGAACATCCTCTTTCCTGAGCGTCCTGAAATGCTCTCTTAATTCCTCTTTCATTTCCAAAAAAATTTCTAGTATGAGTCCATAGTTAAGCTGTGAGTGGGATTCCATTCTTCTTCTTTTTTTATAGTGAAAGTTCAGCTTAAAAAATAGATTACAATATTATAAAATATAAAATCCAAACAGGAATAAAAAAAGAAAAAAGGAAAACAAACAATCAAACCCAGCAGAAAGATAAAGACAACAATAGTCCCAGTCAGTGTTGTGAGTATCTAGTTTATAATCCAAAGTGATAATAGAAAAGGATGTCTTAAAAGTCAATTATTATAATGTAATCCTCAAACGAAAGAAAATTCATTTTTCTAGTAGGTATATTTTATGTTATAAAGTCAAACGAACTAGAAGTAGAAGAATAAGTAAGTTCCAAAAGATATACCAGTGTCTGGGCGTGAAGCCAAGTTCAGCAGTTCGGCTGTAAATGGTTACATTGTTACGATAAGGCTTTCTGGGCTTCACGCCAAGTTCCAAGATACATTGTAACCATGCAATCCACATAAATCTGCCCAGACAGCCAAAGAGGTTTTTTTTCTTTTTAAAGTAGATAAAAATGTTCAGAAGGGGGGGGAGGAAAAGAAACACTCCACCCCCCCTCCCTAAAAATTTCCACTTAAGCTGAAAACAAGCAGGCAGAGAGAGAGAGTCACAGTAAGGCTTTTCTTCTTCTTCTTCTTTTTTCAGGATCCCCCGAATTCCAACAATTCAAATAAACAATAAAAATTAGTATTTTTTTTCCCCAAAGCTCGTTCCCCAAGTATTCGAACGCTACTTTTTCAAGGGAGGGAATAGTTTCTAGAAGCTTTTCACAGGGAAGTAAATAGGATAACAAGAGGGAAGTAAAGGTCTCACCCGGATCTTCCACGGTGGTTCTTTATGCTTAGATGTTGCTGTGACTTTCGGCTGGAGCAGCCAAGTGATCGGCCATGTTACTGGCCGATCTTTTCCCCGTCGGCCCAAAGGTGATTTCTCGGATCGCAGAGGGAGCTGCCGCTCCCTCCGCGATCAAACGAGTGTCCTCCTCCACGGTGGTCGCCTCTCCGGGGCGACTTTCGACCCTGTCCAGGGTCTACTGGCGGAGGGAAACCGGGCGGCAAAGAGAACATACTCTTTGCACGACCGCAGGCGCTGCGACCGGAACCAGAAGTCCTCCATCCTTTGCTTCTTGTCCTGTTACCTGTTTCTGCCCTGTGATGATGAGGATCCTGTTTCAGGTTTCACACACACACACACACACACACACACACACACACACACACACACACACACACACACACACACACATGCTCAGAGTTGCTAGGTGACAGCAGAAATTTACTCAAGGCTAAATAGATAAAAAGCAGACAAGGAAAGGAATGTAAATCAAAACAAAGTTTCCGGGAAAGAAAGCTTACCTGAGTAATTTCACTCTCAACAGAAACTCCCAGAAAAAAATGTCAAAGCCCAGAGTTCAAAGTTCAAAGAGTCAAGCCAGGATTGTCAGCCAATCCAAAGATTAGAGTTTCAGAATTTTTTACACAAGTAGAATACAGGTAGTCCATGACTTATGACCACAATTGAGTGGTTGTAAGTTGTTGCATTTGTAAGCTGAGTCACATGACTGGACTTGATTTTGCGACTGTTTTTACAATGGCCCTTTAAGCAATCACCTGGTTGCGATCCAAATTTACCTTTTCCAATGAGGAACGTTTGCCAGAAAACAGAAAAAAAGTGTAGAGAAACACAACCATGTGGCTATCGGCCGCTGCAATTGGCCATCAATGCTAGCCAGTTGCCAAACACCCAAAATGTGATCCCTTGGCTGTGGAGGTGGTGAGGCAGCCACAACTTTGAGGCTGAGTCGTAAGTAACTTTTTTTGAGCCATAACCTCGAATGATTGTTAAGTAACCAATCATAAGTTGACTGCCACCTGTACACAGGAATGACACATCGGAGCAGGAAATCATACAGTTGTTTCCAACAAATAAACATGGGTCAGGGCTATCTCTTAAATCAGGCTGTAGCCAGCTAGGTAGAGTTTGCCCTTGCTTGGCAAGGAGCCTCACTGAGCATCTTTGCCCTGCTCTCTGCTTTGCTAACTGAGTCCAGGGACTTGGAGGCTAGTCATGCACCATCATCTGACTAGCCAGCTGTTCTCATGGTAACTGCCTTTGATCAGCTTCAGATGATTCCTGGCTTGGGGCCTCCTGAAGCTGACTTTCCACTAGACCAGCTTCTTCAGAGCCAGACCGAAACCTGAGCCATGATCTGAGATATGTATGCATAGAGGTTACAATTGCGTTTTATTCCTATGCGTTTGGGCCAGAGTTGGAGAGGTCCTCAAAATGTCAGGAAATTGTACCTCTGAAGTCTGGAAAAAATGACTTCTGAGGCTCTATGAAGTCCAAAGGTCTTGGGTGACTTACACCTGGTTTCAAATCCATAATCCAGATCTAAGCCTTTGCCCCCCACCCAAAGCAGGGGTGGAGAACTATGACCCCCTTTATGACCTGTGGACTTCAAGTCCCAGAATTCCTGAGCCAGCCATGGTCAACCTAGAACTAAGGAGAAACTTCCGGACAGTTAGAACAATTAACCAGTGGAACAACCTGCCTCCTGAAGCGGTGAATGCTCCAACACTGGAAGTTTTTAAGAAGAGACTGGACAGCCATTTGTCTGAAATGGTATAGGGTTTCCTGCCTGAGCAGGGGATTGGACTAGATGACCTCCAAGGTCCCTTCCAACTTTATTATTATTATTATTATTATTATTATAAAGGCACCATAGTTCCCCACCCCTGCCCTAAAGCCATATACTTGGACAATGTTCTCAAATGTGTTGGTTTTCAACATCCATCCTGCATGTTGGCTGAAACCTATAGGACCTGATATCCAGCACATGCAGAAAATTTCAACTCCAAAAAAGCTTCCCAGGATTCAAATAGCCTGCAAGCTGTGACACAAGACTCCAGGAAGTTTATTCTCTGCAAAATAATCAGCATGTAGAGAGATTAGATCAAATAATTCTGGTGTCCTAAATATCTTCTTAATTTTCTTGGAGAGGGAAGCCTGTTATTAAAAATGTTTGCTGCTTCATCAATGCCTAATGACAACAAAGAACATTGCCCATTTACTGTGAAGGCAGGCATTACAGACTTGCTTCCAAAATATTGGCAAGGAAAACAACAGAAGAGGTTTGACAAGTAATTATGCTCAGGCAGGTGTGTGCTTTAATGTAATACCAGAAAGACAAGGCCCTCCAGTGGTCTTCTGGCTTCACTGGGACATTTCATCAAAGCTGATCACTTCTAAGGAAATTTCAAAGGACTTGACTGATTATACAAAATACTGACATCATCCCCTCAGCAAGCCTCTGAGTCTTAGCATTAATATCCTAAATATATCCCAATTGCCTGGCTTTGAAACATGAGGAGAGACAAGATTTAAATTTGAGATCTCCTGTAGAGTGTGTTTCCCAACTCTGACAATTTCCAGATGGGTGAACTTCTACTCCCAGAATTCTCAGCACTGGCCACAGTGCTGGGAAGAGAAGTTCCTATATCTGGACAGCACTTAAATTGGGAAACTTTGATTAAAGGCTTGAGGATTAGCTAGCAAGAGTTCCATCTGTTGGAGAACTTTATGACAGCTCCTGGGGATTTCAAAGAGTATTACTTTTGATAGCTAGATAGCTGGACAGATAGACAGACAGAAAATATATATATCTATATATCTATATATCTATATATCTATATATCTATATATCTATATATATATCTATATATATATCTATATATATATCTATATCTATATATATATATATCTATATATATATATATATCTATATATATATATATATATATATACTAATAGTAGATATAGATAGATAGATCGATAGATAGATAGATAGAGATAGATAGATAGATAGATAGATTAGCTATAGATATATATAGATAGATAGATATAGATAGATAGATATAGATCGATAGATAATAGATAGGATAGATAGATGATAGATAGATAGATAGATATAGATATAGATATATAGATAGATAATAGATAGATAGATAATAGATAGATAGATAGATAGATATAGATATAGATCTAGATAGTAGATAGATCGATAGATAGATAGATAGATAGATAGATATATAGATAGATATAGATATAGATAGATAGATAGATAGATAGATAGATAGATAGATAGATAGATAGATAGATAGATAGATAGATAGATAGATAGATAGATAGATAGATAGATAGATAGATATGGAAGGATAATTGATAGATGATAAGACTGATATGGATGGATGGATGCATCGATGGATGATAGATAGATACATAGATATGGATGGAGAGAGAGAATTTAGAAATAGTGGTGTCTCCTTATCCTTCTTCAAATTGCTGTATGCATGCACATTTTTTTGTCTCAGAATTTTTTATATATTCACAACTAAAAGCATATTCATTCTTAAATACAGGAAATGTGGTAGATCTGCCCTCCAGAGTATCAAAATAAATAACTCAGAATGCCCACCCGATGGCAAACAATATTCAAAACTAATATTTTCCAACATCGTTGCTCTCCAGATGTGTCGACCTCAACTCCCATAACACCCCAGTCAATGGGGCCATTACTAAGAATTCTGGGAACTGAAGTCCATAGAACTGGAAGGTAACAAAGTCTAAATTAGTGTTTCTCAATTTGGCAACTTGAAGATGGGTGGACTTCAACTCCCAGAATTCCCCAGCTGGCTTCCCCAAGCCACATCTTCAAGCTGCCCAGGTTGAGAGACACTGGACTAAATCATTCTTGCTAGGTCCCAGGTCTCTCTCACAGAATTAAAATGAAGCCAAGCTGATCATAATAGCTGGTTTCAACTTCACCAAGAACCGTGCTGCAAACATTTAAATTGAACTTAAGACTTTTTATTGGGTAGACTTGAACGAAGCTCCACACATTCTTATAAAAATACACTTCTGAAATAAATGAATAAAAAAATATTGAACTAGCAATTACAGAAAATACAGGGGAATCCTAAAGAATTTAGAATTCGAAAGAAGCTGAATGGAAGAGAAAGGTTAAATCAGAAACCGGCACATAAGTTCTTATTTAGCTCCTCTTCATTTCAGTGAGTTTTACACAAGAGAAATTCAGATTGACTAAGTCCTAGACCCAATATATAAAACTGAATGGAAATCAATGAAACAAACAAACAAACAAAAAAACAACTGTCAGGCATTGTATTAGTGGGGCAATATAAAAAAAACAAAAACAAAAAGGCTGTGATTGAAGTCCCATCTCTTTTTTACATATGCACATAAAAATGGGTGGGGTTTCAAGTAGGCCGTGGTAGCCGCCATCTTGACCTTTTTGATAGCCCCCACCAGCAGACACCCCTGCTGTCATATGTTCCCTTCTAAGGAATCTTAGAACCAATCATGATCAAAGAGTATCTTATGAAGCATGCTAGATGTTCCTCAGAAAATTCTCTCTTAGAGAAGACATTGATTTGAAATTTTGTTCAGGAACACAGCACAGGTGAGGAAGCTGAGTATTACTGATAATTGTCTGGCCATCATGAGTATAATTCATCAACCTCTGGAGGATCAGAGGTTCCCCATTTCTAATCATGGAAAAACAGAATTATGGAATTGCAAAAGATCTACAGATCCTCTGGCCAACCTTTAAGTGCTTGAAAACATTAAATGAAGTAATCATTTCCTTACAGCAGTTTGTTATTTGTATTTATTAGCTGGCTCATTTACTTAAATGTTTATCTTCTGCCATTGTGTAATTGGTCTGCTGTTCATTAAAAATGTCTAACTGTATTTTCTAACAACCACCACCAAAAGGCCCCAGATGACTGGGTATTTGAAGGATATCAACTGACTTCATTGATTATGCTGAGCTACAATATTGGGTTATGGTTTAGCATATTCTCCAGATGCAGCAAATATGGCTTGCAAACCAAGTTTAGCATGAACTGAGACAAGAGTGGTTCATTCAATAAATAAAATTAAGCAAGACATTGGTTATGTAATGGGGGACACTAGCACAGAGATAAAGCTGTACTAATAGAAGAGAATATTTCTAGCTCAGGGTTAAATTGTGGAGTCCTTGGTGCTCTAGCACTGATGATGTTACCTAGTTTGGTAATGAAACGTCTGCAAGAAAACAACCAAGCTCAGAGAGCACCAAGGGCCCCACGAATAAAGCTGTAGTTCACTGGATTGACTTTAAAGATCTGTTCGAATCCAAATCTGAATTGAGACAGGTTTTTTTTTTTTAAAGCTGAGAATATCAATTCAAGAAAGCAAATAAGTACTGGGATACAAAAAGCTCGGAAATTAAGCCAACGTTTCCAAATATTATGCTGTCTTGATGCCTTCTTAACTGTGATGGGAAAGGCTGCCTCACATTTTATTTTAAAAAGGAGACAAATACTCTATCCTTGGTTGTTTTTAATGAGTGTGACATGATTACTGCATATAATTTGAAGACTGAAGCTCTATTAGAGAAATTTAGTTGCACAGGGTTTTAGCAGGGGATAATATTCCTGATCAACCTTGCCTTGTCTCAGGGTTCAGCTGCTTTTGTCCTGAGATGGGAGACCTGCAGGCAGTATCAGGACTATAAGCTAACCTAGGAAGAAGACAGTGGCATATCATGAGTGTGTTTTTGTCAAGAAAATAACAGGAACACATGCATGAAGTCACCTAGAGTCCACCTTGACTTGAGGGTATCTTAACTTAGTTCCATAAGACCTGGGTTATTTATTAGTCTGTAAGGTTCTCCAATCTTGATTCCCTCACTCCAGCCCAGCCCATGACAAACTACCTCTGTGCAAAGTTCCCCTTGTTTTTGAAAACAAATAGGAATGCCTTTCTACTATTTTCAGAAAACACATATTTGCCCTTCTAATTTTGTATCTCAGAGGGGCAAAGATAAATGAAGTGTGGAAAAGGAGCAATCTTGCCAAACATCTTCATTAAGTCTATGAGCACTTGAGGTAGTGTTTCTCAATCTCAGTGAGTTTAAGAGGTGTGGACTTCAACTCCCAGAATTCCCCAGCCAGCATGGCTGGCTGCGGAATTCTGGGAGTTGAAGTCCACACCTCTTAAACTTCCTAAGTTTAAGAAACACTGCTGTATAGTATGTTAGCTCAAGACTTGGCTAATGAGAAAAGAGATTGCCTTCAGATAGCAATTTCAGACACTCTTAGGCAGAGTAAGCCTCATTCAATTTAATGTGACTTATTCCCAAGAGATCAGCCATAGAACTGCGTTGCAATTTCTGCCATTGTTTATCTACAGTTATGACCATAACTAGAACTGGAATCTCCATTGTTAAAATGTTGCGATTGTAAGTCGAGGCAGACCCAACTTTGCAATAACTTTTATGATGGTCGTTAAGTGAAACAAGCAAACTTTAAGTGAATCTACCTTTCCCAATGGGTGCTTTTTGCTGGAAACAAACTAGTAGATTGCAATCATGTGACCCACAGGATGCTGCAACAGGTTATAAATGCAAGCCAGTTGCCAAGTGAATTGCCATCACATGACTGTGGGGATGGTAAGATGGTCATAAGTGCAAGTAAGATCTAAATCACTTTTTCCAAGGCTGTCATAACTTTGAACCATTGCTAACTGAACAGTCATAAATCAAGGACTAACTACCTGTATTTATTAATTGGCTCTTTGTTAAGTAGTTCCTCTGAAATTATTCAGCATCAAGAGTAAAATTATTCAGGATCAAATGTTATTACCCTAGAAAAAAATAAGTAAAAGTTACGTAATAAGATGAACTATTTTAACCTGCCAAATTCTCTGAAATCCACTGGAACCTACAGAAACAAACCTTTAATATGTGAGCAAGGACAGGCAAAGCATAATGCTATTTCCTACTTAATATATGTTCATATAATTCAAAATTTAAACTCTTATATTTATACATTTTGTACATTGTGTCTATTAGATATTTCCATTTTGCCTTTATCTTAATCCAAAGACTTTTTAGAAAGGAAGAAATACCCTCTCCTATGGCTGTTTTAAACTTAGTACTTCTGAAGTGATGCAAAGGACAAAGCACTGCAGAATAATTGGAAAGGTCTCTGAATGAAATAAAAGCATTTAAACCTACATATTATCTTACTGCCAGCTATACCAGCTCTTTTTGGGTGCCCATATAAAGCCTTTCCTTTGTAGACATTCCCAGAGAGCTGATACAATGAAAAATCTGATTTAATAAAATCTGAGTTAATTAAAAAAAAATCTAGTTAGGATATTCCTACATGTGTGCATAAAAGCCATTCACACAGCACTTCTGAGCATGAATCAGCCAAGCAATTTGCAGCATCATAAAAAAAAAATTAGCAAACAGAACTTTTGTTAATATACTTTCTTTCTGGCGATGGGGATTATTAAGACTTTCTTCTACAATATAGACTCAAAGCCTGATCAATGCTCATTATTCTTCAGGCACAGCCCCTCACCACCATCACCTGGAAATTTGTCAACCATCCAGCCTCCCATCGACCTTTTTATCCTCTAAAAGAAGAGGGAAAATGAAAAAGAAAAAAAAAAGTACTTGGTGAAACTGGGCTGGGCCAACGTTTTAGTTTCTCTCTGCTTTCGGGTCTGCTGTCCCTATGGCTTATAAGAAAGCAGGAGAAATGAGATGCTGAGGACTTTCAGAAGAGAAGTTGAGGGAGAGAAATCTCTTTCACTCCTCCATCTTCCACTCATCCCTCATATACGAACAAGGGACATCTTAACATAACGATCAGGGTACTATAGAGCAGGGCTTTTCAACCTGTGGTACGCGTACCACTTGTGGTACATTAATGAGTGGCAGGTGGTACGCAGCCCTGCCTAGCCAAGTGTAGTGGGGAAGGGAAAGAGCCAGCGCAGGCAAGGACTAACAGTGAGAGAGTCCTCTGGAGCTGCAGATTTTACTTATGAATGGAGCCATTTGGGGAGGCTGCCTTAGCCGGCAGCCAGTACTTACATTTTTTTTTTCTTCCTTAAGTGCCGGCTGGGCTCCTTACTTTCCTTTCTAGCCAGTAGCTAATTCTTAAAGGGGAAGTGCCTTTTTAAGCTAGTTCACTCAGCAGCTTGTCTTTTCTGTCTCTGGAGGCCTTTCCTTGTTTGATCAATATATGGAAGAGGGAAAATATGGGGGGGATTCAAATTCTTCCTTCAGAAGGAGATGGGAATGAGAAAAAGGAGGCAGGGAAGGGAGGGAGGGAAGAAAGTCCCGCCTTAGCACTTGGCCACCAGCAGCTCTGCCATTGACTTTGCTTGTCAAAAGGTTGCAGAAGGGGATCACATGACCCTGGGACACTGTGACCATCATAAATATGAATCAGTCGCCAAGCATCCAAATATAAATCACATGACCCTGTTGCTGCAATGGTCAAAGTGTGAAAAATGGTCATAAGTCATTTCAGTGCAATTGCAACTTTGAACAGGTTTTTTTTTTGTCACCAAGTTTTTGACACCTTGCTAGGTGGTACTCGAATACTGCCATATCCTAAAAGTGGTACAATCGGTAAAAAGGTTGAAAAGCCCTGCTATAGAGGATATAGGATACAGCTATCCTGTAGGATAATGAGACATACCCAGCAATGCCTACGTAAACCATAAAAATTGTCTGCTCCAGAAGAGGCCTAAGAGGTGAATCTATCTTCTACTCACTATTTAGGAGCTATGTCTATGGAGATTCTCAATAATCTGAGTTCATGGTGGTCCAAAGGTGCTTTTTCAAATGGCAGCTGGGCTTTCCTGATTTGTCCTTGAAGATGTTTTGCTTCTCATCTAAACTGAACTGAAAAAGTTTCTTGGATGAGAAGTGAAATGTCTTCAAGGAAAGACAAAGAAAGCCCTATTTAGGAGGAATTTTCTCCTAATTTATGGGAGGCTGGGGACACCTAAGAAGACTCCTTAAGGGGCTCTGGTACTTTGCCATTGGCATCCCCAGTCGCCTGTGAAGTAGACCCTGTCTCAGTCTCTCCACAAAGCAGCTGCTCTGTCTCCCCCTTGCCTCCCTTCCCATTCATGTCTTCCATAGCTATTGAAGGCACCCTAGACTGACGCTTCCCAAAGAAAGTCACAAGAGTCCCACGCCGGGTTTCCCCTTCCCCTACAGCCCCCGCCTGATGCTCCACGTCCTTATCCAAGCCCGTATCATCTGGCAATGTTGCTTGTCCAGGCCATTCTGGGGCATTGAAGCTGGTAGAGCCAGAGTGACGGCGATGCCTAAAGTACAGGAAAGCTAGGAGGCCTACAAGCAGCAGAATGGAGACAATAACGACCAAAATGATGGCAGAAGTTTGACCAAAAGAGCTAGATTCTGATGCATTGTTGATAGATGTCACCGATGTGGTGAAAGGACCAGATGGATGGTGGCTGCTGGTCTCAGGAGTCTGAGTTAATTCTGGAACAGCTTGACCTGGTGGTATTGGCCCTTTTCTGCCCTGTTTTGGTTCTGTGCTCTTTGTAGTTTCTGTGTAGGCGATTGCACTGGATGATTGCTCAAATAAGCTCCCTTGGGATCTGGTTCCAGAACCCTTTGTTGGAGAAGATACCTTCTCACTATCGAAGTATGGTGTCACAGTCATTTTAGAGGCAACTTCCTTCTGACCAAGAGGTGTTGTGGATTCTCGTACCTCCGCTGCTTCTCTACGAGGTTTTTTTTCTTCAGTAGAGACAGTGACATTACTTAGCATAGGGGAGGAAGTGTCTTCTGGGGCAACAGCGTTCATGACAGTGGAAGGATGTAGTTCCTGTTTTGAGACTGGAGGTGCTGCTCTGAGGGACGCTGCTGGTTGCACTGAAGTGCTCATACTTCTGCTAAGAATGCCAGACATGGTGGCATCTCGTACCTCCACTGCATCTCTATGAGGTTTTTTTTCTTCAGTAGAGATAGTGACATTACTTAGCATAGGGGAGGAAGTGTCTTCTGGGGCAACAGCGTTCATGACAGTGGAAGGATGTAGTTCCTGTTTTGAGACTGGAGGTGCTGCTCTGAGGGACGCTGCTGGTTGCACTGAAGTGCTCATACTTCTGCTAAGAATGCCAGACATGGTGGCATCTCGTACCTCCACTGCATCTCTATGAGGTTTTTTTTCTTCAGTAGAGATAGTGACATTACTTAGCATAGGGGAGGAAGTGTCTTCTGGGGCAACAGCGTTCATGACAGTGGAAGGATGTAGTTCCTGTTTTGAGACTGGAGGTGCTGCTCTGAGGGACGCTGCTGGTTGCACTGAAGTGCTCATACTTCTGCTAAGAATGCCAGACATGGTGGCATCTCGTACCTCCACTGCATCTCTATGAGGGTTTTTTTCTTCAGTAGAGATAGTGACATTACTTAGCATAGGGGAGGAAGTGTCTTCTGGGTCAGTGACCGTGCTTGTATCTTGTCCCTCCATAAGAATATCTGTGGGGAAAAGTAGGAAGACAACAAAGAGCATCTTGTGGCCAATTACTTGCTGGAACAAGGATCTTGATTTTTCCATGGCAGCAGAATTCCCGAGCTCAGGCCCTCTTGGTGTGGAATAAGTAATGGCTATAAAGAATCTGGGAACAAAAAACGTGACAAGTTGTAAGAGAAAATTGTATGCTTAAGACAGGAGCAAAACTGTAGAATGACTTGAAAGCTTCAATCTGAGAAGGAGAATGGCCTAAATTGGCAAAGGACTGTACCCAAGGATTTTTTTATATGCCCAGAGTATGTGGAGATCCATATCCAAAGATATGAATTTCCATATACATTGTAGCCTGCACCACAATGCCTATGTTGATGCAAAGAATACCATATGCCTCTTTCCTATTAATTTTTGGATAGAGATGAGGAATTGCAAGCACTATCTCACTCTCGTTCAGATTTTTTGATGCCCCTCCAACCACCCACCCATACCTCTGGTGGTCCAAAGGTATGTTTCCCTAGTTCCATACTGGAGGCTTTTAAGAAGAGACTGGACAGCTATTTGTCCGAAATGGTATAGGGTTTCCTGCCTGAGCAGGGGGTTGGACTAGAATGATGACCTCCAAGGTCCCTTCCAACTTATTATTATTATTATTATTATTATTATTATTATTATTATTATTATTATTATTATTATTATTATTATTATTATTATTATTATTATTATTATTATTATTATTATTATTATTATTATGTGTGAATACTGAAGAAGAGACATCTTACCAATGATACACAACTTACAATCCACCCTCAGAAAATGCATTCTAAAATCTAGAGCTAAAAATATGCTTTGAGCTGGCGATGAAAGAGTGGAACTGTAATCTTAAAGCAAAGGACAGGAGATCCTCTTTAGGTGACTTTAAGCCACGTTTCATCACTGGACATTGGCTGTGAATTATCAACAGGTCTGTGTGAATTGTGAGTTCTGCAGAAAAACTTCTGAATGTGGCAAGGGGGGCAGAACTCAGCTTTATGAAGCCAATATAATTAGTCACCAGTGGTTACATCTGTAAAATGGAACAATACTTGGTGTTCAGTCCCTTTTCACGTCACTCTCCATCTGGTAGCCAACATGCAACCACGTGGCTAAAAGTCCAGAGATGCGACATACCTTTTTCCTAAAAGAATATTTTGACTTCCGACCACTAGGTGGCAATAGCAGATAGAGTTTACATTTGCCCTATGTAAAATGTGAGGAAATAGTGAAGTTAGGCAAGAAAGAATTCTCCGCCCAGGGATGACATCAGCTGGAAGCCAGGGCTAACACACATAGTAAACAGGAAAAAATAAATTATTTCTGAAAGAATTAGGGTTTGTTTGTTTTTTTAAAAAATCTTTGGTTCCTTTGCCTCAAGAGTGGGCCAAAGATGAGTATGGCCTGAGGAACCAAGAATGAGATGTGGAGTTACTTCCAAGTCATTTCTTTGGTAAACAGGAAAAAATTAATTATTTCTGAAAGAAAGAGGGGTTAAAAAAACAACAACTTTGATTCCTTTGCCTCAAGAGTGGGCCGAAGTTGCGTATGGCCAAGGAACCAAGAACGACATGTGGAGTTACTTCCAAGTCATTTCTTTATTGTGTTTGCCTATTGACAGAAATGTCCCAAATGTGCTTTTCTTTTCTTTTTTTCAAAAGGCAACTGGACTATGTTTCTTCTTGAGGAAGAAATGTTTTTTCCTTGGAAGAAAACGACGTAAGAAGAGGTTTCTTTCTTCAAGGGAAAAACATTTCTTCCTCAAGGAGAAAAAGCATAGTCCAGTTTCTTTTTTGGGGGGGGAAAAAAGCACTTTTGAGATAATCTCCATAGATATTGACAAAAACCTTGCCAGACTAAAGCTACTATCTGCATAACTACTACAGAAAGAGTGCAGAGAAGGGCAACAAAGATGATTAGGGGACTGGAGGCTAAAACATATCAGGAACGTTTGCTGGAATTGGGTATGTCTAATTTAATGAAAAGAAGGACTAGGGGTGACATGATAGCAGTGTTTCAATATCTCAGGGGCTGCCACAAAGAAGAGGGAGTCAAGCTATTCTCCAAGGCACCTGAGGGCAGGACAAGAAGCAACGGATGGAAACTAACCAAGGAGAGAAGCAACCTGGAACTGAGGAGAAACTTCCTGACAGTTAGAACAATTAACCAGTGGAACAGCCTGCCTCCAGAAGCAATGAATGCTCCAACACTGGAAGTTTTTAAGAAGAGACTGGACAGCCATTTGTCCGAAATTGTATAGGGTTTCCTGCCTGAGCAGGGGGTTGGACTCGATGACCTCCAAGGTCCCTTCCAACTTTATTATTATTATTATTATTATTACATATTGCTAGGGAGGGTCTGCCTTCACCCTCTTTCTGCATACCAAAGACTCCAGGTGTCTCTGTCTCTTTCCTCTCTCCCTCCTGCAACTCTAGACTATGTTCCACCCCAGTTCCTCCGTAATTTTCCAGTTGCTTTCCTTGAAGAAGAATGTATATTTTTTTTAAAAAAAAAACTATTTTATTATCTCCAACTCATTTACAGAAGATGAACGTGGTGACTACTTATGTTCATTAATGAATGAACAAAGGGAACAGAATAACCTCAAAAAGTTGACCCTTCCATTCTTCACTGGTCAGTTAGAACTGAAGAAGCTTCTTGGATGAGAAGTGAAATGTTTTCAAAGGGGAAAAAACCCCAAGAAAATCCAGTTGCCTTTTGGGGAGGGGGGGGGAAAGCACCTTTGGGACAACCATGACCTGGACGATTGAGAATCTCCATAAACAATTGACCCTGTGTTTTGAAGTCTTTTTTCCTGCTCTTTAGGAGGCAACTATTACACATCCCATGGACTGCAAAAATAACAAACAAAGAAGTCCTAGCCCGAATCTCAGCAAAAATATCACTTGAAGCCAGGATCGCCAAACAGAGGCTGTCATGAGAGATGATTCACTCAAAAAGTCAGTCATGCTGGGGGTGATCAGCAGAAAAAGGAGAAGGGGCCACCCTAGTACCGGCTGGCCAGACACTATAAAGGATGACACCAGGATGATCATAGCAGATCTGAAGGAGACAGAGGGGCGTGGAGAGCGCTGATCCATAGATTGGCCGAGAGTTGGACATGACTGAATGGCTGACCATGACAATGACACCAAAGTCTGAAAAAAACCCAAGACCTATTTATTCAAGCCTTGACAAACAACACTTGGAAGCAATTTGCTGCTGCAAAGTGGGTGTAGAGTTCTCCGTCTATTGTGTAATCATTCTCTCAGCCACATGGAGGGGCCTGGCTTTGTGACAGAGCCATGGAAGGGAAGTCTAGTAGAGAAGATGAAGGGGGCTGAATATAAACGGCAAAGAATCTCTCATAAGCAGCCAAGTGACTGCCACCAACGTTCAGAGAGAGGTCCTATAGTGCTTCTTGGTGGTATAGCCTCCGTGAGACCAAACCCACCGTAAAACATGTGAGTTTTGCAACATGCAAGGTCATGCGTGTTGCTCACCCATTTGACCCATCATCTCCTTTACCTTCCCAGTAGACTCTCATGTTGGAGACAAAATTGAAGGAGAGATGATAGCACCATGTGCTTGTCAGCCTGAAGGCGGACCTCTTTGCAACTCTCCTTGCTCTTTCACAGGGCAGGAAATTTCCTGCCAACACCACACTCAACACAACTGAATGAGAATTGTTTGGAGACCTTTCTTAATGCATGAGGAGAAGAGAGGAGAGGAGAGGAGAGGAGAGGAGAGGAAAGGAAAGGAAAGGAGAGGAAAGGAAAGGAAAGGAAAGGAAAGGAAAGGAAAGGAAAGGAAAGGAAAGGAAAGGAAAGGAAAGGAAAGGAAAGGAAAGGAAAGGAAAGGAAAGGAAAAGGAGGGGGAGGGGGAGGGGGAGGGGGAAGGAGAGGGAGATATTTATTTTAAGAAAGTACAATAGAAAGCTGGACAGAAAAATAAGTCCCAAACTATCCACAGGAAACCTTCAACTATAGTTAAAAACTAGGAGAGCAGAAACTTTCAAGTGCTCATACATTTAATGAAGATGTTTGGCAAGATTACAAGGAAATAGAAACTAAAAAACAGCTTTCTAGTGTTGCAACTGCTTATCTTTCTCAAGACTCTCTTCGTTTACTCGTAGTATGTTGAAAAGACATCTGTCTATTTCTCTTTGCTTAGGAAGTGACGGTTTTTAAAATCTTTTAAAGAAATATTAAATATTATATTTAAAATTTGATCGCCATCAAATGGAAGTCCCCCCCCCCCGCTCTCTCCTCAGATTTCAGCCTGGATGGCTATTGATGCATTTTTATTTTTTATTTTTTTTGTCCTTAGGGCAGTCTCCCTCCCCCCCCCCCGTGACCTTTATCAAGGTCATTAAAACTCCATTATCGCACCTCGCAATACACACCATGCTAGGGTATTGAAACTGTTTTGCTAACAGTAGATCATTAAAGTTAAAACACCAAGTGTATTTGGATAATGCAAGACAAATCTGGAAAAGAACAACATAACTGGAGCATTTAGAGAGTTTTGAAAATAAAATATTGTGTTCTAAAGATGGAAGGCCTTTGATAACTATTCTATACCCCTCTAAACCCTATATGACTTGCACCTGCCTCAGAGTCCGTACTTTTTCTTATAAACCTGCTACCTTTTCTTCTTCATTTGGTAACTCCATCCCCAGAGACCAGGAGGCAAACAAGCCCCTATAGCAGGGGGTCTCCAAACTTGGCAACTTTAAGACTTGTGGACGTCAGCTCCCAGAATTCTATGCTATGCTGGCTGAGGAATTCTGGGAGTTGAAATCCACAAGTCTTAAAGTTGCCTGGTTTGGAGACTCCTGCCCTATAGGAATCCCCACATGCAGTTATGTTCTAAGCCAAATGAAGCAGCTGACATATGGTCTCTTCCACCAGCAAGAGAAAACTGCCCCATTTTGGCCTGAAGTATTCATGGCTTGTCTTCATCTATATATCACCAGTTGTTTTAAATGTCAGGTTTGAGAATTAGCCTGACTTGCTCAGCAGAATGGGCGTCCTACAAGCACCAGAAGCCAGGGAGGGCGTTGTCACTTCTGCAACTTGGATTTGGTGACAGGGTGACAGGCTAGGCCATCACATCATGGCAGGGTTCTTGATCAACAGGAAAGATGCTAGGTGGCCCAACTGGAGCTGTCCCGTCAATAAAAGCTGGGATCCAGAGTAATCCGGATTTGAAGGTTGAAAAGTAAGAGGCTTGTGAGGAAATGCAGATAATCAGGACAACATTTCTCAACCTCAGCAACTTGAAGATGTGTGAACTTCAAGTCCCAGAATCCCCCAGCCAGCATGCTGGGAGTTGAAGTCCACACATCTTAAACTAGTGAAGGTTGGGAAACATTGCATTAGGAAACTAAAAATCAGAGAAGTAAGAGAATCGGTCTCACTAAAGTAACTGAGCTCAGCTGCCAGAGTTTTAAGGAAAGCCGTTGAGAATTTCTATTTCAGTCCTATTTTTCACATTCAACAAGCAGAGCTATGTCCTTAGCTCTCTATCTGGGCAGAGAGAATCTAATGGTGCTATTGTGGCATGGCTGGCCAGAAATGATTCAAGTAAAAATCTAGTCTGGCTGGAAGACTCGAGGTGAGGAAATCGGTACAAACATTATCGTGGGTTGACGCCTTCCTCGTGGCAGCTCTGCTCTTCGCTGCATGCAAACACAAACCCCATCACTTGCGGCATCTTATTTGCTGCACATCAGTGAGTTTTAGTGCGAGGGTTTGGGAACAGGATATATCCGCCAAGGATTCGAGAGTGGTACCGAATGAAGAACAGTGAGATCTGTAAGGTGGTCTGGATGACAATGCTTACCAGTCCAAAATATTTATTTTGTGAAGTCAAATCTCATCTCCATTTCCACCTCCCCACTATACACCATCTGTTCTGGCCACCACATTCACTTCTGCCTTGACTAAACTTCCCTTCTAGTGCAAACTGAAGCTTGTTTCTGGAAGGCTAGGAGAGAAGATCAGAAGGCTGGACCCTACATGCCGGCTTCCCTCCCTTTCAAATTTTTCTCAGCCCACTAACATCTCCTCTTCCCAATATGATGTAGGGAAACTTTGTCCCCAAACCAGTGTTCTCCAGACTATGTCCATCTGGTCTAGATGATGGGACTCAGAGCCCGGTTAATTGGAGAAGGCCTTGATTGGAGAAGACCTGCACAGTAGCTTGGTTGAGCCTTACATTCCACATCATCCACTCCGCTAGATCATAACCCTAATCCACCTTGCAGGATTGTTGTGAATCCAAAATTGAGGCATAGATATCCAACTACATTTGGTGATCAAGCATTCGGCTGAAGAACAACAATAAAACCTACACCTCTCTCTCTCTCTCTCTAGTAATACACTCACCTCCTTTACCTTGACTCCCTGCAACAATTTCCTACTGATATTTTCCTCCCCCCATAATTTTGTAGGGAGTGAATAAGTAAGATGCATCCCACCCCCCTGCCTCCCTGCCCACCAACCCACCCTGCTATACCTTCTTCTAGGTTGCTTCAGACAAAGCCAGGATGGATCTCAGGGTTTTCAAGGAAAGGTTCTTGTCTGCTAACCATGAACTGCCTCCATTTCCCCCGTTCTCGCTTGATTGGGCAGGAAGGAGTGAATGAAACCAGAGCAGGTGGTGCTGCTGGAAAATGCAGCAAAAGAAGAAACTAACGGTTATATTCATAGAGGAAGTGGCTTTGAGTGGTGGCAATCATGTCAATTCCACCCACTTCTGTAGCATCGGGTCTGTGGGACCAATCTGAGGCTGAAGACTTGGGATAAGATATTCAGGGTTGAAAAGTGGGTTCCGTCTCTCCCCCCCTCCCTTGTTTTGCCCTCTCTTGATATATCCCCAGAGTGGACAAAAGATGAAAGAGTACTTCTGAGCAGATACAAAGCACATTTTCCCCTAGGCCAGGGGTAGGCAACCTTGGCTCTTTTATAACTCGTGGACTTCAACTCCCAGAATTCCTGAGCCAGCCATGCTGAGGGGAAAGGGAGAGGTTTCCAAGCTGAGCCATGCTGGCTCAGGAATTCTGGGAGTTGAAGTCCACGAGTCATAAAAGAGCCAAGGTTGCCTACCCCTGCCCTAGGCAAAGGCTCCAGAAGTGGCTGTGCCTCACCTTTTCTACCAAAAGCAAAAAGTTAGGCAACTGCATAAAAGTGACACAAAACCCCAAGTCATTTGTTCATTTCGGGCAACTTCCTGTGTTTTTCAGAGTTACAAAGGTGAGTCATACGCAAGTGCACAGAAATGTGCACCCTCGTATCAATAGGGAAGAGATTGAGCAGAGGGACCAGAAATGGACAAATGAAATTGCAGGTGGAGCTGAACATTTGAGCAACAGCACCCAGGGACCAGTCCCAGGTTTTCAGGTGAGACTTGCAAGGAGTTAGCAGAGGGAAGAGATTTTTGTCTTACCAAACAACAGTCTTGATTGGTCTCCAAGCAGCAGCTCTTTGTACGCCTGAAGCACATGAAAGAAGAAGAAGAAGTAATACATCTCAAAAGCTGTTATCATCGCTTGCACGTCTTCCTCTTATCAGGGCTCAAGGGTGGGTCCTCCTCCTCCCGAGTTCCTCGGAACAAGGCTAGCAGCTTAGAGACTCTCCAGATGTCCTGGCAACTACAACAGAGAGAACTTTTTAGTGGTGCCCCCCCTCTCCCAAATTTCAACACTCTGTGCCTACTGAGGCTGGCCAAAGAGATGGAACGATTCAAAACTATTCATCATTGTTCCATAGAGGCAATCAAAGATCTTTTTCAATTAAAAAAAGCATATCATCCTTGCAGTTGTTATCATATGAAATGCCAGTTCAGTGGTCTTGAAACTTGCTGAGGTTCCACTCTTTGGCCAGGCCTCAATATTTGGGGTGGGTGGGGTCACTACTAACAAGTTCTTTCTGTTGTGGTCACTAGGACATTATTTCCCCACTAATATGTAGTCTTCCCTTACTGATGCCTAAACTAAGCAACTCTGGAGCGGATGTCCCAAAGATGCTTTTTCACAAGGCAACTGGACTTTCTTGTTTTTCTTTGAAGACATTTCGCTTCTCATCCAAGAAGTTTCTTCAGCTCTGACTGGATGGTGGGGAATAGGAGGATTTATATTCCTTGCAGACAGCTGGTCATTTGCATTCTTTTAGAGAGTTGTTGAGGCCACTTGGAGATTTATCTGTGTGGGAAGTCAGCCCCCCCAGAGAAAGAAATATTAAAAGGGCAGAAAAATATATTTCCTCAAAGGATCTTAAAGTGGCAGAAAAGCATGCCCAGTTTTCTCTTAATATCCCCAAGTCTCCCTCCCCCAAGCAGAAACCAGCTCTGTAGAAATGCAGATGTAAACCATTCAGGAAGGTTGAAGCTAGAAGATTAAGAAGACAAAGACACCTAAAATCTACATACCCCACCCAAACTCTAAGACAGGACATAATAGGATTAACCCACAGATGCCAAAGGGGCACACTCAGACTCAGGTCAAAAGTACATGACACAGGAAATACAAAGCCTCAAACAGGAACAGGAAACAACTCCAAACAAAAGCCCCAAAGGGTATAAAAACCCACTCCCTACATGTGCTCCCTCTCTTTTCTTCCAGAGCCGTCTTCCTGTCTGGCTCTCCTCTTCAATAAACTGCAACCTTCTTTCTAAAGCAGTCGCCATGTTGTTTATTCCCGGCTTGGACTGAACCATGATGAAGACTTTTCCTTCAACGTCTGTGTCCTCAATGTCACCTGAGTGGTGCAAATGTGTGTGGAGCCTTCTTGGAACTGCTGAAAGGATTGTGTTGTAGACTGAAAGTAGATTATGTCCTATCCCTCCCCCTCTGTTGAGAGAAGGCTGTTCAGTTTTGACATAGATGGCCTCTTTGACCCCTCTTTCAAACCAGTGGTCCTCTCTGTCCAAAATGTGGACTTTGCTGTCTTCGAAAGAGTGGCCTTTGTCTTTTAAATGCAGAGGGACTGCTGAATCTTGTACTGATGGGTTCTCTTATGTTGTGCCATGCATTTATGAAGTGTTTTTTTTTTATTTCTACAATGTACAGATCTGCACATGGATCTGGAGTGGATGGATTGAGAGAGGTTAAAGGGCTACAATCATGTTTGAGCCCAACATTTCCAGTGGGCTAAGCAAGATAGTTGTTAAGTGAGTCTTGCCTTATTTTACGACCTTTTACCACAGTTGTTAAATGTATCACTGGAATTGTTATATGAATTGTGCAATCATTAAGCAAATCTGGCCGACTTTGCTTGTCGGAAGCTGGCTGAGAAGGTGATAAATGGTGATTATATGACATGATCCCAGGATACATATGACTCCAGGACAGCGCAACTTGCCCAATTAGAGGTAGTCCTTGACTTACAACCACAACTGAGCCCAAAATTTCCATTGCTAAGCAAGACAGTTATTAAGTGAGTTTTGCTCCATTTCATGACATTTCTTGCCAGTATTGTTAAGCAGTTGCTAGGTTAGTAACACAGTGGTTAATTGAATCTGGCTTCCCTATTGACTTGTTTGTCAGAAGTTTGCAAACGTCAGTCACATGATCCAGGACACTGCCACTGTCATAAATACATGCCAGTTACCCAGTGTCCAAATTTTGATCATGTGACCCTGAGGATGCTGCAACAGTCTTAAGTGTGAAAAATGGTCATAAGTCATTTTTTTTCAGTGCCATTGTAACTTCAAATGGTTACTAAATGAACTGTTGTAAGTTGACGACTACCTGTAGTTGGGTTTTGTTCAGTTTATTAATCTTATTATAATTCCACACAACAGAGGAAAAGAAACAATGCTAACACAAACACTACTTAAAAAGAAAATAAGAAATATAGGCAAAAAAGGGGATAAGCCAATACAAACATAGAGGCGGACTGCCACCAACCTTGAATAACAAGCAGATCTAAAATGTGATATGGTTAATATAGTCTAATGTGCCATTAATGCTTTAGCATACTATAAAATATTTCATATTCAGTTTTCAGTCAAGCCGTATCTTCATTGATCTGAAAAAAATGTTTGGTTAGCACAGTTAAAATCAATAAAGGAAGAAGAAAAATTATAAATAATAAACAATATATTGAAAGAATTCTTTAAATAATATATAAACTATATATTAGATTAAAATATAAACTCTAGAAGCCAAATCTGGGCTGTGGTACAATATATAACAACAATATATATAAATTGGAATCCTGAAATGGTTACCAAATAAGACTAACTTCTACATCAGATTTACTTTTCCGATATGAAGTTATTCTAGATATCAAAGCATACACCCATAATTTAATTAATCATTGTTCCGTAGAGGGGATCAGAAATTCAAATTTGTGAACAACCGGTTCTCTGTGTGGATGCCGCTTCCGGAAGTCCATTCTGGGCCTGGGCAACAAAATATATATATATATTTAAAAAGGGTGTTTTAGCAAAGGTTAATAAAAATAAGTCTAGCTGAAATGTAATTATGACTTTCTTCCTTTCTATGATGAATTCATTCCCAATATTGTTGCAACATTGCCACCACAAATGGAAGTAAGGGAGTTTACATATTTTTGCAATCTTGACCGCAGTAATATACCAGCAATATGAAATATCTTATACTAGTTCTTCTTAAGTATAATATTTATAGTAAATTTAATATGCTTTTTCCATTGAAATTCCCATAGGTCCATTTAGCAGAATAACAGAATAACAGAGTTGGAAGTGACCTTGAAGATCTTCTAGTCCAACCCCCTGCTCAGGCAGGAAACCCTATACCATTTCAGACAAATGGCGGTCCAGTCTCTTCTTAAAAACCTCCAGTGTTGGAGTACCCACAACTTCTGAGGCAATTCATTCCACTGATTAATTGTTCTAACTGTCAGGAAATTTCTCCTTAGTTCTAGGTTGGTTCTCTCCTTGATTAGTTTCCATCCATTCCTTCTTGTCCTGCCTTCAGGTGCTTTGGAGAATAGGTTGAAACCCCCCCCCCCCGCTCTTCTTTGTGGCAACCCCTGAGATATTGGAACACTGCTTTCATGTCACCCCCTAGCCCTTCTTTTCAGTAAAGTAGATACACTCAATTTCAGCAACCGTTCTTTATATGTTTTAAGATTCATGGTGACACAGTGGTTAGAATGCAGTATTGCAGGCTAACTCTTCTCACTGCCAGGAGTTTGATCCTCACCCTTTCAAGGTTTACTCAGCCTTGCATACTTCCGAGGTCAGTAAAATGAGGACCCAGATTGTTGGGGGCAATATGCTAACTTTGTAAACCACTTAGAGAGGGCTTTAAAACACTATGAAGCAGTATATAAGTCTAAGTCAGTGGCTCCCAACCTTTTCTATATCCCACACCCCTAGAATGCTTCTGATATATTCTCGCACCCTTACAAAAGTTCGAAATAATGGCAACGAATTATGCATATACACTATAGTTTTTGCATCTCCTGGAATATTGTCTCACACCCCCAGTTGGGAACCCCTAGTCCAGGGGTAGGCAACCTTGGCTCTTTCATGACTCGTGGACTTCAACTCCTAGAATTCCTGAGCCAGCTTGGCTGGCTCAGGAATTCTGGGAGTTGAAGTCCACGAGTCATGAAAGAGCCAAGGTTGCCTACCCCTGCCCTAGTCTAGGTGCTATTGCTATATGTTTTAGCCTCCAATCCTCTCTTTGCTGCTCTTCTCTGTACTCTTTCTAGAGTCCAAACATCTTTTTTACATCGTGATGACCAAAACTGGGTGCAGTATTCCAAGTGTGGTCTTACCAAGGCATTGTAAAGATACTCTATTCTAATTTTGCATCCATGTAATCATGCAATGTCATGGAAAATTCTGAAATGCAGAGCACATGCAAAAAAGGAACCATGTTTATTGCAAAGGGAGGGCCCCCTGCTTTGCAAGAAACAGGGACCTGGAACAATGACAAAGCAAAGACTTTTTTTTTTACATAGAAGTTGGGAGCTACATAGAATCTGTTTGACTGGCAACTCTGGGAGAAATTAGGTAGGTCATTGTTCAGGCATCTGGAGTTATTTCTGTAGTTGGGCAAAGCAACCCTTTCAGAGGGCAGCAGAGCTGGGGAAATGTAAACAAGATACAATGTGGAGGTAATAAATTTAATAAATATATATTAAAAAAATCAAGGGCATGCCCCTGATTGAGGATGAAAGGTTGGGGTGTCTCTAGGTTGCAATTTCCTTGTAACGGTCAGTTACTCTTGGGTTTGCTGTGTGCTTGTGAGGAGGTTTCGATTCCTGGTCTAGTTGATGTGGCTGGATGAGGCTTTATCTGGGCAGAGAGGGTCAACTTGAGCCTGATTAGGGTTAGGGAAATAGAGAAACAGGGATTGGCCCCAGGCACACCTAAAACACAGGCAGGAAAAAAATTGCACCCTCCATTTTATTCACGACATTCATTTTCTCCACCACAACAATATTTGACTCGTTGAGGTTCTGAGTTATGTTTCACTAATAAATTATAAATCATGCCAAGTAAAAGTTCACTATGATGAGTTATGCGATTTTCAAATTCAGCAAAATTTCCCCCTTATTCTCCATAATTCTCTTGTGGCTCTATGTCTTTTTCTGACAGTATTGAACAGCAAAAGACTGGAAAGATCTTAATTTTTGTCCTGTTAATGATAAAATCTTTACAGATTACTGACTCTTCACTGAGCAAAACATTTAGTGCTTTCATCGTCATAAAAGTAGATAAGTAGAGGGGAAAAGTAGAGGGGAAAGACCTGGGCATATTCTTTTAATATAATTATCTCAAACCTTCAATATGTTTTCAGTTGTTTAAATTTAGTATTCTATGTTGTAAGCTCTCCAGAGTCCATATTAAATCTAATTAACAACAGCAATAATACAGGTAGCCCTTGACTTGCAACGATTTGTTTGGTGACCATTCAAACTTACAACAGCACTGAAGAAAAGTGACTTATGACCGTTTTTCACTTGAAGTTGCAGCATCCCCATGGATGGTCAAGTGATCAAAATTTGGACATTCGGCACTTGGCTTGTATTTATGACCGTTGCTGTGTCCATCAGTCATGTGATCAGCTTTTGTGACCTGACAAAGTCAACGGGGAAATCAGATTCATTTAACAATCGTGTTACTAATGTAACTGCAGTGATTCATTTAACAACTGTGGCCAGAAAGGTTGTAAAATGGGGCAAAATTCACTTAGCCACCGTCTTGCTTAGTAATGGAAATTTGGGGCTCAGTTGTGGCTGTAAGTGGAGGACTAGATACAATGCATTGTCTATTGAAAATAGCTTATTTCTATGAATATAACCGAGATTTATTTAAGTAGTCCCTGGAAAGCGTCTGCCTCTTGCATTGAGGAGGTAGAATGATAAAGAAATATGATCCGTTCTGGAATTCAGGTTGGGCAACTGGCATGAAAATAGAATCTGAAGTTTGGGGGACACTTCCATCTTTTGAATTTTGCAATTTCTGGAATGTAATCCTTGGCCTTTTGTTAGCTCATATATAATCCATTCTTTCTCCGTGCCGGTTATTTAATACTTTATTGTCAATAGAAATGGGAATAGTTGGGTTTTTATGGATCTTCCTTCCCATTTTCTTACCACCTATTACTGCATTACATTTTTATCTTATCTTGTTTCAGTCTGTGGAGAGATTACTTTCTTGAAACCAGAAGCAATCAAACCCAGTTTTTCAACACATAATTGCAATCTGGGTCACCTCTGCTGGGCAATCATGTCAACCAATTTCTTGCAGACAGTAAGGCAGTAACCTGAAAATGGATTGGGAGGTGAGGAACTAAATTTGGACCTTGATGTAAGATTTATTGAGTATTGATCCTAGGCGGGAGATGTTAGATAAGTGCACAAACATTCTCAGCATTTGAGGCTTCTCCAGAGAACTGGGTCTTGGCATAATGTGTCTGAAGTAAGATAATTTGAAGCTGGTCATTTGTGCCTTGAGTGAAAACATTGGGTTGATTTGTTCAATGATCTGTTTGTTTTCTTGGCTGTCCACTGTATGCACAAGAGTCTTCTCCAACCTTTGACCAAAGCTTGAAACCATCAGCATTCTTTCCATTGTATCTATGCTATTCAATTTTCACTTCCATAGAATATGACAGGAAAAGCTATGATCTGCACGATTCTGTTTTAGATATAGACTCATTATGCAGTGTTTCTCAACCGTAGCAACTTGAAGATGTGTGGACTTCAAATCATGAAACAAGCATGGCTGGCTGGGGAATTCTGGGAGTTGAAGTCCGCACATCTTCAAGTTGCTATGGTTGAGAAATATTACATTAGAGCATCTGAATTTATTTTCTAAGGTCTTTAATCCAATTCTACCAAGTACTAGTTTCTGGTGTATTTCTTGGCTACTGGTTCCTTTACTGTTGATAACTAATTGTAAAAGGCAGAGACTTTCCACTCCTTCAGTATCTTCACTATTTGTTCTAAGACAGGTTGCTATATTTGTTGTTATTGGTTTGGTCTTCTTTATATTTAATCTTAGTCCCATTTTTTTCACTGTGTTCTTTGACTTTCCTTACCAAAGCTTGCTAATTATTTGCATGTTTAGTTATCTGAATAGTATCATCAGCAGAGCTCGGATTATTGATGCTTCTTCCTCCAGTTTTAAAATCATGCTCAATGTTCTAAACCAATGTTTCTTAACCTTAGCCATTTTAAGATGTGTGGACTTCAACTCCCAGAATACCCCAGGCAGGACTGGTTATGCTAGCATGTGAAATTAAGGATATTGTACAGTAGTTTGCACACCCTGTTAAGATTCCTTTCTTTGATGGTAGGAAGCTTGACTCTTCAGTTCCCTTCCATATTTCAGTAGGTACTGCATCAGTTTTGTATCCTTCTGACTTAGTAGTGACCAGAGTTCTTCATAGTCTAGTACTAGAGGTTCTTGTAAGTACAGGTAGTCCTCAACTTACGACTGTAATGTTGATGAAGATTCTCAAGTCATACAGACAGAGTTGTCTGGAAGTTGAGTCATGTCAACTAGACGTCTTTTCTTCTTATCTGTGAAGAAGCTATCCAAGCTCCTATTCTTCACAGGAGCACAGGAGAAGCAACATCAGAGGACCAGAATCAGCAGTATGCCTTCACTTAAAAGAAAAAGGGCACTCTTTTGAGGACCATAATGTTCACATTTTGGACAGGGAAGATAGATGTTTGAGAGAGAAGTGAGGGAATCCATTTATGCTTAAGTGGAAAATCCTTCCCTCAATAGAGGTGGAGCCTCAGACACAACCTGTCCTCCATTTTGTATGCTGCTCTTGCATGAGTTCCCAAGAAGATAGGGACCACTTCAGAGGTTCACCCAACTAAGAGAAGGTTTTAGGAACAAGGGCCCTTAATGCCTCTCTGCCTACTCACCTAACCAGCCTATTTGGATTAGGTGAAAAAATGAAAAATGGAGGGGTTCCCCCTGACCGACATGCTCAGACTGAGGAAGCAACTTGGATAAATGTCTATGGAGTTTCTCAGTCATCCAAGTCATGGCTGTTCCAAAGGTGCTTTTTCAAGGGGCAACTGGACTTTCTTGAAGGTATTTCACTTCTCATCCAAGAAGCTTCTTCAGTTGTCAAATGAAGTGAATTGAAATAGCTTCTTGGGTGAGAAGCAAAGCATCTTCGAGGAAAAACAAAGAAGGTCCAGTTGCTTCTTGAAAAAAGACCTTTGGGATGCTTGGATAAGCAGCGAAATGTTTTGAACCAGAAAGAAAAGAAGCCCACTTGCTATAACTCAACGTCCTGACGAATGTAACGGAGCCGGCTTTTAGAAGCTTTCCCCCACCCTCCCAGTCCCTGCCTATTTTGAAACTGGAGTTGGACCTAGCACCTTCTCCAAGTAAAATTGCTGCCTTTCCTAACCATGGAGTTGTTGGGAGGCAAAGATGCTCCCTAACCAATGTTCAGAATTAGTAGCCATATCGTCAGGTCTGAAGACAACAGGCTGGAGAAGTGCTTCAGTTCGTCACACATTTGGGTGCCAACCACAGGTTGAAGACCACGAAGAAAAAGGAAAGAAGCAAAAGAAATGAAACCAGTGAAGGAATTTGCAAGAAACAGGAAACAATCTGGGAGGGCTTGATAACGGCTCTTATGTAACGGCTATATTGGAAGATACTCAACAGTGGAAGACAAAATAAGATCAGGATACAGTAAAGAAGCTGCAAAAGTTAATCTTCTTTTTCCTTCTGTGTTCTTAGTGGCTAGCCAGATAAATATATTTTAGTCAAGGTAGGAACAAGCAACTGGGGTAACAAGTTGCTGTCAAGTCATTGTCTCATCACTATAGTCACTGTGGGAAACTTTCATTCTATCCTGTTGCTTCACAGAAGGTTCTTTCAACAATTTCCAGGCACGTTATGAGGGGCTTCTGCTGTCTGGAGAAGTGGAGGAATCTTTCTATCTGTATTTTCATATAAAAGGTAAATTTATCATGTTTTATCAGTTGGAGAAAGCTTATGAGTCCTGGGTCAGGTCTGAACTCGTTCAGTCACAGAACATCTCCACTTCACTGTGGCTCCAAGTGCACCTGTCACTTCTAGAACCTACAGGACCTGGATACTGTAAATTCAGAACAGCCTTCTTCCGACTGTTATTCAGGTAGATAAAGAATATTAGGTTTCCTTAGGTTCTTTAATCAAGGAATGCCATCAGCAAGAACGTACCTTGAAGATGGGATGCTTCCAAGCCTCTCTCCCTTGGAAAAACATCGAACTCTGAAACCTTCCTACGTCCAGTCCTGCTGGGTGTTAGAAGGGTCTTAAAAACTGCTCTTGGAGAAAACTCCTGAGAATACCACGGACAGCAAGGAAATGAACGAATGGATCACTGAATAAATCAATCCATAGTTCTCATTCAAGGCACAAATGATCCGGCTCAAATTATCTACTAAGGACACATTAAATGCTTGGCGGGAGGTTGGACTAGATCAGGGGTAGGCAACCTTGGCTCTTTTATGACTCGTGGACTTCAACTCCCAGAATTCCTGAGCCAGCCATGCTGAGGGGAAAGAGAGAGGTTTCCATGCTGAGCTATGCTGGCTCAGGAATTCTGGGAGTTGAAGTCCACGAGTCATAAAAGAGCCAAGGTTGCTTACCCCTGGACTAGATGACCTACAAGGTCCCTTCCAATTCTGATATTCTATTCTGTTCTGTTCTGTTCTGTTCTGTTCTGTTCTGTTCATTATGCAAAGACCTAGCTCTCTGGAGTAGGCTTGGGAAAGGTAGGAGGAAAGTAGCAAGGTGGATGGACTGGGTGATAGCGGTGAAGGGTTAGAAGACAAATAGAGCAGAATATTTGTAGCTCAGGGTTGAAATGAGGGGTCCTTGCTGCTCTCTGAGCTTGGTTGCTTTTTTGCAGACGTTTTATTACCAAACTAGGTAATATCACCAGTCCCAGTACTAGTACTGATGAGGTTACCTAGTTTGGGTAATGAAATGTTTGTAGGAAAACAACCAAGCTCAGAGAACACCAAGGTTAGAAGGCCTTAAAGAACAGATTGGGGATAGATCATCATGTGATGATGTGGTTGCTAAGAATGGACATTGACTTGACAACACATCACCAATCAATCTTAAACCTTTCATATCCCATCAGGATTTGGGATATTGTGAGTTTGCTCTCTCTTGCAAAGTGGGGTCTTGGTTTGCTTTCCTGGTGGGAAACAAAGTAGGATTGTTGATTTGTTAAATGTTTTTTTTCCTGATGTTTACCACTCACATTATTCATCTGGAGGCGGGCACTAGCTCCCCACTTTTATCCTAATTGACACTTGTCAGATGTAGGTAGCCGTGTATTATTTGATGGGGTTCAAACCCTCAGTGGGGAACTGAAATGGACTTTAGCACTTTAAGTAACTATATGCAGAGTCTCAGGAGCTATCTAAGTCAGGGGTCCTCAACCTTGGCAACTTTAAGACTTGTGGACTTCAACTCCCAGAATTCCTCAGCCAGCTTTGCTGGGAATTGAAGTCCACAAGTCTTAAAAGTTGCCAAGGTTGAGGACCCCTGATCTAAGTCCTGATGCTCCAAAGTGCCAAGATCCATGAGTTCAACTCCCCATAGAGGTTTGAACCCCATTGACTAACATCTGTCTACCTGTGTCTAATAAATCCCATATAGGCTGAAAGCAGTCATAGAGCACCTGCCTCTTGAAACCACCACATAGGATGTAAAAATAGGAGAGAGGGGGGTAGATGGAAGACTTGTAAACACACACACACACCCATTTGTAGACATGACAAATGTAAACATCTGCATCTCTCACTTCTTCTGAAGAGATGAACTGTATATACCATTCTGGTAATTTCTCGTGTTACATACAGGAAGTCCACAACCTACAACATAATGGAGCCCAGAATTCCATTGTTAACTCATGACATCAAAAGTCTCACATGACTGGACCTGACTTTATGACTTTTTTCGCAGCAGTCATTAAGTGAATGCCAGGCCTTAAGTGAACATTGTGGTTGTTCAGTGATTCAATGGATTTGCGTGGATGGTTTTTTTGCCAGAAACTGCCAAAGAAGCGTCATAAATGGTCACATGACCCACGGAACACTGCAAGTAGCTATAAAAGTGAGCTAATTGTCAAGTGCCCTGGAACCAAGGTCTGTTGTAACTTCGGTCGCTAACCGACAGGTTGCTAAGTGAGAACTACCTGTATACTTTTAATCTTACCATATGGAGATTGGGGATGTACCATCAATTGCTCAGAGCTGACGGTGATTGGGGTCATATAAGCCAATTAAAGAAATAACCAAACTTCGACAGGCCAATTTAACCAGTAAAGAGCAAATGTGGCAAGATAAGAAACTGATGATCCGAGTTAATGAAACAAAATCCTTGACACCTTCAAGATAGCTAGGATGATATACAACTCCCAGGATAGCTCGGATTATGGGGAGGTCTGCGTCAAGAACCTAGGGAGTGCCACAAGTTTGCCAGTGTTACACTTGAGTTTATAGTACCGTGTTTCCCCGAAAATAAGACCAGGTCTTATATTAATTTTTGCTCCAAAAGACACATAGGGCTTATTTTCCAGTTAGGGCTTATATTCGGGGCTTATTTTGGGGGAAGGGCTTATATTACGAGCATCCTAAAAAACCTTGCTAGGGCTTATTTTCCAGTTGGGTCTTATTTTCTTGAAAACACAGTGTTCATCTGCATTTGGGCAGCTCTTTTGGTCACAGAAGGCCTAATTCAGTCCGTGCAGAACAGTAAGGAGTATGACGCAAAGAGCTTTTTTAATGGTTACTGACTCAAGATCTCCAGGTTAGTTTCACACTTCACATTGGTGGTGATGGTGCAGTCCTTTCTCTATGGTTTCTCTATGATTCAAGACCACAAAAGAACACAAGCGGTGTTTCATGGAGGTAGTTTATCAATGTCTTTGTTACAGGCAACTGTCACCGCAAGATGTTCAGAGCAACTAATCACACTAACATTATTCTAACAGTAAAACACGAACCCATAAAAATAAACATGATTAAAGCCTTGGCAGTACAACCAATGAAATGATGCATTTGGCATTAAAGTCTGCGGTTCTGTCATCCTTCAAAGGACATCCGAGGGATGTTGCCATCTTTCATAAGCAAAGATCTTCACACACGTCCCTTCCTGTGTGGTGGTGGACAAATCAAAAGAAATCAGCCATGAGTGCCAAAAGCAGAAAGATAGAGATGGCTGGAGAAATCAAGGGCATACATCAGTTTTCCTCCAAATGGTGCCAACTGTGTTGGGTGAATAGTTTTTGCATACAACTTTTCCCAGCGTTATGCATTTGGTTCACTTTTTTTACTGTTTTTTTAAAAATCCCTTTTGCCTTTTTAGGTAGACATTTTTGAAATATTCATGCTTTTTAAGAATTGCAGTTCACTCCTTTGAACTATAAAGGTTAAAGGATTGGAACGTTAAAACACAGGTCTGGTGCCTTGCGCCAGAAATGCAAAATTAGATAAATTAACATTCATACCCTCTGTCCTTAGGAACAGGCAGTTCCAAAATATTCCCATTCCACCTTAGACCAGGAAAATATAAGGTCTTAATTAGGCACAAAGGCCCTGGGGTTGATCCAGATCAGTCACTGTGGAGAACAACCTGCAACCAAGACACTACAGGATAAAATGCAAATTTCGTGGTCATTACCAGCCTTATTCTGAACCGCAAGAAAATGCAACACTGCCTTCAGAATGCACCTTAATGTTGGGACAGGTTGGTTAGGATAAATTAGGCCTTCATGGCTGTGCTGCCTAAAAGGACACAAAAGTCCCAGTTCCTTCCTTTTATGCCAACCAGCATTTGGGTGGCAGATGATGAAAATTATGTAATCTGGGGGATATAATTTAGGGATTATTGAAAAATCATGGAGGAGAGATGAATGGTACACAAAAGTTTAGAAAGCATTTAAAAAAACAAAAAAACAAGAGCGATACAGGTAGCCCTTGACTTATAACCATAATGGACCCAATTTTACAATGCTTTTTGTAAAGCAACTGCTGTGGCCGATAAGAGGCTGCTGTGGTTAAGAAGACCCACTGTTTGCTATATTTAGGTTTTCAGCAAAAACATTGTAAAATGCATTCATGTAGCCATGGGATATTGCAAATGGCCATAGGTGGGGGGTCAGTTGCTGAGCACCCAAAATGCAGTGATGCAACCGTGGAGGGGAGGAAGACGGCGGCCGTCAGAACTTGGAACCAAGTTAGAAGGACCTCCATGGAGGTCCATCATGACTTTGCAGAGTCACTAGGTGACTGTTCATAAATCAAGGACTGTTCATAAATTTAGTATCAACAGTTGCAGGTACCCCTCGACTTACAGCCATTCAGTGACCGTTCAAAGTTACAATGGTACTGAAAAAAGTGACTTATGACCGTTTTTCACACTTACGACCGTTGCAGCCTCCCTGTAGTCAGGTGATCAAAATTCAGATGCTTGGCAACCATGTCCCAGGGTCATGTGATCACATCTTGTGACCCTCTGACAAGCAAAGTCGATGGGGGAAGGCAGATTCACTTTAACAACCCTGTTACTAACTTAACAACTGAAGTAATTCAGTTAACGAGTGGCAAGAAAGGTGATAAAATGGGGCAAAACTCACTTAACAACTGTCTCACTTAGCAATGGAAATTTGGGGCTCAGTTGTGGTCGTAAGTCCAGAACTATTGTTATCAGTTTCATTGCTGTTTTTAATTGTTTTTATGGCTACCATGTTTTTCCAGGGAACACACCTCTAGTTCCAAAACTCCAGTTTTGGTATCCTTTCATCCCAGTCTTTAAATACTTGCCCCAGTCACCAGGTTGACAATGATCTTTTCCAAGACCTGTTCTCCATTCTCCTCCCTTGCTCCCAAGTAGGAGAGTCTTGTGGAACAATGTTTGTGTTTTCTCACTCATACAGGTACACATATCAAAGCATTTTTTGGTATGTTTTGAAGTAGAAAATATACTGATCAGCCGTCAGGTAAGCTAGTCTAAGATCTTTGAACCTTAGAGAGAAGAACAGTGGCACCTTCTGCCCTAGACACCCTCCATTAAACCAAGTGCTGAGAACTATAGCTAACGTGGCTACTCTTTCGGAAGAAATTATTTATGTCTGGCAGAGTTACGTGCGGCTGGATCCCCCATGATGGCTCGCTGTGGTTCCAGAGAGGGCTAGTGCTGCTGGGACTGGGGGTCTCTCTCTGGAGGTCCTCAGTGGAATCGTAGCTCTCCAGTCCTGCAGGAGAAACGTCCAGAAACCAGTCATTTGAACGCTGAATCCAAAGTGGGACTGTAGATGATGGCCTTGAGAGGACATCTGGTTGTCTATTATCGTTTGTGGGCTCAATCCACAGCGTCCCTCCTTGCCTCCACACAGTCGGCACAGCTCCTGTTTCTTGGGGCAGGGACCCCCGGAAAACCCATTCACAGAGGACGGCCGAGACCACAATGAACACAGCTGCAACGATCGCCAGGCTTACCATGATCAGCAAGCAGTTACCACAGTCACTTAGTGGGGAGGCAGTGGAAGGAGGCGGCATCTCAACACTTGTTGAGGGACCCAGCATGACAGCGAATGGACAAGAACCAAGCCAGATCAAGTTGGCTGCATCTGGAACCAATATTACTTTTGTTAGAAAAAAGCTGGATGGAGAAGAAAATGGGAGGAGACGGGTCAGAGAACTGTATGTAAAAGAGTTAGCAATCTTTGACGCAACTGAGGGATGTGAGAGAGTTGTGCAAACTTAGCCTAACAACTCAAAAACAGCTCATATTCGTCAGCCCAACAAAACCCTCTAAGTGCAATGGTTTATACCAGTACTAACTTGGTGCTTTCCCGATGTGTAGGATGAGATCTCCAAATACTCAGCCATTATAATTATTATTGGCTAGAAATTCTGTGAATTGTAGCCTAAAGACATTTGAAAGACACATGACTGAGAAAGGCTAGAATAGAACAAGAACTCTGCTTTGCAAATCCCAACCATCTAAGCCAGGGGTAGGCAACCTTGGCTCTTTTATGACTCGTGGACTTCAACTCCCAGAATTCCTGAGCCAGCTGTGCTGGCTCAGGAATTCTGGGAGTTGAAGTCCACGAGACATAAAAGAGCCAAGGTTGCCTACCCCTGATCTAATCCAATTGTATCTTGTATCCCGGGACAGTTTCCTCCAGTCTGAACTATTTCAATACTAGGGCTATGTATTGCTTTGGATATATATACCAAATATAGCGTATGTCTGCAACTCTTTAAAGCAGCCATATCTTTTCCTAGAATGCCATGACAGCTGCACAGGGCAGTTGTAAGATCCCAGAAGACATGGCTGCTTTAAAGAGTTGCAGGCAAGCATTATATTCGTGTCCGCACATGTTCCAAAGCACTTTTGGGAATCAATTCCAAATTGCTGTATAGCTGTACTCTACACCAGGCATATATATAGGCCAAAATATCTGGACAACACAAGATTAAAGGAGGCTGTCGTATCTTTTTCCATATAATTTTAGGTACAAACTTGCTGTGGTAGCCTTAAAAAATCTGAAGATAGCTTTGGACAAAGTAGGTTATCCTTAATTTATCAAACAAGGCTAAATGGAAAGATTTTTTAAGGAAAAGTGGGATGTAAACCTAGTTCAGGGGTAGGCAACCTTGGCTCTTTTATGACTCGTGGACTTCAACTCCCAGAATTCCTGAGCCAGCTATGCTGAGGGGAAAGGGAGAGTTTCCAAGCTGAGCCATGCTGGCTCAGGAATTCTGGGAGTTGAAGTCCGCGAGTCATAAAAGAGCCAAGGTTGCCTACCCCTGACCTAGTTAATCACCATAAAAATAAAAATCCAAAACAACATGTAAGGCAGGGTCTAAGCTAGCTATGAGTTTCTCTCTCGTTTTCTTCTCTGTAAGGTTATGCTACTTTCCCTTCAGACGATAGCTGAGAAGTCTGAAGCCATAATCCCAGCCCAATCATAGGATACCAGGTAAGAAATGTGAGGTATGTTTTCAGCTCAGAGGCACGGGAGAAGGGGCTATACTTAAGGGAAGTGGGGAGGGGGAGTGGAGGAAGGGGAGGCAAAGGGAGAAGTTGGAAGAAGGGGAGGAGAAAAAAAAAATTCTAACCTCAGATATCGGAAATTGTGCTGGCTTTCTGTCTTCAATGTTCAAGCATATTGGCCTCTAAAGAGCGTCATACCCTTGACTTGCCTTTGACAACAGTGGAGAAAAGGATGTGGGATACATGGCGAGTCACATCACTTCCTGGGCACACCCGCTCGGAGTTGTGGGCTGAGAGCAAAGCACTTCCTCCTCTCAGACTTATCTTTCAACTCAGGTGACAGCTTGTCCACTGCTCAGCAGTGAGAACAACTGGTCCCATTCAAAGGAAAAAAGACCAGGAGACAAACCAAACCCACTACAGGAGAAAAATATACAGCATAAATTTAATTCAGCTACTATGGAGCACAATTAAATTAAGGAAGGGGATTATTACAGCCAAAGACAGTTCAAGTTTCCAGGTTATTGGTTCTGTGTTATTGGTTTTTTGTTCCCCCTCTCATGCGGGTTTTTTTTTTTTTTTTTCCAGACACAAGGAAGAAATACACGCACACATT
Source organism: Azemiops feae (assembly GCA_023970755.1). Lineage (NCBI taxonomy): Eukaryota > Metazoa > Chordata > Lepidosauria > Squamata > Viperidae > Azemiops > Azemiops feae. Next base: position 108,242 of record JALGBA010000363.1, read on the forward strand.
TGGGATTTAAACTAGTATATAAACTGCTCTGATCATAAATTAATAATGGGTCATTGACAAAAAGAGATGAAACACCAGCCAAGTAAAGAAATCATCAACCACCAACAAAATAAAAATACAAAATTAATAACACAAGTGTCCCAAACACATGCACACATGAAATCCACTAGGAGAAAAGAGGTAGATTTTTTGAAGGGGGGGGGTGAAATTAATGGAGGAATACATTGAATAAAGGAAGGAGGTTGACTTGACTGCAGGCAGGAAAGGGGGAGGGGCAGAGGGGGAGGCGGACTTTTACAGGCATTCCACATCCAGCATCAAGGTCAAAAACTCAAATTTTTTTCAGAAAGTGCCGCATATTTTTTTAAAGAAAAGAAGCATTTTCTGAAATACAGAAGAAATGTGTCAGGGCCTCCAACCGCTTCTTACAACAGGAGGTGTCCGTGCTGGGACAAGGGAAATCTGGAAAGAAGGCAGTCGGGAGAAGCCAAAAGTACACACCAAAGAAGAATTTAGCATCTTATCCCAAAATTTAATTTTATGTGTGTGAGAGAGAGGGGGAGGGGGACCACTGCTCTTTCTTTGAAGCAATCTTTACTCCAACTCAACATGTCCTTTTGGCCTGTTTAGGGTAACAGAAGATTGTTTGGGAAGGAAAAAGGTGAGGGGGGGGGGAGAAATAAAGGGATATCATTATTGGTGTGTTCTTTTCCACTGGAACCTTCCTCAAAGTTGTGTGTTTCTTTTCCCCCAGCTATACAGGACAGGTTTAAGGAAGCCACGTGGATGTTGTACAGGTTTCCCAGAAGCTCCTGGAGACCAAAGAGAACTCCTCGAAACAAAATCCTTGGTTGCAGGAAATGTGTGAACCCCGTTGTAGATTCGGAAAATTGAGCCTGCCCCCCTATCCCTGTTTGCGAAATCTTTTAAGGGGAAAGCGATTTGAGGGGAAACACATCTATCCTTAGCCTAGGGCAGTGTTTAACCTTGTCCGCTTTAAAATGATTAGACTTCAACTCCCAGGATTCCCCAGCCAGAAAGAACAGACACCCCTCATTTCAAGAACACAACTTCTCTTCATTCCAACCTGGCCGTCCCTTTTTGGAGGGAGCCAGATAAGACCCCATATGTATAGGGAAAGGAAAATATTGGTGCAGAGCTAGGGAGAAGGGAAAAAATTCACAAAGACAGTGCCCACAACCCACAGAGTTTTCCAGTGCAGTACAGGAACGGGGGAAGGGAAAAGACACCCATCAGTGTGTGTGGGGGGGGGGAAATCCCTTCCCCCCAACTTCTCCACTTCCAAATAATAATAATATAATAACGACCCAGACACCCCCTTTCCCAAATGTCTGGCCATAAGTCAAAATATTCAAGAGTGCAGGATGAAGGGCAGCATTTCCCTCTTCTTTTCATCTCTCCGCTGCCAGCAGCAATGCCATCCCTTTGTGTCTTCCGTCCCTCTTCTTCGGTCTTTCTTTTCTTTCTCTGTCATGACCATCCAAGGGGCAGCTTCATCTCTCTTCCTTTCTGGACACCTTGGAAGAATGCCATGCTGTGGAGCTGCCGGGTGGGAGAAAAAAATGAAAAAACGTATTACAGGTAGTCCTTGACTTAACAGCCAAAACCGAGCCCAAAATTTCTGCTGCTAAGCGAGACATTTGTTAAATGAGGTTTGCCCCTTTTTATCACCTTTCTTGCCACAGTTGTTAAGGGAATCACTGCAGCTGATAACTTAGTAACCCCGGTTGTTAAGTGAATCTGGCTACCCCATTGACTTTGCTCGTTAGAAAGTCGCAAAAGGTGATCACATGACCCTGGGACACAGCAACGGTCATAAATACGAACCAGTTGCCAAGCATCTGAATTTTGATCCCATGATCCTGGGAAGCTGCAAAGGTCAAAACTGTGAAAAACGGTCATAAATCTTGTTTTTCAGCGCCGTGGTAACTTTGAACGGTCACTAAACGAACTGTTGTAAGTCGAGGAGTACCTGTCCTACTTCCTCTTTCTCCTTCTGTAAAGGCAGAGCCACCAGCCTGCTGGGAAGGGACGGTACAACAAGCCACCAATTTCAGAGACTCACCGGATGAAAGTTTTGAAGGCAGCTGACTGGGGGTTGATGCAGAGTGGGACCCGTTTCCCATGCTGCTGTTCCAAGATAAACCTGTGCACCAGTTCTGGAAAACAAAGAGTACATCTTTATTTGGTCACCATCAGGGCCACAAAAATCCCCCCCTTCCCCTATTTTTGCAGCCCAAACCTGTAGACCTATATTTACATAATACATGTCCCTCTCTTCTCCTCCTCCTCTATTTTTCTATGTATTTTCATTCTGCCTCTCCTAACTCAGGCAAGCCAAGGCCATCACAACTGTTTGGGACAATAGAAGCAGCGAATCACAACTGAATCGCACATTCGGACACTTGCCATCCAGGTGACTTGCCCCGTGTACACTTAGAACTTCACCTGCAGATTCAGATAAATCCCTACTTCTGCAAAACCTTCATCCCCTCTTTGGAAATCTCCTCCTCCTCCTCCTCCAAAATGAATAGATGCCATTAGTGCTACATGGTTGCACGGGGGAATTGGGAGATGCAGCAACCCAAATGGGATGCGCTTCTTAGCATGAAGTGACACAAAAGGATGTGTTTTAACGTTTGATTTCTCCGTAATTATATAAGAGGATACAAAAAAACCCACAGAGGATGAAGAAGAACTGAAATCACAAAGTCTGGTGGAATTCACGGAAGGATTACGTACATTAATTGCTCTCACGTACTTAGTGTAAGATCAATATTTAGCTCCTAAATTAGCAACTAGCAATAGCAATGTCCCAAAGGTGCTTTTTCACGAGGCAACTGGACTTTCTCGTTTTTCTTTGAAGACGTTTCACTTCTCATTCCAGCTTCTTCAGCTCTTGCCTCTTGAAAAAGCACCTTTGGGACAACCATGACCTGGATGACTGAGAATCTCCACAGGCAGTTAGCAATAGCACTTAAGACTTATATACCGTTTCATAATCCAGCATTCTAACCACTGCACCACCACTACGTTAAGAATGGAGCCCTCTGAAGACCCCAGGATTTGTGAGGTGGTTTGGACTCAATCAGCTACCTTTGACCTGCCAGACAGAAGCGAGGTTCTTTTCGTAAGAGCCGTCAAATTTGGGGTCGGCCCGGGGTTCAAAGTCACTGGTGTAAATGCGGCCGGAGGAGACCGAAAAGCAGCAAGTGCACATACAGGTGTGGTATCTCAGTCGCCCTTCATCTAAGTAAGGATGAGAAAGGGCATCCTTGGCTGAGATCCGCTTGGCCTGCAGAAAAAGGAAGGACCGTGAGCATCACCCAAAAAGTCCCACTGGGAGAACTCTATTGTATAGAGCAGGGGTAGGCAACCTTGGCTCTTTTGTGACTCGTGGACTTCAACTCCCAGAATTCCTGAGCCAGCATGGCTCAGCTTGGAAACCTCTCCCTTTCCCCTCAGCATGGCTGGCTCAAGAATTCTGGGAGTTGAAGTCCACGAGTCATAAAAGAGCCAAGGTTGCCTACCCCTGGTATAGAGGCAGTTCTCGACTTATGACTGTAATGGAGCCTTCCCATTAGTTATAGATCATAACAGTTGAAAAAAAATGGGTCAGTCATGTGGCCAGCCTGCTTCTATGACTTTTTGTGGCAGTTATTAAGTGAACACCATGATTGCCAAGTGATCCATTGTTCGCTATGGCATGGTTTTGCCGAAAACTGAAAGCAAGTGCCATTTGTTTGACAAAACCATCATAACATGCAGTCATGTGATCATAGGATAATGCAAACGGCGGTAAATATGGCCATGTTGTTGAGTGCCCCAAATGCAGCCACCTGAACTGTGGTGGCGGTGAGGAACCATCGGAACTTCAGATCCAGGTCATAAGTCCCCTTTATCTGGTAGGTCATAACTTTGAACGGTTGCTAAGAGCGAATGTTCTAAGTTGAGGACCACCTGTACAATAGCATTTCTCAACATGCTGGCTGGAGAAACATGGGAGATGAAGTCCGCACATCTTAAAAGTTGCTAAGGTTGAGAAACACTGGTGTACAGTATCGCCCAATTAAGAAATCTCAATTCAATGCCTGGTTTTGCAAAGAAAGAGGTTTTTTTTTCATTTTGCCAAAAACATCCAGATGGCTCCATCCATGACTTGCTAGCAATATGTATACAGAAGAGCTCTTGAGTTATTCTCTTAAGCCAGGGGTCTCCAAACTTGGCCCTTTTATGACTTGTGGACTTCAACTCCCAGAATTCCTCAGCCAGTGTGCCTGGTTGAGGAATTCTGGGAGTTGAAGTCCATAAGTCATAAAAGGGCCAAGTTTGAAGATCCCTGGCTTAAGCCATGGCGTCTTTTTGGCTTCTGCCTTACAGTAGACCAAGATGAGAAAAACCAGTCCTCTAACAAGGCACTAATTTTAACTCTATGCACTCCCCTATAGAAATCCTATTTTAATCAATTTTATTTAATTTATATGTTGCCCAGAGTTGCTTCGAATAGTGAGATGGCTGGCATGTAAATTTCATAAATAAAAAAAAATAAAATTTCTGATTACTAAAAGGACCAGACAAATGGTACATATGGCTGAGTTACATCATGTAACAATCACCTCCGATTATAACTTTATAATAAATCCAAGTTTGATTAAATGTTTTCAACCCTAAACACGTACTGGAGAGTAGTATGTTGCTCAGAGTTGGCAGATAGGAGTAGCCTGTCAGGACAGTGACCATATATTCTTGGGAAAAATAAAGAACAAATCTGAAAAAGGGGCAAATCTGAATGAAGACCAGAAAGGAACTGAAAAGATTAAAACAAGTCCTCAATTTACAACCCTCAACTCATTTAGTGACCATTCAAAGTCACAACGGGATTGAAAAAAGTGACTTATGACTGTTTTTCACACTTATGACCGTTGCAGCAGTCCTGTGGTCATGTGATCAAAATCCGGATGCTTGGCAACTGGTTCGTCTTTATGACAGTTGCAGTGTCCTGGGGTCATGCGATCACCTTCTGACAAGCGAAGTCAGTGGGGAAGACAGATTCACTTAACAACTATGTTACTAGCTTAACAACTGCAGGGATTCACTAAACAAATGTGGCAAGAAAAGTTGTAAAATGGGGCAAAACTCACTTAGCAAATTTCTCACTTAGCAACATAAATTTTGGGCTCAATTGTGGTCGCAAGCCGAGGACTATACCTGTCAATTCTTTAGGTTTATAAAGAGAGAGAGACAGCCAGCATTGCTCTCATTCCAGTGGATATTGTCTTAAGGCACACAAAATTTGGTCAAAAACGCGTACACTGCTCAGAAAATGAACTTCTTCGTACTGTTGTATTTGCAAATGGTTGCTAACTGAGATTGCCACTCAATGAGGAGTGGATGTATACTGTCTCCATCATTTGGCATATCTGATGGTTTCTCTCTACGTCTTCAATTTTATGCCCCTAACAATTGGAACAACAATAGCGAGGTGAATGTGAGAGAGAAAGAGAGACAACCTGACTAGTCTAAAGTTTTCCTTGGACTACATTGCCAACTCACTGGATCAAAGACCAACATCCGGCAGAGCAAATGCACAGCTTCGTGGGTGGCTTCTCCAGAGAGCATGTAAAGGACAGACAACGATGGCTAGAGGGGAAACAAAATGCCAAGCGTTAAGAGGCTTCCTTCGTTCCCATGGCTCTTACCTTCCCAGCCCTGGTGGTACTCACCGGCTTGTGACTGCCACGCAGGATGTGGGCCCGGGCCCCCTCGCAGGCTGAACGGAGGGCAGCAACGGGAGGAGTGCCCAGGAGATCTGTAATCAGGTCCAACTGCCACCCATAGATCAAAGGAAGAAGAGAAGAAGAAGAAATGGAGAGAGAGAGAGAGAAGGGAAAGAAGAAAGTTACTCCTTTGGTGCCGAGTAGTGGACATTTTGTGGAAGCGCAAGCTGAAATGTTCTTTCGTGCCTTCTGCAACCACACAGTTTCCCAACTCTTCCTTCAAAGCCGGCTGAGATACCTGCTGAATTGGGCTCTGGGCCTGAAAGAGGATACGCCTGCCAAGGAGTTCGGCGAAAATGCAGCCCACGGACCAAATGTCAATTGGACGTCCGTAATGCCTGCTGCCCATCAGGATTTCAGGGGCCCGGTAATATTGAGTAACCACCTCTTGAGTCATGTGCTGGGACTCATCTGGCTCCTCTACCCGGGCCAAACCAAAATCACAGATCTGAAGGAAAGATGAAAAGGTGTGGTCAACCTGAGGAAGCTTCTAGAGAAATAAAACTTCCAGACCTATTTTTCTCTTATTATCTGCTGCTCCTTCTGGGAATCAATGTTCTTTCAATGCCACTGAATGATATTAATTCAGGTGCATTCTAAAATGGGAGCTGGATGGATGCTTCTCAACCTTGGCAACTTTAAGAGGTGTGGACTTCAACTCCCAGAATTCTCTGGCCAGCATTAGAGAACCTCACAAAGCTTGTAAGGACCCTGCCGGGGGGGAGGGGGGAGGAAAGGCCTGTGGGCCCCAGTAGTGATGAGGGAAGCAGGCCCAAGGCCTATGGGGACATCAAGGGGTCGGAAACAGATCATAGAGGATGGTGGAGGCCCTTCGAGTCTGGGGCAGGTGGGCCTGGGCCTATACTAGGTTTCCCAAGTTTTCCCCCACCAGAGGCACCCAGTGCTCCACTTAACGACTACATGAAGGACGGCAGAGGTGGGATCGTTAAGCAAGATCACGTGGTTGCCTCACTTAAATGACCATCACAACTTACGACAGTAATGGGCAGATGCCATTACAGTCATAGTTCGAGGACTACCTGTACACAAATAAAGGTTTCTATGTCTCAAATTCAAGTACATTGCATTAAATTAAATACAAGTCATTTGATCACTTCTTGCATGGTTAATTTTTTTTTTCTTTTGTCACATCAAAAATAGCAATTTGCTAGCTGTGACTTTATCAGCTGCAAGACTATGAGACAGAGAATTATTGAAGATATGGATGTGTTAAAATCTACAGCATAGTGGGCACCATGTCACCACTGATAGCTTTGGATACAATGGCGTACGTGACATCTTATAGATTTGTCACAACCATACACATATTTATACACCCAACATCCTTATTCTTAGCGTAGTATGATTCACAGTGATTGGAGTGGGAGGGTGGGTGAGAACATCTAATCTTTGGCCATAATAGCTAAAAATGCTGGACGTGACAAGTCTCCCCGGAGGTGGCTATCTTGAAAACTGCCTGGGTTGGCTACGAGGATGAATTACCTTGAGGACACAGTTGCTGTTGACCAGCAAATTCCCAGGCTTGATGTCCCGATGAAGGACACCAGCAGAGTGCAAATATTTTAGCCCTGGAGAAGTAAGGCGAAAGAAAAAATACTTTGGGTGTTCCCAAACTTAACTGGAGTCAACAGACGCAATAAAAATTAAAACTAAAATTAAACCCATTATCAACATAGTTTTCAAAAGTAAAACTTCTATGTAAGTTCTGAACTACTGCCGAAGTGCTGAGCCTGGTGTTGAGTTTGACTCCAAATATATTTTACTTAACATTAAATAACTTAAGAAAATTTAAAAAGGGACACTCATTATCTCTTCTAAGAAAATAGCCTCTCAAGTTGCACATATGCATGATTCTTAAATCCTGAAAAGAAACGTCCTTGCTTCAGAGCTGTTGTTTCCAATTCTGTTACAACAGTGAACTCAAATGATCAGTTTTCTCAGGTGTATTTTATGGAATTGCAACTGTGCAAGGATCGTCAGAAAAGAAGGGAAGGGGAGGAACTATTAAAATAAATGACTTGCAACAGGACATAATTAGGAAGGACGGGAGCAAAGGAAAGGAGCAAAAGAAATCTGGTAAACGTGGGAGGAAAAAATATTAGAGGACATATGGAAGAGACCCTTCAAGAGGGATAACAGAAATACAACTTGTCTGGTCATCTCATCAAATCCCTGCTGGATCTCTGCCCCCATGGCTCTCCATCCCAATTCAAAAACATGCACAAGGAAGATCTCAACACTTCCCCAACCCCTCTACTGTCAAAGCATTAGACAGATAGCAACCCATCAATGAATTGTACCTTCTTCTTCATGGGACCTGAAGCCCCTGAGATCCAGTCTCCCCTTTGAGACAATGTAGAATACCCTTTACTCTCTTTGATTCTTCATCCTTATCTTTTCTACTTCTGATTATTCTCATCCTCGCTTCTCGTCCCCTTCAATTAATCCTAGTCTTGACTAAATTCTGGCATCCATAACTCTGATCACCAATGGAGTTATGGAATCTTGTAACTTGGAATTGAGGATTCTACAACTGCAGGCTATGCATATGATTTAGAAGCTAACCAGCTTGTATATAATGTGAGATGAATGATGCAATGTTAGGAATGACTCAGCAGGAGTCTGTATCCCTTTAAGAGCTTGAGTATAAAAGGGAAGGCCTTGCTGGAGTCTTTCTCTCTTAATTGCTATGTATTGGAGTTTGCTGAATTATCACCACGTATATGTATTTTGTTTCTAGTGTATATTTGTAGATAGTATAATATAAATCACCATTTAATACAAACCACTGTTTACTGTATTTACTCCTGGGTTACCTCAGCGCAATAAGACTGTGCATGCTCTGACAGCATAGCATCAGCCAACTCTGTATAGACATTGTCCTACTTGTTTACATTCTTCTCCTGAATGATTACAATCCTTGTCATGTTATACGGCTGCCAAGCCAGACAGCTCTACATTCGCACTGAATCTAAATAAAGAACTTTGCCCAAATGGATAGAGTTCCCAATTTATGGCATTTCCAAGTCAGACTTACCCCTGAGGATCTGATACAAAAAGACCTTGATATGATCAGAGCTGAGTGGTTGCGGAGAAACTATGACTTTGTGAAGGTCACTTTGCATCAATTCAGTGATAACATAACTGATGGTCATTGTCAAGGAGGATGATGGGGAATGGAACAGAGAATGGAGGTTATCTGAATACCCAGCTCTTCCCATTGGAAGCAAAAAGAAAAATTACTTTCCCGCCATTTTGTAAAACCAACAAGCTCTAACAGAATAAGGAGGCACAAATACCAAACAGCAGGACAAAGTGAGATAAAATAAAATAAGAAAATATAGAAAGAAAACTGTTATACAGATCAGCCATCGCTAACCTGATACTCTGTATATAGGCTGGAATGCCAACTCATATCAATTTTGGAGGACACAAAATTAAAGAAAGACTAGCATAAATCAAAAAGAACTATAGAACCTCAAAAGCATCTCCAATGCAGAACTGAGACACGAAATGCGTGTGGGAATGGACTAACCTAACGATTAAGAAGTTTTAAAAATCAGTACGGAAACTCTTATCTTAGTTGCAAGGAAAATAAAAGAAGACAAAAGTGCAGATAAAATAAGCAAAAGCAATCTTTTCTAGTATTGTACACTACTGCACAATCTCAAAACGAGGTATTTCCTGCCCACAAATGCCACTCAAATTTCATGCAATTTTGACAATCTCACCACAGACTCTAATGGTGGATTATGAAAAGATTAGAGTATTTTTAACAAAAAAACAAACAAAACCCAACTGAGCATCAATATATGAGGCCATGGCTTATGTGAATATTGATGTTTGTAAGCCGCCCAGAGTTACTTGTTAATGAGATGGGCAGCGTATAAATTAAATAAACAAATTTAATAAATAAATACACATTAATTATACAATTACTAGCTAAAGTTGTGTTGTTGACCTCTGAGGTTAAAAGAATAGTATAATAACTTTCAGTAATAAAGTGCTTGCTAGCTATAGCTAGCTATTGATTACTAAAAGTTATGATTCTATTCTTTTAAGGCAGGGGTCCCCAACCCCTGGGCCACAGCACACTATCGGGCCGCGGCCTCTTTGAAACCAGACCGTGGGAGCGATGCGCAAGCATGTGTGCATACGAAGCTCCACTCGCATGAGCAGCGCAAATGGAACTTTGCACGCGAGTGGAGCTTCACGTGAGCACACGTGTGAGTGGAGCTTCACGTATCCACTCAAGCACCCTCCGCTCGCACGAGTAGAGCGTCCCATGCAAAGCTCCAATCATGTGAATGGAGGGCGTGTGCACCCACTGCTCACACCAATGGAGCTGTGCGCGCGCAGGCGCCTGGCACTCACCTGCTCCCCCCCCCATGCCAGGCCAGGCCGCCAAAGTGGAAAGGTTGGGGAGCACTATTTTAAGGAGATGAAGCTGGAAGGAAACATAACATGTAAGATATGATAGCCCTATCTAGGTGCTGCTGCAACATTTACGCATGAAGAGATGAAGTAGGAACAATCAGACCTGATGCTCTTTTCAACTTGCAAACAGAGCTTGGTGGCCTCTGAGCAAACAAATAACCAAATTCAGACAGCACCAAGGACTCCACAGTCAGACCATCCCTGACCATCCATTCTCACTACTCTTCATATATAGAAAGCCATGGTCTCCGGCAAGGATCTCAGACCTCAGATTGAAACATCTCAATCTCTAGCATGGTATCCAGACCCCACAAACCTCAATGGCCACCAGGTTCCATGCCCTCCTCATATTCCATTAGATTCATGTACTTACTGTCCAAAGAAGTTAAATGGAAAGCTAGCAGGCTCCAGAACAAAGTCCTACCACCATTTCTAGGAAAGCCTCAGGGTCAGACGCCAAGGACCCCATAAAAGTGGAGGGAGCTGTCAATCAAATGCTGCCCAGAAACAAACTGAGGAACTTAGACTGGTATGAAACGTCTTAGGAGTTTTGAAGGAATGATAGAGAGCAGCTTCCCAGCTTGCCATTAGGTAATTGAGGACCATCTATGCCAACTATAAGAGACTTAAAATAGCAACTGTACCTATTGGTGTCCAAAGGCTGTGGACATCTGGCTTTAGGAGACTGAGCATTCTCAAGCTCAGAGAGAACCTATCGGGAATACCATGCTGCAGTTGACTTCAAAACCCAAAGACTGGAGCAAAGCTAGTGAATCATTCAATCATCTTCAGGTGAGTAAACATACAAATTGGGGCAAGAGGGAGGGGATTTCACATAAACTTGGATCATTTGAAAATAGCCGACACAGGCTGAAAAACTTGGCAAGGAACGGTGGCAAGGACAACCTCAAAGAACTAGAAAACAATTGCATGAGAATATAAAGGGGGGAAATCCAAAGCAGTACTGTAAATGAAGGAAATAAAAAAATATGTGAGAAGTAAAAGAGAAAAATGAAAGCAAATAGAACATAAGGATACTGCAAAAAAAAAAAAAGAATCAAATCAGACTTAAGAAAAGCAAGAAAATCAATAAATATTTCACTTCCTCTTCTCACATATAGCATGTATAGAGGGACAAAAGGTAACAATAGCACAAAATGGAGCATGGGAACAGTAGGGAAAATAATAATGAGGAAAGAACTTAGCTACAGGTGGAATGAAGGATACATTTCCTCAAAACAGTCAATCTGTGGAGGTTGGAGGATATCCAGTGCTGAGAGGACCTGAGAAGAGAAAAAAAAGACAATTTTTTTTTGTCTGAAATGGTATAGGGTCTCCTGCTTGAGCAGGGGGGGTTGGACTAGAAGACCTCCAAGGTCCCTTCCAACTTAAAGTCTGAAAATATCCCATCACAGACAGAAAGGATGAAACCAGTGATGGAACCCAACATCTGTATTGTAATCTGGTGTTTTGACATGACAGGCCTATCAAGCTTAATGTACCACCCGCCCCCTCCTAGTAATAAAAATAGGACAACAGCAACTAATAATGTACCTACTCGGAAACAGGACTGAAACTTAGCTGTAAAAGCGGCCTGCACAGTTTGTCTAATAATAGGGTCAGCCCTACCACCCACACCTGCAATGACTCGGTCAGTGCAAGGGACCCTTCATAACTTCACGAACACGGCACACCATCCAAGCGTCATTCTGTCCTATACACCAGGGGTCTGCAACCTTGACAACTTTAAGACTTGTGGACTTCAGCCCCCAGAATTCCTCAGCCAGCTATGTTGGCTGAGGAATTCTGGGAGCTGAAGTCCACAAGTCTTAAAAGTTGTCAAGGTTGCAGACCTCTGGTATACACCATCAATTTGTGACCATCTCTTCCCATCTTCCAGCTTTGTGTCTGAGGTGAAACGGCCCTTCGCCAGCTTCTTTGTGCCAGGGAGCAAGGCCTACCACTGACCCTGGCCTACCATCAGAGGCCATCTCCTCCTTCCACTGCTTCTCAATGAATTATATTACTCTTGATTCTTTTCATCCTTTGTTGTCCATTCCTGTCAATTGTCCATTAAAGAAGCCTATAGAAATCCAACATTCTGGAGTCACTCTTGGGATATAAGTTTAACCACATGGTTTCACTGACTTGAATAAAAAAAAACTATCAATCCATCCAGTCATTCTAGCAGGGAACCCCATTCTGGATCAGTGTCACTGCATGTGTGATCAACTGTCCTTGTTGCTGCCTCTCCACCATAATCTGCCTGGAGCCATATTTTTATATTCATTTATTTAATCAAATTTTGAAACCAATAGAAAATATTTGTAGCTCCCGGTTGAACTGTGGGGTCCTAGGTGTTCTCTGAGCTTGGTTGTTTTCCTGCAGATGTTTCATTACCCAACTAGATAACGTCATCATATGTCATCAGATCATTCTGATGATGTTACTTAGGGGAATAATGTCATGGACTTAGAATGTCATGGACTTAATGTCATGGACTTAGTCAAGCTATTCTCCAAGGCGCCTGAGGGCAGGACAAGAAGTAATGGATGGAAACTAGTCAAGGAGAGAAGCAACCTGGAACTGAGGAGAAACTTCCTGACAGTTAGAACAATTAATCAGTGGAACAACCTGCCTCCAGAAGCGGTGAATGCTCCAACACTGGAAGTTTTTAAAAAGAGACTGGACAGCCATTTGTCCGAAATGGTATAGGGTTTCCTGCCTGAGCAGGGGGTTGGACTCGATGACCTCCAAGGTCCCTTCCAACTTTATTATTATTATTATTATTATTAATTATAAGGCTGGAAAGGATCTTGGAGGTCATCTAGTCCAACGCCCTTCTTAAGGCAGGAGACCTTATAACATCTCAGAATGAAATGTCTGCAAGAAAACAACCAAGCTCAGAGAGCACCCAAGGACCCCACAATTTTGAAACCGCCCATTTCCCTCACAGAGACTCTGGGCAGTGTACAAATTATTAGAACATAAAAACAATACATAAAAGAAAATTTAAAAAGAGGTCAGAATGATTGAAAATCAATATACGCCTACACCTTTCCACAATGCACATTCCTAAATCTGGGGAAACTTAACCCAAACCCAGGGTGCCATAGAAGGACCACCTTTGTCCCAGAAGCGGCTCTGCAAACTGTTCCACACTCACATTGTCATGTTTGAAGTAACAGAGCATTCTCAATTCTCTGAAGACCCGTTTGCAAGAGACCAAGTTCTGGAAAACATTGGGCATCTTTTTGAGTGCAACTCGCGACCCATCCCGAGGGTCTGTCACAGACCTACAGGAAGAAGAAAAATGTCCTTCCATTTACAATTTACTTTTTGGTAATAAGAAAGGGTAGACCGCAGCAAGGAGGCAATTACAATGTAATTTTAGAGAGAGAGGGCAAAAGATGAAAATACATTTTAAGATCTGCTCTTAAGAAGATTGGAAAACACTTCTTTATATTTTTTTCCGTTTTCTTCCCCCCCCCCCTATTTCCTTTCTTACAATTCACTATTTCTCTCTATTTCTTTTCTAAATTCTGTACTGCTTTTTATCCTAAAAATCTCTTTAATAAAAATTATTTTTAAACAGGTAGTCCTCGACTGAGAACCACTTGTTTAGGGACCGTTCGATGTTATAAGTGTACAAAGTTACTTATGACCGATCCTCAGACTTTAGGAGTGTTGCAGCATCCCCGCGATCATGTGATCAAACTTCCGGCCCTTGGCAACCATTTTGTATTTACAATGGTTGCTGTGTCCCAGGGTCATGTGATCATCCTATGCAACTTTCCTGGCTGACTTCCGATAAACAGAGTCAATGTGGGAAACCAGATTTGCTTAACAACTGCACGATTCACTTAACAACTGCAGTGATTCACTCAACAACCAGGGCAAAAAAGCTTGTGAAATCAGGTGTGACTCACTTAACCATCTTGCTTAGCAATGGAAATTCTAGTCTGAATTGTGATCGTTAAGTATCAATCCTTTCCTGCCTCTATTACCTTCATCCTTCTCTACTATCATACAGCAGTAAATAACTCCTCACTCACCATACCACACCAAAAGCACCATAACCGATGGGTCGATCTGGTTCTGGGTCCACCATCATCGCATTGCCAAGCGTTGTCTGCTGTTGCTGGGGGGGAGCTATCTGTACCCCATTATTGCAATAATATTTCTGCCCCCCACCTAGCCCAGCAGCTAAAGGTGGCTGGATTAACCCCGTCAATGCCCCAAAAACATTGCTACAAAGCTGAGCTTGAAGCGGATGGTTGGGGTCTTGGAAAGCCATCAGACAAATTAGGACAGAGGTGTGTGAGAGACACTGATTTTGGACAAGAAGATTGGGAGAGGCGCAAAACAGCCCTCTGGAACTGAAATCAATTGTGATTTGCAAAAAGGAGGTTTTGGGGAATATTGAGCGGAAAATACCTGGCTTATTAGGGCAAATCTCACAAGCAAAATAAATGCATGCAAAATTGTGCGCCCCAGCAAAGGAGTGTTTTTATACAAGTAGTATTTTTTTCTCCTTAAGGTTTAAAAAAAATCTTTAAAAGAGGTATCTTGGCGTATTTTAAATTTAAAATGATTATTACAATAAAGCGTAAATTATATTTTGGGAGAGTTTGATATGTTTTAGGGACTGTATTCACCCTGGCTGAAAGTGGGGGGCGACAGAGCAACTGATGAAAATCAGTTCTCCAACCAAATCTCTGATGTGGGGGACATCAGGGAAGATTTCTAAGAAGGTGCGTTTTCTCCAGAATGCACAGAAAAATTTGGAATATTGTACTTACATTAAACATAAAAGGGGAGAATGATTAAGAATAGATGTAAAGCCTCGACAATCTATAGGAAAAGAGCAGAAATGTTGTATAACATCTCTTTTCTCTTTCTCTTTGTGGAACCACAAGACATTTAAACAGGATTTCTGGGATTACATTAATTTTAAAAAATATTGAACAGAGAACAGAGCACTGAGGTTTTATCTCACCATATAACCAAGATGATGGAAATCCTGGGCTGTACTGAAATATCAAGAGGCCTAAAAAAAATTGGGGAATCTTATCCACACGTTAGGAAATACAAGCTACAATTAGAGGCCTGGATGCAAGGGAGGCACTCTCTAGATTAGAGCAAGAGAAATGGAAGTAAGTTTGGGAAGAGCACTTCACGAATTGGAGAATGAGGTCTATTGCCTTTCTAGTGAGGTGTGAAAATGCTGGGGTATTCCCAGCAAAATATTAGAAGGGGGTTCGGTGATCCGAAACGCCCAAAGTTGCAAAAAATATCCCGTTCCAACAGAATGGAAAACCTCAAATGAGGATGTGGTATAACTATAACAGAAGAGCTGCCATCCGAACCACACAACCTTAACTCACGGGTGCACTTTGGGGAAAGTTTCTCAACAATCAAAAGGGGGGGAGAGGCAGACCCAATAAAAAGGGGGTGCAGAGAAAGCAGCTCTCTTGGCAACCAGCCCTGTTAGGCTTTAGGAAACTGTGATTAAATCTGGAGGTATCAAAGAACCACACACCCCTTTACTTCCACGCAACAAGAGGGGCAACAGATTGGAAGAAAGATGCCCGGATAAGTGCGGAAGTAAAGTTTAGGGGTTCAGGATCTGCAAGGTGTGAGTGGGGGAAAAGGAATAAACAGGGTGCAAAGGGAGGCCTAAGGAAGGCTTGCCTTGAAAACGGCAAGCGAGGCAAGGCAGATCTTGGGGTGCTCTCAACTTTTCTTCCCCGGCAGGGAAAAGGATTCAATCCTCAGCCCAAGACGGGTCCTAGCGACGGGCCAGCGGGGGGGAAGGTGGGGGCGCCCATGGTGCGGAAGGGGGTCCTTCCCCCACCCGCCCCCCCGGGTGGGCTCCGCAGCGTCTCAGCAAGGCATGGGGGCGGAGGGGGGGGCGCTGCAGTCGGAGACAAAAGGGGCTCCCCGGGACGCAGACGCGCCAAGCACCCCACTTCCCCGGCAGACCAGCAAACCCCGGGCGAGCAGGAGCTGGAAGAGGAGCAGGAGCGGCGGCCGAGGCGGCGGCAGCGGCGAAAGCTGGGCGGGCGGGGTGGCTGGCGGGGTCTTTGTTAGAGGCGCCGGGGGTCCATCTTTACGGGGCCGGAGGAAGGAAGGAAGGCAGGAACCAGGCAGGAAGGAAAAGGCAAGCTGCGTGCGAGGAGGCCAGCGACGCCGGCGGACCCCATCTACTGGCCGCGGGGAGAGAGGCAGGCGGGCGGGCTGGCGATGGGCTGCGGGGAGCGGGCGGGAGGAAGCCTGTCTGGGGCGCCGAGGGATTAAAACGGCTCGAAAAGGAAAAGCCCAGCTGCTTTGCAGAACCCACGTGGCCGAACAATACGTAGGTTTTCTAGCTGGAAAGCCTTTGCGTCGTCTGGACTTTGGGTTGAAAATGTGGGAGGGAGAGGGGGGGGGGAAGGGAAAATCAAAATTTCTAGATTTGAGGATTGAGGATGGGGGGAAAAAAGGATGGAAATGAGGGGCTGGATTTTTGCAACGCTCAAGGGAGGGAGGGAGGAAGGGCAAGGTGTTCGCTGATCACTGTTGAAAAGAAGGTCGGGAGCCCAGTAGCTTTTCTTTTTTTCTGATGGGTATTTAATAATCTTTATTTAATATTATCTTTAATAATCGTTAGTCTTTGTCTCCCCCCTTTGTTTGTCTGTTTTACTTCCTGCACTTGCCCTTATTCTTTTCCTTTTGTGAGGAATAAAAATTCAACTCCAAGGGTGTTGGAAAACAAAACAAGTTTTATTGAAGCATTTGCAAAGGCTGGCGGGATCTCTCGGTAATTGCAAATCCCAGAGACCACACTTGAATCAGTTTCAGCATAAACTTTTATATCCTGTCCCGTAGAATATGCCACATCCTTCTTTTCCAGACCCAGTTGATAGGTGCAGTCTGGTCACATGCTTTCCTACTGCCTAGCAACCAGACCCTCCAATTATTAGATCAAAAGCCCCTTTTGTTTCTGTCTTATCTCTCCTTCCTTGTCTGTGGCATGATTTGTAACATCCTGCTAACTCAGGGTGTAGTTTATCTACAAGGTGAGCCAGTCTACCTAAACTGAATAATTGCAATTAAAAAGGATTTATATCTTCCCTTGTTTATCTGGACAGCCATTTGTCTGAAATGGTATAGGTCAGGATTTCCTGCCTGAGCAGGGGGTTGGACTAGATGACCTCCAAGGTCTCTTCCAACTTTATTATTGTTGTTGTTATCGTCATCGTCATCATCTCATCTATAAGTGCTTGCTTTTCATCTAGAAGCTATGTATGTAACAAGAGTTCATGCTTCAGTTAAACACGGCTACACTTTGGTTCATAGTTATCCTTTAAAATACTGACTAGGCAGTTTTTATAAAGAATAAACCTTATATAAATTGAATAATATATCATTCATAAACTATATGCTATTCTACAGTAGTGTGCACTATTCTAAAAGTATGCTTTGAGTCAGTGTATATAGTCTCTCTCTCTGTTCCTCCAGCTTACTACATCTCCTTTCCTAAAAGTACCTTACCTAAGTGTTTCTACATGCCTATTCCTTAAGCAGAAATGGAAAATTATAACATGTACATTTATTGTGTATCTCAGACTTGGTATGTTTTATGTCAATCTTTGGTCTAGGTCAGGGGTGTCAAACTGCCGGCCCGCGGGCCGGATGC
The DNA here is from genome assembly GCA_023970755.1 of Azemiops feae. Classification (NCBI taxonomy): domain Eukaryota; kingdom Metazoa; phylum Chordata; class Lepidosauria; order Squamata; family Viperidae; genus Azemiops; species Azemiops feae. Next base: position 126,179 of record JALGBA010000363.1, read on the forward strand.
ATCATGGTGAAACCGCGCCCACCCCATTGCCAGCAATGGAAAAAAAGTTGCGATACGTCGCGACATGTCACGTGACGTTGCGAGTTTGACACCCCTGGTCTAGGTGAAAACTTTTAATAAAAATTCTGTAAAACAAAAAACCAAAAAATCCACGTTGCCTGGCAGGCAAGGGAGGAGAGAGAAAGAGAAGGAAGGAAAAAATGGACGCAGAGAGAAAAAGGAGAAATGTTTTTAAGGAGAGGAATGAAGAGCAGGAATTGTGTTTTTGTTTTATTGTTTATTTAGTTTTGTTTTGCACCGGTTTTGGTGCTGGCAGGGATCTTGCTTTGGGGGGAAGGAAAGAGGTAGGTTAAAATCTACATGCCTTAAAGTGGACAAGTTTGACACACCTGATTTATTTAATATTTTTTCTTTGGTTTGTGCTAATAACCGAAGCATAGAAAAAACCAACAGAATAAAGTTATCAGATGTAAATGCTAGGCTTAGATTTAAATCACCGCTTGCTGGGCAAGTCACAGCACCTCACTACAGTTAGTCCTAAATTTATAACCATTTGTTTAGTGACTGTTAAAACAGCACTAAAAAAGGTGACTTACTACCAGTCCTCATATTTACAACTGTTGCAGCAATCCCACTATTGTTAGGTGATCAAAATTCAGGCACTTGGCATGTATTTAAATGGATGCAGCGTCCCAGGGTCATATAATCGCCATTTGAAACCTTGCCAACCACTTCTGTCAAGCAGAGTCAATGGGGGAAGCTGGATTCACTTAAGGACTGCAGGAATCACTTAAGGACTGGTTAAGATTGCTTAACAATCTTGTCAAAAGAAATTGGATGTGATTCACTTAACAACTGCCTTGTTTAGCATTGGAAGTTCTTGCCCAATATGATTATAAGTCAAGGATTGCCTGTAGTTCAGAAAGTTAAGCAATTGGGAGTTGGGCGTCAGTGGTTGCCAATGTGTTCACAGATCCTGCTCTCTGGGAATGTTCTGTCCTGTAAAACGAGTTCCTTCAACAAAAAACTCCCAGTGTCCAGACCCACCCGTTTCCTTATGTGAAATTTCTACTTGCAAGGTTTAAAAAATAATAGATTTATTTTTCAACATTTGTCTGTACAAGTTAGAATAATGGCTAACCATTCTTCTCTACAAGCTTCTCCACCCTGGCCAAAATTCTGTCTTTTCACCCCCACACAAAGTTTGCATCAGGTGGGGGCTGGATAAAAGGGAATCCAGACAGCTGAATTCAGAGCTGAAACATCACTTGCACATAAATGCAGCGCAACTATGCCATGGCTACCTCCATCCCACTGATGCGCCAGGCTTAAATGATCTTAAGCTGTTTTATTTTGAAGTCATGTTTTTTTTCTCTCTTAGAGCTGGGTTTCCCAACCTTGGCAACATTAAGATGTGTAGATTCCAACTCCCAGAATTTCCTAGCCAGCATGGCTGGCTGAGGAATTCTGGGAGTTGAAGTCTGTGCATCTTGGCAAGATTGCAAAACCCCGCCTTAAAGTGCCAGTTTGGTATAGTGGTTAAGGCAGACTCCAGGCAATTGCTAGGCACCCGTGCTGGTTGTAAGGCCTCAATCAATCAATATTTCTCCCTTAAGTCGTTTTAGGATGTGGAAAACCTGGTGCAGTTCCCTGTTCTTTTATTGCAACACGATGATTTGCAGAGGGTGGGAACAGCTATTTTTCCCCCCTTGTCATGAAAGAGTTGGGCACAGCTGTGGGTTGCTTCAATGCCTAGATATAAACTAGATCAGGGGTAGGCAACCCAAAACACTCAAAGAGCCACTTGGACCCATTTCCCACCAAAAACAAAACACTGGGAGCCGCAAAACTCTTTTGATATCTAAAATGAAGATAACACTGCATATATCCTTTTTTACCTTTATTATATGTGTGTGTGTGTGTGTGTGTGTGCGTGTGTATGTGTGTGTGTTTATATATGTGTGTGTCTGTGTGTGTGTTTATGTGTGTGTATATATACACACACACATATATATACACACATATATATACACACACATATATATACACACACACATATATATATACACATACATATACAGTATACACACATATACACATACACACACACACATATATATACACACATATACACACACATACACATACACACACACATATAAAATAAAGGTAAAAAAGGATATATGCAGTGTTATCTTCATTTTAGATGTCAAAAGGGTCTCTCTCTCTGTGTCTCTCTCTCCTCCCCCCCCCTCCCTCTCTCCGATCTTCTGCTCACCTGGCAAGCTGGCTTCCAGCTGTTCTCCAACAAGCTCAGGGACAGGCAATCTCGGCTCTTTTATGACTCATGGACTTCAACTCCCAGAATTCCTGAGTCAGCCTAGCTAGGCTAGCTAGCTCTCTCCTGCCCTTCCTGCTTCCTGCTTCCTGCTTCCAGCAGAGACGCAGCAAAGAGAGAAGCCCCGTCCAGGCTCTTCGGAACAGGGTGAGGCTACTCTCTTTTTTACTTACACACACACACACACAAACAAACACACAAACACAGAGAGAGAGAGAGAGAGAAGCAAGCTCTGTCTCTGTCTCCTCTGCAAATGGCAGAGGAGGCTGGGAGCCGCAGGGGAAGGCTCAAAGAGCCACATGCGGCTCCGGAGCCGCAGGTTGCCGACCTGTGAACTAGATATTTGAAAGAGCTCTGAACTCAGGCTGGCTTGAGTCGGCTGGTAAAGTGAGAGAGGTTGTGCTGTCAGGTTTGGAGAGAGCCAGCTGTCCGACTTTATTGCGCAACAACCTCAATCCAATGATCAGCTATTCAGGTTTTATGGGAGCTTCGATCTCTCTTTTCCTGCGGTTCTCCCTGATTGACAGATCTGGTGTCCTGTTGGATGGCTCAGTTGGACAAACACTGTGATCATCTGTCAGAACTCATCACTTTGCCCAAGCTCTGTTCCTGCCCTGTCTCCCTTTTGTTATTCTGTTAGCAGATGGCTGGTGGCATTGATCGATTAATGTGCCATCAAGTCATTGTCAATGCTTAGCAGCTACATGGGTAGATTTTTCTCCATGATTTTTGCACATACAAAAGAAGACAATGCCATTCAGTAGCAAACCAAAACAGGCAACACAGCACAGGTACTCCTCGACTTACAAGCATTCGCTTAGCGACTGTTCAAAATCAACAGCGGCACTGAAAAAACTGACTTATACCCAATCCTCATACGTCGCACTGTCCCCACAGTCACATGATCAAAATTTGGACACTTGGCAACTGGCATTATTTATGATTGTTGTATTATCCTAGGGTGATGTGATTGCCATTTGCAACCTTCCCAGCCAGCTTCCAATGGTAAAGTCAATAGAGGAAGCTGGAGTCACTTAACCAACAGCATGCTTTGTTTAACAATCTTGGTGATTTGCTTAATGACTACAGCAAAAAAGCCAATCAGAATAGAGTTGGAAGGGACCTTGGAGGTCTTCTAGTCCAACTCCCTGCTCAAGTAGGAGACCCTATACCATTTCAGACAAGTGGCTGTTCAGTCTCTTCTTAAAAACCTCCAGTGATGAAGCACCCACAACTTCTGAAGGCAAGCTGTTCCAGTGGTTAATTGTTCTCACTATTAGGAAGTTTTTCCTTAATTCCAGGTTGCTTCTCTCCTTGATTAGTTTCTATCCATTGTTTCTTGTCTTGTTTTCTGGTGCTTTGGAAAATAGTTTGACCCCATCTTCTTTGCGGCAGCCCCTCAAATACTGGAATACTGCTATCATATCACCCGTAGTCCTTTTCTCTAGACTGGCCATACCCAAATCCTGCAACTGTTCTTTATATGTTTTAGTCTCCAGGCCTTGGATCATCTTAGTTGCTCTTCTTTGCACTTTTTCCAAAGTCTCAACATCTCAAAGTGAAGTCAAGAAATTACTTAATGACCACTTTGCTTAGCAACAGACATTTCAGCCCCACTTATAGATCTAGTAGGAATTGGAAATAGAAATAGCAAATGTTATGACTGGATAGTTTTCTGCCAATTCAAGGACAGGAAGATAATCAGAAGTCAGGAAAGGCACCAGATTTCTATAGGCTGAGTGTGTTATTCTGACCCCATCAGTGTTACACAGAGTGATGTGTATAAATCACAACTTCCCCATTGTCTCTGATGAGAAATGGTATAGTCCAGAGGTTCTCAACCTGTGGTCTGTGGACCCCTGGGGGGGGGCGTCACAGGGTGTCCACAAAGACTTGAAGAAATGTTATGATTTAAATTTTGAGTTAAGTCTTGGTGGTCCATGGCCTTGGTCTACGGCAGGGGTCTTCAAACCTGGCCTTTTTATGACTTGTGGACTTCAACTCCCAGAATTCCTCAGCCTGGCACGCTGGCTGAGGAATTCTGGGAGTTGAAGTCCACAAATCATAAAAGGGCCAGGTTTGAAGACCCCTGGTCTATGGCCACAAAAGCTATTTAAAGGGGGTCCATGGTGAAGAAAAGATTGAGAATTACTGGTAGTGTCTGTTCTGTCATAGCAGGCGTTAACAGCCATTTTTGCTAAAATGAGAAATCCGCCTTCTGTTTTTATTGAACTCACCAGGGTTTACTTCCTGGTGAATATTTACATGTAATTCATCTCTTAACTTTATCCTCCATCTTCATCAGTTCTGTTTATACATCTCCATAAAAGAGAAAATCCATCATTAAAGGAAGACAATAGAGGAGGCTGATTTGCATTAACTTTGCATATATTCATCTATATGCGTCAAATGTAGAAGTATAAATCACACTTGAAATGCGGTACAAGCTCACCATAGTTTACATTAAAAGCAGCATTTTGATGTGATACATATGGGAGGACTCCAGTGTGCCATTTGGTCTAATTGGTTTGGGGTAGTTTTCAAATCTTTGAATCCTGAAGACATAAGCAGGATGCATAATAGCTGTAAAGTCTACCATGTGCTTTCTTTAACATCTGCAAATCCTCTTGTATTTGAGCTAAGCGTTAGAAATTCACTTAGTCATTCGGGAGAGAAATCAACAGCTTTTTGCACAGTGGAAGGACGCGGCTGGCTTTAAAGAAGACAATACAGGTAGACCTTGACTTGCAACCATTCATTTAGTGACCAAAGTTGCAAAAGCATTGAGAAAGTGACTTAAACTAGCAATCTTCACCTGACCATTGCAGCATCCCCATGGTCACTTGATCAAAATTTGGGCACCCGGCAACTGGCATGTATTTATGACTGTTGTGCATCCCAGATCATGTGATCATCATTTGCAACCTTCCCAGCCGGCTTCTGACAAGCAAAGTCAATGGGGGAAGCCAAATTCACTCAACAGCCGTATGAGTCACATAACAGTTGCAGTGATTGGCTTAGCAATCGTGGTAGAAATGGTCATAAAATCAGGCGTGAGTCTTATAACAACCTCCTTGCTTAACAGTGGAAATTCTAGAATTTCCACTGTTCAAATTCTTCTCTGTACTCTAGAAAGAGTGCAGAGAAGAGCAACAAAGATGATTAGGGAACTGGAGGCTAAAACATAAAGAACGGTTGCTGTAATGAAGAGAAGGACGAGGGGGGACATGATAACAGTCTTCCAATATCTCAGGGGTTGCCACAAAGAAGAGGGAGTCAAGCTATTCTCCAAAGCGCCTGAAGGCAGGACAAGAAACAATGGATGGAAACTAATCAAGGAGAGAAGCAACCTAGAACTAGGGAGAATTTTTTTGACAGAACAATTAATCAGTGGAACAACCTGCCTCCAGAAGCTGTGAATGCTCCAACACTGGAAGTTTTTAAGAAGAGACTGGACAGCCATTTGTCTGAAATGGTATAGGGTTTCCTGCCTGAGCAGGGGGTTGGACTAGATGACCTCCAAGGTCCCTTCCAACATTATTATTATTATTATTATTATTATTTATTATTATTATTATTATTATTATTATTATTATTATTATTATTATTATTATTATTATTATTAATCATCACACAGTCAGCCAGATGTTCAGACTGGATTTGGCATTTTTGTCTACCTATCGAGTCCTTACCAAGGACCTGGGATAGGCAGATGTGGATGTTTGATGGTATTACAGATATCGTCACAGGATGGAAGCAGTTCCTAGTAAGGCCGCCTTTTGCAATTGACTAATGGCGAATTTGTCAATGCCAATGGTGTTCAAGTGGTGCTCCAGTTGTTTTGAGATTGCACCCAAGGCGCCTATTACTATTGGTACTACCCTTGCTTGCCTTTGTCTTTCTATTTCTATTTGTAGGTCTTTGTATTTTGTTATCTTCTCCAGTTCTTTCTCGTCTATTCTGCTGTCTCCAGGCACTGCCACATCCACTATCCAGACTTTTTTGTCTTTTTTATCGACAATTGTTAAGTCTGGGGTGTTATGTTGCAGGTGCTTGTCTGTTTGAATTCTGAAGTCCCAGAGCAGTTTAACTTTATCATTTTCTATGACTTTCTCTATTTTATGATCCCACCAGTTCTTGCTTACAGGCAAATGATATTTCTTGCAGATCTTCCAATGCACCATTGTTGCTACTTTGTCATGCCGCTGCTTGTAGTCAGTCTGTGCGATCTTCTTGCAGCAGCTTACCAGGTGGTCCACTGTTTCTTCAGCTTCTTTGCATAGGCGGCACTTACTGTCTGTTGCTGTCTTCTCAATTTTGACTTTGTATGCATTTGTCCTTAAGGCTTGGTCTTGTGCAGCCAGAATTAGTCCTTCAGTCTCTTTCTTCAACTTTCCTGCTCTTAGCCATTGCCAGGTCTTGTTATTATTTGCTTTCCCAGCTATTTTTTTTAATGTACTGGCCATGTAGTGCTTTGTCTTCCCATGCCTCTATTCTGTTCTTCATTTGGTCTTTCTTGTAGGCCAGTTTGGTCTCTCCAGTAGTCAGTAAGCCTTCCTGATATACTAATTTCAGTGCATCTTCACCATTGTCCTTCAGATATTCTTCCAAAGCCATTTTTTCTTCTTCAACCATCTGATGTACTTGTAGCATTCCACGTCCACCTATTTGCCTTGGTAGATAGAGTCTGTCAATGTCACTGCGTGGATGAAGGGCATGATTCATTGTCATTAATTTTCTGGTCTTCCTATCCATTGCTTTTAGTTCTGCTTGAGTCCAGTCCACTATTCCAGCTGTGTATCTAATGACTCGAATTGCCCAGGTGTTGATTGCTTTCACGGTATTTCCTCCATTGAGTTACTCTCTTGAAGTATTCACCTCTAATCTTTTTCTTGACTTCAGTGTGCTTGATGTTGTCAGCTTGAAGGATACCCAAGTATTTGTAGTAATCTTCCTCGTCCAGACTCTTAATGTTATTTTCATGGGGCATCTTGATTCCTTCAGTTTTCACTATATTATTATTATTATTATTATTATTATTATTATTATTATTATTATTATTATTATTATTATTATTATTATTATTATTATTATTATTATTATTTCTTTTATTCATTAAACATGAACCTCAGTCAACTGAACATTCAAATTGGCTGGTGCTGATGGTTGACACGGGTTGCTACCAGCATCCTAGGTGTCAACCAGGTACCTTCTTAAAATATAAGATGTTCCGAGTAGCGCAGTTTTTTGTAACATTGCTGGAGTTATTGCAGGAAGCTGCAGTTTCTTGATGTGTTTTGCGAAGTTTTTGGACATAGTTCCCAGTGCCCCGATGACAATGGGTACCACTGTTACACGTTTCATCCATAATCGCGCAGTTTCGATGGCCAGGTCGCGATATTTCGTAATTTTTTCCAGTTCTTTTTCTTTCAGTTCTTTCTCTGGCATCTTCTGGTACAGCAATATCAATCAGCTGTACGCTTCGGTTCTCTACAACTGCGATATCCGGCGTATTGTGTTCCAAATGGCGATCTGTCTGTATTCGAAAGTCCCACAAGATCTTCACCCTCTCATTCTCAACAACTTTTTCCACCCTGTGTTCCCACGACTTTTCGGACACAGGCAAGTCATATTTTTTACACAATGCCCAGTGGATTAATTTAGCAACTCGATCATGTCTAGATTTGTAATCAGTTTGTGCGATTTTGCTGCACTCACAGATTATTATTATTATTATTATTATTATTATTATTATTATTATTATTATTATTATTATTATTATTATTATTATTATTATTATTATTATTATTATTATTATTATTATTATTATTATTATTATTATTATTATTATCATCATAAGTCATGGGCTCCCTGTAGTCCACCCATTTCTAAAGAACCTTTCCTGGCTCAGAGGTTGGCTACCTCTCAGTGTCCATCCCCCATCATTTGAGCAAAGTGCTTGAGCTGATGTTTTTTTGTACAGATGTTCTTCAAGGACATTTAAAAGCCAGCTAGAATTGACTTTGGAACAGAATTAATCTGGGTGGCCCTGCTTGGTAATCTCCTGCAGGACTAAAAGAGAGCGTGACTCCACTGATCCTATTTGATCCCTCAGCAGCCTTGGATGAGATCCGTAACCCTATTCTCCTGAATTAACTCCATGATTTAGAGGCTGAGCACTTAAGGTTATGTTCAAGGAGTAACGCTGAGTAATCATTCCTCTGCACTGTGAATGACAGCCATGCTGCCTGGAGCCACAAGTTATTAGTTTTGATCCAAAGGCTATTTAGCATCTTGATGAAACTGCTGGGGCAGCCGTCAGATGTTTTGCATCTGTTTGGTATCAATGCACTGATGACACTCAGTTTTACTTTTCAGTAACACCTAAATTAGGAAAAGTTCTACAGCTAGTTTTATTTGTTTAGTGACCTAAGTTGCAACAGCACTGGAAAAAACAGTGGCTTATGAGTGATCCTTACACTTAGGACCATCACAGCATCCCCACAGTCAGGGTGATCAAAACCGGGGTGCTCGGCGATTGGCATGCATTTACAACGGTTTCAGCATCCCCAGATTGTGTGATTGCCAATTGCAACCTTCCCAGAAGGTTTTTGACAAGCAAAGGAAAGGGGAAGCTGGTTCCAGTTTAACGACCACACGATTCATTTTAACAACTTAAAAATGTCTTATTTAGCAATAGACATTCTGGTCCCAATTGTGATTGTAAATTGAGGGCTCCTTGTATGTTCTGAACGAATGTCCGGCAACAGTGGTGGTATTGTTGAGGGGCGATAAACAAATTCAATCCTGGTAAAGCAAAGGCCATTCAGATGGATAGTTCCCAGGTACAAAAACTGGGAGCAGGAATTCTAGCTGTTCAAATGGGGGTGTCCTCTTTTCAGGAACCACAAACTCTTGAATTGCCGTTGGAAGGCAGGAGCACCTGTTGTCATCTTCAGCTGGTATGTCAGCTGTGACTTTTCCTGGACATAATCTGTTCAGGCGTTGGTGACCTCATATTCAGAGTACTGTGATGTATTTATCTGGCAGGTGCAGAATGCTGTGTCCAGGTCTTTCGGAATGTGTATATGCACGGACTGCCACTTAACTTCCAAATCTGATTCCAAAGTTTGCATATTTGAGAGGACAGGTTGCCTATAAAATGGCCAACACCTGTTCTTTCACACACACACACTGTGTGTGTGTGTGTGTGTGTGAGAGAGAGAGAGAGTGTGAGAGTGAGAGAGAGGGTGGTGGTGGTGTTGGTCTATGGAAGTAAAGTAGCCTAAAGCAGATAGAAAAAGATACTCTTCTCCAGCAGTAGGGACTCATGAGGAATACTAGTTGGAGGAATAAAGGCATAGTTGGAAAGAGTAGAAGAGAGACCAGTGAGTACTAGCCTTTGAGTCTTTGTGTATGTATTGACCTGATCTTCTGGAGCCTGCTGACTTGGGGATTCTTAAAAGGACCTGTGACAAAGTAGTGGTATTAGTGGGATATCCCAAAAAAGATACGACAGGACAGACTGCCTACAAAATGGCCAGCCCCTGTGTTGCTGTTTCCCTTGACAGCATCTGACATACAAAAGGATCAAGAGCCAGTGGAGAAGTGCAACATTAGGGGGGAATCTGGCTTCATGTGTGTAGATTGGTAGAGTTGCATTCTTTGTATGGAGACTTTCTGTGGAGTGGTGCTTGTGCTCTAGAGCAGGGGTGTCAAACTTGCAATGTCACGTGACGTGTCGCAATGTATCGCAACTTTTTTTCCATTGCTGGCAATGGGGTGGGCGCAGTTTCACCATGACGCATCCGGCCTGCGGGGCGGCAGTTTGACACCCCTGCTCTAGAGTATTCTCTTACCTCTAATTTTTAAGGTGTCTTGTCATTTTATCTTTCTTCCAGGCGGTCCCTGTATAAATCCTGAATTAAACTGTTTACTTTTGTTTTTCTTGCTCTTCCGCATTTTTAAAAATACGTGAGAGTTTTCAATACATACATAGATACATACATGAAACATTAGATGAAAGAGGACCAGCTGTGTCAGCTGTTCAGGTGAACTGTGGACCTCCTCGGGTAACCTGTGGGTCTTCTCAGTTTACTAATGATGAGCAACTTCGAAGCTTTGCTTCCTTCAAACCAGTTTGTAAGTCCTTTAGTTGGAAAACACCTTCAGACAAACGCCATTCCTTAGCAAAGTTGGTCAGAATAATAATAATAATAATAAAGTTGGAAGGGACCTTGGAGGTCATCGAGTCCAACCCCCTGCTCAGGCAGGAAACCCTATACCATTTCGGACAAATGGCTGTCCATGGAAAGGCTTATCCTAGAATTCATTTGAAGCCAAGCTGGGGCCCCCAGGCAGCCAGGAAAAAGAGAGAGAGAGGGTTCCTTGGGTGACTTCCAGGAAAGTGCCAGCCCAAGAAATCTATAAGAAATTATGATGTTGACCCAGCAGGCCTGTTCCCAAGATACGGTGATTCATATGGAGATTTGGAAGCAGTATAAAACAGGTTGAAGGTTCCCGTAGGGGACTTTTCAGGAGATAGCCACAGATCTCCAAACCTGGGACTGGATTGGTCACGATGTAAGTAGGAAATGGGACAAGGATTTTTTTCTATTTAACACCATCAAAGGAAACCAACAATCCATTCTTGCCAATCTAGGTGAAAAATGTATATACTGTCCTTAATCTTAAGTTTTTAAGAATTGCTTCAACGGTAGAGAGGGAGCTGGATGGTTTTTAAATTTAATGAAATAATTAATAGGGGAGAAACTTCCTAAATCTCGAAAGTTGCGCTGATATAGGTGGGCCATAAATGATCATGCTTTTTATATCCCAGTGGCTCTAGAGTTCTTTCTAGCAGCAGCCTTCTGGAAAGAGAAGGTCAGTCTGGGATTTGTAGAGAGTACGGTAGAATTGGATTTTAAAGCTCTGCCATTAAGCCCCTCTGTTCCTCTGTAAAAATTGGGGCATGAGGAATATTAAGGCTTCGGTGACTAATGTTTAACCTTGAGTCACCCCTTGGAGATATTGCAAGAAATACAGCGAGCAGATTGGAAGTATGCCTGCCACTGTGGGGAAAAGGGCCGTGTCACAATATACAGGCAGTCCTCGACTTAACGACCACAATTGGGACCTGTATTTCCATTGCTAAGCAAGGCAGTTACTGTGAGTCATGTGTGTAGTGTGTAGTGGGGTGCCCCAGGGCTCTGTTCTGGGCCCAGTGCTTTTCAACATCTTCATCAACAATTTGGATGAGGGGATAGATGGGGAACTCATCAAATTTGCAGACGACACCAAGCTGGCAGGAATAGCCAACACTCCAGAAGACAGGCTTAGGATACAGGAGGATCTTGACAGACTTGAACACTGGGCGCTATCTAAGAAAATGAAATTCAATGGTGAAAAAAGTAATGTTCTACATTTAGGCAAGAAAAACCAAATGCACAGTTACAGTATAGGTGGTACCTTGCTCAATAGTAGTAATTGTGAGAGGGATCTTGGAGTCCTAGTGGACAATCACTTAACTATCAGCCAGTAGTGTGCTGCAGCTGCCAAAATAGGCAACACAGTGCTAGGCTGCATTAACAGAGGGCTAGAATCAAGATCACGTGAAGTATTAATACCACTTCACAATGCCTTGATAAGGCCACACTTGGACCAAAACACAGTTTTGGTCACCACGATGTAAAAAAGATGTTGAGACTCTAGAAAGAGTACAGAGAAGAGCAACAAAGATGATCAGGGGACTGGAGGCTAAAGCATATCAAGAACGTTTGCTGGAATTGGGTATGTCTAGTTTAATGAAGAGAAGGACGAGGGGGGACATGATAGCAGTGTTCCAATATCTCAGGGGCTGCCACAAAGAAGAGGGAGTCAAGCTATTTTCCAAGGCGCCTGAAGGCAGGACAAGAAGCAATGGATGGAAACTAACCAAGGAGAGAAGCAACCTAGAACTAAGGAGAAATTTCCTGACAGAACAATTAATCAGTGGAACAACCTGCCACCAGAAGCTGTGAATGCTCCAACACTGGAAGTTTTTAAGAAACTGGACAGCCATTTCTCTGAAATGGTGTAGGGTTTCCTGCCTAAGCAGGGGGTTGGACTAGATGACCTCCAAGGTCCCTTCAACATTATTATTATTGTTATTTCTAATTTTATGGGTTTTTTTGTTTTTGTTTTTTTTGCCAATGGTCAAGTGAATCATTGAAGTTGCTAAGGGAATCACATGGTCGTTAAGCAAATCCGGCTTTCCCCCCACTGACTTTGCCTTGTCAGAAGCCGGCTGGGAAGGTTGCAAGTGGCCATCACATGACCCTCAGGTTGCTGTGACGGTCATAAATATATGCCCGTTGCCAAGTGCCCAAATTTTGATCACATGATCATGGGGAATGCAGTAATGGTTGTAATTGTGAGGAATGGCCGAAAGTCACTTCAGTGTCGTTGTAACTGAATGGTCACTAAACAAATGTTTGTAAGTTGAGGACTACCTGTAATAGTAAAAATAATGTAGCTTATTGATTTTATACACAATTGTCTTTTCAGGAAGGACTGTTTCATCATCATCTTCCTCCTTTCATGTGGCCTCAGCTTCCACGCAGGTAAATTCAAGGAAAAGCTGTTCCACAGTGAGTGGGGCTATTACCCACACGCCCCTACCACAGCTCAACCCTTTCTCTCCCCCCCCCCAATCTTATTTCAGAGTCTGCTCGGACTTCCTCCTTTTCTGGGGTGTATGGGGGGACAGGTGGAAGGCGCTTTTCTCATTCTGGGAACCAACTCGAGGGGCCCATAACGGCCATAAGGATCCGGGTTAACAGGTGGTACATTGTGGGGTAAGTACGTGAATGGGCGAGACGGCTGTGGCTCAGGATTATGTATGATGAGGAAGGAAAAACCTGCTTGGGTTGGTGGAAATTAAAAGATCCTGTGTCAACACAACTTTGTAGGGTATGGCTGGCTGGGGAATTCTGGGAGTTGAAGTCCATGCATCGTCAAGTTGCCAAGCTTGAGAAACTCTCATCTTCACTAGAGTTATCTTTGGGATAAGACACTGGATCAATTCTAACATAGGGAATAATAATAATGGCTTGGGACCACGTTATTTGAAGGGCTGTCTTCCCGGTCACATCTACCCAACTCACCAAAGCAGGGAAGTAGGGAATGCTATGGGTCCCCTCTCCTAAGGAGGTCCCTCTAGCAAGACCACGAAGAAGGGCCTTCTCTATATAGTTCCTGTGCCAACACAATTTTGTGGGGAAGCAGATCAGATTTGTTTATTTAATTTCTATAGCTGCCCATCTCAGTGACTCTGGGTGACTTACATTTCCGATATTAATAAAACAATAAAAGGCATTTTGCAATCAAAATATCCAACATAAATATAAACAGAAGCCTATTTATTTACTTATTCCATTTCCACAGCACCTATCCCAATCAAACTTCCAAAACTATAAAAAAAATTAAATTAATTAAGGCAATCAGTCCGTAAAATCTAAAATGTACTTGTATGTGTAGGGATATCTCAAGGAAGGGCTTAAAAGAGGTCAAGATGGCAGTAATGACCACGTACACAGCACATATTAAAAAAGGAAGGATTTCAGCTACACTATTGCATGTAGGATGCATACACAAACAAGTGTTACCATAAGGATATTTGTTCTCTAGAGCAGGGGGTCTCCAACCTTGGTTATTTTAAGACTTGTGGACTTCAACTCCCAGATTCAACCAATTCAGAGATGGCTATGCTGGCCAAGCCTGATGGGATTTTTAGTCAATTCATCTGAAGCAAGGTTGGCTGGGGAAGGTTAATCTGGATCATGACTGGCTGGGGAATTCTGGGAGTTGAAGTCCACAAGTCTTAACGTGGCCAAGGTTGAGGACCCCTGCTCTAGAGATCTTCTCTGTTCACGTGGAAGAGCAAAGGGCTTGGGGATAACTTTTGTTTTCCTTCAGTTTGATTTTGGCTCCCTTTCAGGTATTAGAAATTGCCTGAATCAGTTTCATGGACAAATGTGAAAATGTACGTTTGCCAGCATTCCAATTTGTGGATATTCCTGGAATCAGACTTGTACACCAGCTGTCCCTAACTTTTCCGGCTCTGGGGATCAGCAGGGGCAGTGGCGGATGGTGGCAGCAGGGGGTGGGGGTGGGGGGATGGTTTTGTACATGCAACTTAATCCCATGAATGTGCATATGGAGCTTTGTGCACTTGCCCGTCACTTGCACAGCCCAGTTTCCAATGGGCCATGGACTGGTAGTGGTCTGTGGACCGGGGGTTGGGGACCCCTGTTGTACACAGCAGAGTAGTGATTAAACCTTGCTTATGAAAATATTGCTTGTCAATGACTTAATTATGATTATGTGCCATTAGGTTGGTGTGAATTCCTTGTGACTCCATAAGTAGGTTTTCTTCATGATAACCTGTCCCTGACCTGTCCTTCAGATCTTCCAAGAGTGGAACCATCTCGAGTGCTAGTCATCCTTTTCTTCTCTTTCCTTCCCCAGTTGTTGTTGTTAGTTGCGAAGTCATGTCCGACCCATCGCGACCCCATGGACAACGTTCCTCCAGGCCTTCCTGCCCTCTACCATCTTCTGGAGTCCATTTAAGCTCACGCCTACTGCTTCAGTGACTCCATCCAGCCACCTCATTCTCTGTCGTCCCCTTCTATTGCCCTCAATCTTTCCCAGCATTAGGCTCTTCTCCAGTGAGTCCTTCCTTCTCATTAGGTGGCCAAAGTACTTGAGTTTCAACTTCAGGATCTGGCCTTCTAAAGAGCAGTCGGGGTTGATCTCCTCTAAGACTGACCGGTTTGAACGCCTTGCAGTCCAAGGGACTCGCAGGAGTCTTCTCCAGCACCATAGTTCAAAGGCCTCAATTCTTTGGCGCTCAGCCTTTCTTATGGTCCAACTTTCACAACCATACATTGCAACTGGGAAAACCATGGCCTTGACTATACGCACTTTTTTTGGCAAGGTGATGTCTCTGCTCTTTAGTATGCTGTCTAGATTTGCCATAGCTTTCCTCCCCAGGAGCAAGCGTCTTTTAATTTCTTGGCTGCAGTCCCCATCTGCGGTGATCTTGGAGCCCAGGAAAATAAAATCTGTCACTACCTCCATTTCTTCCCGATCTATTTGCCAGGAATTGAGAGGGCCGGATGCCATGATCTTGATTTTCTTAATGTTGAGTTTCAAGCCAACTTTTGCACTCTCCTTCTTCACCCGTATCAAGAGGCTCTTTAGTTCCTCTTCACTTTCTGCCATTAGAGTGGTATCATCTGCATATCTTAGGTTGTTGATATTTCTCCCGGCAATCTTAATTTCAACTTTTGATTCATCTAGCCCTGCCTTTCTCATGATGTGCTCTGCATATAAGTTAAATAGGCAGGGCGACAGAATACAGCCTTGCCGGACTCCTTTCCCAATTTTGAACCAATCAGTGGTTCCGTGTCCAGTTCTCACTGTTGCTTTTTGACCCACATATAGGTTTCTCAAGAGACAAATAAGATGGTCTGGTACTCCCATCTCTTTAAGAACTTGCCACAATTTGTTGTGATCCACACAATCAAAGGCTTTAGCATAGTCAATGAAGCAGAAGTAGATGTTTTTCTGGAACTCCCTAGCTTTCTCCATGATCCAGCGTATGCTGGCAATTTACTTCCCCAGTTACTATACTTAAATCCAATGTTTTTTGCTTGTTAATCATTGGTCAGTCCAGAAAGATAATAGGCTATATCATATTAAAGGCATGGCTCTGAGAACTTGGTGCTGGATCTGAAACTGAATTGCTCTGCTTGTTATCAAATTCAGCTTTGAAATGGGATACTCAATCTTAGTTATTTAAGAAAATTTATATGGCCGCCCAATTCAATCTCAGTGTTTCCAAGGAGCTTGCAAAGATAAAAAGGCCAATATAAAACAATAAAAAGCAATAACCTCCTACCTTCCCAGTTGACCATAATCAAATAAGTCACTTGACGGACTCTATCACACTTTGGGGTCTCCAGCCTCTTGGCAAAACCTTAACTTAGGGGCTTTGTGAAAGAACGTCAAAGTGTAAGTCAATATTATCCCCACGGGGATGATGTTCCACATGGAGGCAGCCACCATGGAGATGGCCCTTTTTCGTCTTGCTGGAGGGACTTCCTTAGGAGAAGGCATCCATAGCATTCCTATGCTGGCTGGGGAATTCTGGGACTGGAAGTCCACACATCTTCAAGCTGCCAAGTTTGAGAAACACTCATCTATACTATAGTATCTTTAGGATAAGACACTGGATCGAATCTAACATAGGGACCACATCATTTGAATGACTGTGTTTCCCCAATCACATCTACCCAACCCACCTTAGCAGGGAAGTACGGAATGCTGGTTGGGGAATTCTGGGAGTTGAGATCCATGCAACTTCAAGTTGCCAAGCTTGAGAAATATTCATCTAGATTCTTCCGTTGTTCCATTTTGAATTGCCAGTGGCTCTTCTTCCAACCCATGTTTTTTCACATGGCAGAGTAACTATAGGATTACTCAACCGAACATTGATGTGTAGTGCCAGATGAAATGAATAACCTGTGTGGTTTAGTATGCGAGCAAACACACTCTCGGAGAAAGGCTTCTAACAGCCCAGGGATAATTTCTACACTTGTTGGAAATAAAAGACTGTTCCCGATGTTGGTTTAGTCATCATTAAGCCAGTTCTCCCTTTAATCAGTGTAGGTGTAATTAAAACCAAACAAAAGCTTCATTGTGCAGTTGTCTCGACATTCTTCGCAGAATTTTAAGAAGAGTTATTACAAAGGTAGCCTCAGTTTCTAATCTCCCTTCCCACCCCACCCCCCATTGCTCATTTCTTCATTGTTCTTCTCAAAGAAAATCTATTAAGGAAACTCAGATGCCTTTTTTATTGGTAATAATATGATTCTAATCTGGAAACTCATACTTCACAGATTGAGAGAACCAAGATCCTGTTTATGTATTCTAGCTTGCAGGTCCGTTACGGAAAAGACTGGACTAACTACGTTGGCGGCAATTCGGGAGATTTGGAGGAAGTCTTCCTGTTCCCAGGAGAGTCCATCATTCAAGTATCTGGAAAATACAAAAGTTATCTCCAGAAAGTGGTCTTCGTCACTAATCGGGGGCGCTACTTTCCTTTCGGCAGGGACGACGGCACCAGTTTCAGTGGGGCACCGCTTTTCCCAAACACCGTCCTACGTTACTTCAGCGGCCGTTCCAGTTCCGTCATTGATGCCATTGGGTTCCACTGGGATAAGTATCCTTGCGGTTGCAGCAATTGTAGAAATCAGACGCAGCAACAAGAGGTTGCAGAGAGAGAGTAGAGTAGCGGAAAGCCTTCTCTGCTACCAGTGAGATTAGTGTAATAAGTTGCTTCAACCTCCAAGGATACTAGCCTCCCCTGCCCTGTTGCCAATTATCTGTCTCTCTACAGATGCCTACTAAACCAATAAACCATACTAAACCGAAACAACGTTTTCCTCCAACATATTTCCCACCCCTCCTTTATCCTGGAAAGGGAAGGAAAGAAAAGCTACCATCCATCTGATCTGCCTCAACTTCCTTCCTACAAAGGATCCAGCCCCGAACACTGTGGCTAATAAAAGGCAAACTGGAAACAAAGCACTGTTGTTTTTATTTACTGATTGTCCACCCTTGAAGCTGGTGCCATCACTCTGCTGAAATAACGTAGGAATTTCTTACAACCTAATTTTTCAACATTTAGGTATGCATAGCATACTGGATTCACATAATGGGAGAAGGTGGAGCAATGCTTAAAGGCATCAGCCATGAGCTCCTACTCTTCTCTCAATCGTGGCCTTCCTGTTTGACCCTAAGTAAACTGCTATCTGGCTTCCTTAGCCTTCCTGATATAAATGAAAGGACAAAATAATGCTGTTTTTCTAAAGCTATTGTGAAGAGGAATGAACTTACGCACTTCACCCAAGCCATAGCTTACTTTAACCATAATTCTTGAGTAGGTAATAACGGCTGTGCTGACATACAGGTAGTGCTTAACTTATGACCACACTAGAATTTTCATTTCTAAGCAGGGTGTTTGTTAAGTCACACTCAATCTTACGACCTTTTTTGCCATGGTTGTTAAGTCAATCACGTGGTTGTTAAGCAAATTCAGCTTCCCCTGTTGACTTTGTTTGTCCGTAACCAGATGGGAAGGTCACAGATAGCTTTCACATGACCCTGGGATGCTGCAGCCATCGTAAATACATGCCAGTTGCCAATTGTCCAAATTTTGATCACGTGACCCTGTGGGGAATGCTCTGACAATTGAAAGTGCGAGGACCAGTTATAAGTCACCTTTTCAGTGTTGATGTAACTTCAACTGGTTGCAAAATGAATGGTTGTAAGTTGAGGACTACCAGTACATGAGCCAAAACCAAGAAATCATGTTACGCATTGGTGTGATGTACAAACCCAGCCATACACTTAAAAAAAAGATAAATGATGCTGGAATGGATGGAGGGTTGTTTTGTGGGGAGGGAAGCTCAAAGAAAGCTGATGGGTTGATGTCTCCTATGTTTTGTGTGCTTTGTTGTTTGAGCATGTTGAGCATGAACATTCGCAGGAGTATAAATGCAACAGCTATGCAACCATCCCCGAACAACAGACACACATTTTCCCTGACGTGCTGTGATGCAGAAGTTGTAAATCAAGCCTAGTCCCATTGGAGAGTAGTCAGATATCTGCTTTCCATTTTTCAGGGCTTGGAAGTGTAAGTTTTATGGCCCTCAGAGTAACTTTGGGAGGAGCCAAAATTGTTGGCTTTTCTTGGGTTTGGTTTTTAGGATGGGCTGAATAGCCAAAATGGAACAGACACTGAACAGCACTAGCCGAGTTTGCTTTCCATTAGACATTCACAAGGAGACTGTGAGTTCTAGTCCCACTTTGGGCATGAAAAACTGGGTGAATGACTTGGGGCCAGTCACTCTTTCTGAGCCCAACAACCCACAGGGTTGTTGTGGGGAAAATAGGGGGAGGCAGATATATTGGATATCAGGATATACAATATTCAGATTGGATCCTGTTATTGCAGGGGTCCCCAGACCCGCAGTCTGGTGCTGGGCTGCAGCCTGTTCAGAACCGGGCTGCAGAAGTGATGGGCAAGCATGTGTGTTCCTGCACGTGTGCATGAAGCTGTATTTGTGAAAGTGGCATGCACACGGGCAAGAAACCATCTCTCTTCCCCCGCCACCACTGCCACTGCCACCGCCTCCACCGGTCCACCGAATTAGAAAGCTTGGGGATTGCTGCTGTATTGGATATGTTCACTGCCTTGAGTTATTTATAAAAATAATAAAGCCAGTATTTAAATAAATAAAAATTTGGCAAATCCACTCCCCTGAACTTGTCCTCACTAATATCATCAATGAAGAGTTGCGCATGGTCGGCAGACTGTGGAAAACACTTCCATAACACAGGAATGACAAAAGATAAATTCAGGTCCCCTCGGTACTTAGCCAAGGATGAGATAAAGGCAATTGCGTGAAAATATGGCCTTTTAAAATGGTTAGGGGAACATTTTTGTGTCACGACAAGAAGGAAGAAGGAAGTTGCAAGATCCATACGGAAACTCCTGTAGGGCTGCTAAGATTCTCTTGCCTGGAGACATTATCAATTCCAAGCATTGTCTCTGTACAAAGGAAGACCCAGTGAGCTATTTAGAATCAGTAACGTCAGTTGCTAGGCACCCTTGTGTCGTTTCCTGCAATCCTGTAGGCCTCCCAAGATTTTGGTGTTCTTGTCTGAAACCCCATGTGAGAATGTTGAAATGTCACACAATTAGGGCCATCTCATGAGATGCTGGCCATTTTCAAAGGAAATATTTTCAGTTTTTACTAGTTATCTCTAATGGGCAGGGCCAGGAGGAACACCTGGGGATAGTTGACCCATCAGTGTTGTGACACCTGCATCGGGCCTTGTTGTGGACCCCTAACTGCGAGGAATGCTAGACTACAATGCAGATCTATATCTCTAGATGGGGATGTTTGGTTGCACAAAACCAAAGCAGAATGTGTACGTTCTTCCCTTCCACTTGTTATTGTACCTTCATTTAAGCTAGTTTGTGTCTAGATCAGGGTGTCCAACATAGGCAACCTTAAGACTGGTGGACTTCAACTCCCAGAATTCCCCAGCCCGCCATGCGGGCTGGGGAATTCTGGGAGTTGAAGTCCACCAGTCTTAAGGTTGTCCAGGTTAGACACCTCTGGCCTGGACCATCACTTCTTTTTCTATTAATTAGCAGCCTTGATTCCCCCCCCCCCCCCGTGTCTGAGCAGCTAAGCATTTATTTCTATGCCACCTTATCTCCAGTGAGTAGCTCTTTTATTCTCAGAGCAATCCCGTGAGCTAAGCTGTGTGAAAAGACATTAGCTAGCCCAACGTTCATCAGCTGACTTCCACGATCCAGGAGGACTTCATCCTAGTTCTCTGCTTGAAACCACAGCCCTGCATGAGACATTTTAAAACAGCAGGAGAAGCAGAAGATCCTTCTTCCCTTATGTACGTCTCAGCTCAGCAAGAAGAGACAAGGAAAGCTTTGATTTTATTATAAACCATCAATTCAGTGTTGACTGTTGGTATCCACACAGATTTTCTCCAGGATGTAGATCTTCAATCACCACTATAAGAGAGCCCATGCGATTTACTGCTGGCCACTGAAACTTTCTCTTTCCGTTCAACGTTCCCAGCATGATGGACTTCTCCCGAGAGAAAGGTCTTTGCATAGTATGTCCAAAATACAGTATGGTAATTTGAGCCGGGTCATTTATGCTTTGAGTGAGAATTCTGGGTTGATTTGTTCAACGGTCCATTGGTTCATTTTCTTAATCATTCGTGGCATTCTCAAGAAACTTCTCCAGCACCAAATTTCAAAAGCATCAAAATTCTTTCTGTCTTGCTCTTCAATCCTATTTCTATCTCACTTCTTTAAAGGCCAGCTTTTGCTTCTGTAGAGAGTCACGGGGAAAAGCATTGCCTGAATGATTCTGGTATGTATGTATGTATGTATGTATGTATGTATGTATGTATGTATTTATTTATTTATTTATTTATTTATTTATTTATATTTATAATACTTTTATTTATTTCTTGTATCCCACCTTTGTTATTTTTATAAACAACTCAAAACAGTGAACATCCAATACTCTTTCCCCTTCCTATTTCTCCCACAATAAGCCTGTAATGACTGACCCAAAGTCACCCGTCAGCTTTCATGCCTAAAGCGAGACTAGAACTCACAGTCTCCTGGTGATTGGCCCAAAGCCACCCATCTGGCTTTCATGCCTAAGGCGGGACTAGAACTCACAGTCTCCTGGTGATTGGCCCAAAGCCACCCATCTGGCTTTCATGCCTAAGGCGGGACTAGAACTCACAGTCTCCTGGTAATTGGCCCAAAGCCACCCATCTGGCTTTCATGCCTAAGGCGGGACTAGAACTCACAGTCTCCTGGTAATTGGCCCAAAGCCACCCATCTGGCTTTCATGCCTAAGGCGGGACTAGAACTCACAGTCTCCTGGTGATTGGCCCAAAGCCACCCATCTGGCTTTCATGCCTAAGGCGGGACTAGAAGTCACTTTTTTCTGGTTTCTAGCCTGGTTCCTTAACCACTACACCAAACTGCCTCTACAGCATAGACTCATTGCAGCATCTGAATGTCATTTCCAAGACTTGCATAACTTCCCCACCAAGTGCTGGTGTGTGGTGTATTTTTGGCTGCTGGTTCTTTCACCACTAATAGTTGATCCCCCAAAGGCAGAAGCTAGCCTGAATTTCTAATGGAAAGCAAACTCTGGTACTGCTATTCGCTATCCATTCCATTTTTGTTATTCACCCCATCCAAATCTTTTTAAAAAACAACCAAAAAAACACCAAGAAAAGCGAACAACTTTGGCTCCTTCCAAAAGGATTCTTTTGGCCATAAAAGCTGCACCTCCATGCCCTGCAGAATGGAAAGCAGATATTTGACTACTTTCCAATCTGTTTTTTATTGCTTAATGTCGCCAACTTTTGATAGGAGAGATTCCTACCAGAACAAGGTTAATTAGATGTTAAGGGAGGCATTGTTTGCTTCAGCAGGTGACCAAGAGAGAGAAAATGTATATAATATTTGGATGCCCATCTTGAATTCCTGCCCTCCTGCCCCTTCCTGCCCTCCCACTTTTTTAAATTGATTCTTTTGATCTCAACATCAATCAACCAGGAAGTTTTCATGGCGTGGGAAGAAAAAAAAAGCCATGTTCTCTCTTTGCAAGAATGCCTCTGGACTCTGCATGTTCTCCATGCACAATTTTGAAAAGTAAACATCAGATAGCTGCAACCCAGAACTTTTCTAGGAAGGTGGATCACCTATCCAGCAAAAAAAGTGGGAAACCTCCTGAGAGAGAATCTGGTGGGGAGTAACCTCAACATAGAGCCTAATGCTGGGAAAGATTGAGGGCAATAGAAGAAGGGGACGACAGAGAATGAGGTGGCTGGATGGAGTCACTGAAGCAGTAGGCGTGAGCTTAAATGGACTCCAGAAGATGGTAGAAGACAGGAAGGCCTGGAGGAACGTTGTCCATGGGGTCGCGATGGGTCGGACACGACTTTGCAACTAACAACAACAAACCTCAACATTATGTTTTTACAGTGAATGGATGTGAATAGTGCAGGAAAAGTTTCTTTTAACAAATTAGCAGGGAGGCCAATTCTATGTTAAACTGAACAGTGCTTATCCAGACCTTCCAGATAGAAGGTTTTTAGCATGAATAATCAAATCTGGCCCATGAAAGTGGTGCCCCTCAGATTTTTAAAAAAATTGAAATGATCAACTTTGTTTTTTCTTTAAAAAAAAAACCAATAATTTCAAAAATACTTTCGAGCAGAAAATATTACAGGTAGTCCTCGACTTACACCAGTTCATTTAGTGACCGTTCAAAGTTACAACGGCACTGAAAAAAGTGACTTATGACTGCTTTTCGCACTTATGACCATTGCAGCATCTCCTTGGTCATGTGACCAAAATTCGGATGCTTGGCAAGTGGTTCATATTTACGGCGGCAGCGGTGTCCCCGGGGTCATGTGATCCCCTTCCGACAAGCAAAGCCAATGGAGAAGCCAGTTTCACTTAACAACCATGTTACTAACTTAACCACTGCAATGATTTGCTTAACAACTGTGACAAGAAAGGTCGTAAAATGGGACAAAACTAACAACAAATGTCTCACTTAACAACAGAAATGTTTGGCTCAATTGTGGTCGTACGTCGAGGACTACCTGTACTTGGGTACATGAGAACAATCCATGGAATTCTAACTTGAAGATTCTAACTTGAAACCATGTACTTTTAGAAATTAAATTAAATTATAATATGGTAAATTATAATATATGTATATATATATATATATATATATATTATATATATGTATGTATGCATGCATGCATATATATATAATTTAGTTATTACTAAACTTTGTAGACCAAATTAATTAAAAATTAAAATTATATATATTTTGATTTTTAATTAATTCGGTCTACAAAGCTTAATAATAATCTTTGTAGACTGGATGAATTTTTCTTTCTTTCCACACAGTCCAGGCTTCCGTCCTGTAGCCATCAAGATGTTAACCTCCTAACAGCTGAAGTCCCAGTGAAAAAGTAATGAAGCATTCTACACTTCCTTTTTATGCAGGAGAATTGAAGTGGGGAGGATTATACAAGAATGGTTTAACCAGCTGGCAACTAAATAAGAGTGATTTGTGATAAAGAAGGCTCACATAACCTGGGAAAATCAAATCTTTTTCAGGGCTGACTGGAAGGATTGAGAAGGGTTTGTCAATAAAACTGCAAGCAGAGACTCCAGGCAGGAGCTTCTGCTCATAGGAATATTTTCCTATTCTTTATTTACTACCCCCTGAGTTCTGGGCTGAAAAAGAAAAGCCACAGTAAGCTTGTCTTTCACATATAACAATATAATGGGGCTGACCTAGAAACAAGTGGTAAATAAGTACATCCGTCTTCTCCAATCTGACACTTTCTAGATGCTTAAAATCAGCGTACAGGTAGCCCTTGACTTACAATTAGGACCAGAATTTCCGTGGCAAAGCAAGGCAGCTGGAAAATGAGTTGCACCCAATTTCATGACCTTATTTTTAAACCAAGATTGTTAAGTGAATCACTGCAGTTATTAAGTGAATCATGCAAATGGTAAGCAAATCTGAATTCCCTCCATTGATTTTGCTTGGCGGAAGCCGACTGGGAAGGTCACAAAATGGCGATCACGTGACCCCGGGGGGGAGGGGGGCTGCAACTGTTGTAAAAGCCTGTCGGTTGCTAAGCACTTTAATTTGGATCACATGAGCTTGGGGACATTACAGCGGTTGTAAGTACGAAGCTCGGTTGTAAGTCATTTTTTTTCAGTGCCACTGTAACTTTGAACGGTTGCTAAATGAACGGGTTATAAGTTGAGGACTACCCATAGTCCAATCCATCTTGAGGAGTCCGGGTTGGGAAAGGCTGCAATAAACCTTCCCACAATAGGGAAGACACGAATCGGCCACAACTTGTGGAGATTTCAATTCTGCAGGGCTAGAAGCAAACTGAGCCCTTGATTCAGCTCTGCTTTTTAAAATTAATCAGTAGTAATGGCCCTCAAAAGGCTTGGCATTCATTGTACAGGTAGTCCTCGACTTACAACTGTTCATTTAGTGACTGTTCAAAGTTACAATGGTACCACAAAAAGTGACTTATGATTGATTTTCCCACTTAATGACCATTGTATCATCTTCAGGTCATGTGAACAAAATCCAGGCCTTTAGCAACTGGCACGTACTTGTGACAGTTGCACTGTCCCAGAGTCATGTGATTGCCATTGGTGACCTTCCCAGCCGGCTTCCGATACGCAAAATCAATGGGGGGGGGAGACAGATTTGCTTAATGACTACACGATTCACTTAACAACTCCAGTGATTCTCTTAACAACTGCGGTAAAAAAAAAGGCATAAAATGAGGCAATACTCACATAAAAGCTCCCTTGCTTAGCAATGTAAATTTTGGACTCAATTGTGGTGGTAAGTCGTAGATTACCTGTGTAGCAGGAGAGTAAATTTACAAGAAATATTATAGGACTGGGTGGTTGGTTAATTAGCAGAAAGATTAATTAGCAGAAAAGTACAGGTAGTCCTTGACTTATGACCACAACTGAGCCCAAAATTTATGTTTGCCAAGTGAGACATTTGTTAAGTGAGTTTTGCCCCATTTTACAACCTTTGGTTGTTAATTGAATCACTACAGTTGATAAGTTAGTTAACCCAGTTGTTAAGTGTATCTGGCTTCCTCGTTGACTTTGCTTGTCAGAAGGTCGCAAAATGTGATCACGTGACTCTGGGACACTGCAACCGTCATAAATATGAGTCAGTTGCCAAGCGTCTGAATTTTGATCACATGACCGTGGGGAAAGTGTGAAAAACGGTCATAAATCACTTTTTTCAGGGTCATTGTAACTTTGAACAGTCACTAAACGAACTTTTGTCAGTCGAGGACTACCTGTATGTGGAAAAGCTGCTGTCGTTTTGTTATAAACTGCCGGCTCCAGTAGATTTAGTGCTACTTAAATGGTATGACATCATTTAACGCATTCTTTTTCTTCAGAGACTGCTATGTTTCCTGTGGAAATGGGGCGGTGGGGTGGGTGGAAAAAGGACCCCCAATATGTTTGCTTCAGGCAGCAGAAAAGTAACTTAGAATATTGAAATAATTGCATATTTGCTACAGACAGTTCCCTCCTTCCCTCATCCATAAACCCACTGGACAGATCAAGCCTGAATTCTCCCCATCACCCTTAAAGAAAAATTAATAAGGAAATAAAAGTTAGACTAGGGGCAATCACCGACTCTAAATATAGTGCAAGGCAGCTGGGCAAAGGACAAATTGCCACAAATTAGGTCAATCTCTGACAAACTGCCTGCCATTCAACAACTCACTCTGTCCAGGACTCTGGAGATGAATTTCCGAAAACAGCAAAACTTGGCTTGCATTGCCCAGGCTGTCTGAAAAATCCTGATGTTTATTACCTCAACCATTGGAGAAAGTTACTATCCAACTGCAACTCTTAGCATGACAAAAGAGCAAATAATTAGATCTCCAGGGAAATTGTACAGATTTAATTTAATTTTAATTGTATTTATAATAATTATAATAATTATAATAAAGTTGGAAGGGACCTTGGAGGTCATCTAGTCCAACCCCCTGCTCAGGCAGGTAACCCTATACCATTTCGGACAAATGGCTGTCCAGTCTCTTCTTAAAAGCCTCCAGTGTTGGAGCATTCACCGCTTCTGGAGGCAGGTTGTTCCACTGGTTAATTGTTCTAACTGTCAGGAAATTTCTTCTTAGTTCTAGATTACTTCTCTCCTTGGTTAGTTTCCATCCGTTGCTTCTTGTCCTGCCTTCAGGCACTTTGGAGAATAGCTTGACTCCCTCTTCTTTGTGGCAGCCCCTGAGATATTGGAACACTGCTATCATGTCCCCCCTCACCCTTCTCTTCATTAAACTAGACATACCCAATTCCAGTAACCGTTCCTTATATGTTTTAGCCTCCAGTCCCCTAACCATCTTTGTTGCTCTTCTCTGTACTCTTTCTAGAGTCTCAACGTCTTTTTTACATCGTGGTGACCAAAACTGGATGCAGTATTCCAAGTGTGGCCTTTAAATTTGAACCAGAAGATTTTTTTGAGCCGGTTCTGCCCAATCCCTTTTCTTCAGCATGAAGGGGGGGGGGAATGTCACATACTTTTCTTTGTGAGCTTCCTTAAATGAATATTTGTATGGCACCAAAACGTTTCAAATTATTTCTATAATATATTTAAACTATTTCAGCAGTTCCTTTTGCTTTCTAATAGTGAAAGATTTCCACTCTTTGTCTTTATTATAAGATGGACCCAAATGTTTACAGATGATGCCATCTTTTCTCATTTTAGAGGAGAAAGAAAAATAGTCTCAGATTACTTAGAAGGCAAATTTCTTCTAGTGATGAACGGAGCATCTACTGTTGCTGCTGGCATGGTTAAATTAAACATTAATTTCACTTTTTGAGCCAAATCCCTTGCTGGAAAACACTTCACTTCATGTTCACTGAAGTTTTAGCTCTGAAAGATTTAGAGCTGTGTTTCTCGACCTTGTCAACTTTAAAACAAGTGAAATTAATTCCCAGACTTCCCCAGTCAGCCAAGGGCAGTCCTCGACATACAACTTTAATGAAACTTACCCATTATAGTCGTAAGTCATGACAGTGGTAAAACAGGTTGGTCACCTGACTGAATTGATTTAATGACCTATTTTGTGGTGGTCATTAAACAAATGCGGCAGTCATAAAACAAACACAGTGATTGTTAAGTGAACTCCTTGATTACTATGGCACCATTTTATCCAAAAAAAAAGAGGAAGTGATGGTTTGCTGCAAAACCATCATAAAACATGGTCACCTGAGGGGACACTACACTCATCAATGCAGCTGTATTGTCAAGTGCCTGAAGTTTGATCACGTGACTCTGGAGAGGCCCCAAACATCAGAACTTTGAACCTGGGTCATAAATAGCCCAAAGGTAGCTTTGTCGTAACTTCAAATGGTCACTAAGCAACTGGTTATAAGTCAAGGACTCTTTAGGCTTCTCAGACAGAAAAGATTTGGTGCAACTTGCTCTAACTTTCTGCCTATAGTTATTACACTGAATGTAATCCAATAGTTTTGTCCAAATGATCTGAAATTTGGAATTATTTTAATTTTGCCATTCACATTTCATTTTGTCCCTCCTTCGGCATCCTTTCTTTAATGATTCTATTCTACTATTTCTTCGATATTAGTGTAACTCTTCTCCCGTGGCGAGTTGTCCCATGGCAAGTTGGCCACGTCGAATTGTCCCGTGGCGAATTGTCCCATGGCGACTTGGCTGTGGATCCTTGTATCATTCCAAGACACTGGTCATATTGACTGGGATTTGTGGGTAGTCCAACACATAAAATATGTTAAATCAGATTTGATTTATTATTCCCACCAATAAGTCAGTCTTTCTCAATCTTGGCAACTCTAAGACAGGTGGACTTCAGCTCCCAGAATTCCCACCCAATTTAAAGTTAGCAAGTTTGAAAAACACAACAGTAATGTAAGAACAGCAACTGGACGGGTCCATAGCAGGAGAAGTAGTCCCTCAAAGTGTTAAGCAGGCCAGAGCCTAAGTCAGTGTGGGCAACTATGGCCCTTTTATGACCTGTGGACTTCAACTCCCAGAATTCCTGGCCTAAGCTGTTTACAGCTTTAAGGGTACCAGCACTTTTGTCTGATAAGCAGTGTCAACCAGTGGAGACTTTTCAGTACAAACATCATAGGATTCCCATCCCTTGCATCCATTAGCAGCCTATTTGATTGCGACTTCCAGACACTTTTCAAGGACAGCTGCCCACCCCATCCTGGCCCAGTAAAAAAAAGTTGCACTAGTCAAGATAGGATGTAACCAAAGGTGGATAACAGTTACAACAGTTGCTAAGTCCAACCAGCTTAAGAAGGGTTGCAACCAGCTGAAGCTTCCCTACGAGTACCACTTTACAATGCCTTGGTAAAGCCACACTTGGAATACTGCAGCCAGTTTGGGTCACCACGATGTAAAAAAGATGTAGAGAGTCTAGAAAAAGTGCAGAGAAGAGCAACAAAGATGATTAGAGGACTGGAGGCTAAAGATATGAAGAACGGTTGCAGGAATTGAGTATGTCTAGTCTAATGGAAAAAAGGACTAGGGGTGACATGATAACAGCATTCCAATATTTGAAAGCACCTGAAGGCAGGACAAGACAGAATGGATGGAAACTAATCAAGGAGAGAATCAAGCTAGGACTAAGGAGAAATTTCCTGATAGTTAGAACAATCAATCAGTGGAACAACTTGCCTCCAGAAGTTGTGGGTGCTCCAACACTAGAAATCTTTAAGAAGAGATTGGAGAACCATTTGCTTCCTTCCTGAGTAGGGGGTTGGGCTAGAAGACCTCCAAGCTCTTGGTAAACCTCGACTTATGATCACAATGGAGCCCAAGATTTCTGTTGTTATGTGAGACATTCGTTAAGTGAGTTTTGCCCCATTTTACGACTTTTCTTGCCACAGTTGTTAAGTGAATCAATGCAGTTGTTAACTTAGTAGTTAAGTAAATCTGGCTTCCCCATTGAGTTTGCTTGTCAGAAGGTTGCAAAAGCAGATCACATGACTTTGGGACCCAGCAATGATCATAAATATGAACAAGTTGCCAAGCATCCGGATTTTGATCGCATCCTGGGGATGCTGTAAAGATTGCAACTGTGAAAAACGGTCATAAGTCACTTTTTCCAGTGCCATTGTAACTTTGAACGTTGTAACTTTGACACTATATGAACTGTTGTAAGTCGAGGACTACCTGTATTCTGTTATTCTTGGACTGTGTTCTGTTACAATATTCTGTTACAGTTCTCTGTTATTCTGTTATTCTGATTGTGACCTGCAAAGTCAATATGAGCTGAGGGTCAAGTGTGAAACTGCCGGTGGATGTGTAACCCCACTCAAAGTAGGCCTCATCTCAATTCCAGAATCCAGCTTCCTCCTTACCAATCAAATTATGTTTGGATTTAATTTCAGCTTGTTTTCCTTGATCTAGCTGTAAATGAGTTGGCCATCTGCCCTGCAGAAGATCTCTTGGGAGCAAGACAACACTTTCCTTCCTTTTATCTTGTTTTATCTAAATCTGAGGAGGATTTTGAGAAATTAACATGTTGGGCATGAATAGCTATATTGCATTAATGTTTTGGACTGCCAAAATTCAGAAAACCAATAGATGGCAACAACAACAAAAAATCAGACTTTTTTTTGTCCTCCCTTCGAACAAATAAATAAATGAAAATAAATACATAAATATAAAACCAGTTTTATATTCTCAGGGATTTTTTGTTGTTGTTTTCATATATGTCCTAGGTGCGTTTGTAGATTTTTTGTTTGTTGGTTGGTTCTTTAAAGATAATCACAATCAGTCTTCATTTTATTTTCCCCTCTGTAGTTTTGCAAATAATTTTTTTAAAATGTGTTGGTTTTTGCAAAATCTACAAAAGGGAAAATAAAACGAACGCTAATTGTGATTGTCTTTAAAGAATAAATAAATAAACTGTGTTGCAAGTTTAAATAAACTTAAGTAAATAAATTACTTTTGGGACCTTGGAAAACATTTCTAAATTCATAGCCAGCATATGGCCAATGGCTGGAAATTATGGAATTACAGTCCCAAATTAGAGAAGATTGGCTTCTCCTAAAGAGCTTTATATTGAGCTTATATTAAGAAGAGATTGGACAACCATTTGTCTGAAATGGTATAGGGTTTCCTGCCTGAGCAGGGGTTGGACTAGAAGATCTCCGAGGTCCCTTCCAACTCTGTTGTTCTGTTATTCTATTCTGAGTGTTCTTACTATTCTCATCTCCTACATTCTTCCTGCGCAACTCATTCCTCCTTAATTTATTCTACTTCTTTTAATGTCTTCACCTTATGTTGTGTTGCTTTTCCTTGAACTGTAATGACCGCTACTATAAAAGCACTGGACTCTACATTAGATGGTATGGCAGAACCTGGACAAAAACTGGCTACATCATGGTTAAGGCTCAAAGGAAGTTGGGGATGGTATGGGACCTTTTCCACAAAGAACACAGAGAGAAGAAAGTGGGAGGTTGTTTTTTTTCCCAGCTAAATTTTTATTTTTATTCCGTGCAGATCCTTACAGATCTTTTTTTTTTTTTTTTAAATTTCTGAGAGAATGTGTTTTTTGGAAGTGTCCATTAATGGAAGGATGGAATTGAGTTGTCAGTTGTTTGCTGTGTGCTTATACTGGGCTGCCTAATACAAGACATCTGAAGAAGTGAGATGATCCCACAGGCCAAGATTTTGCAGAGAAGATAATACAATCATGAGTTGTTTAGAATAGAATTCATTGAGAAGCATGACGATAACCTTGAAGAAAGGATGCAACAGCAGATACATAAACATCAGCTTAGCCTTGAAAAAGAGAAAGAAATAAAAAAAAGAAGCTCAAAATTACTCACCTTCATTCTCTCGGTACAAGAGGGGGGAAAGAAACAAACTCTATTGTTACAGAGTATAATAAATAGAGTTTCAGTAGCTCTCGTGAAGTTGTTTCCTCGCCTGTTGTACCTTGAAAGACTGACATTGAGTAGAACATAGAACACAGAATCATTGGGGTGCAAAGGACCTCAGAGGGTCTTCTAGTCCAACCCTTTGCTGAAGGCAGGAGACCTTATAACGTCCTGGTCAAATGGTTGTGCAGTCTATTTTTGAAAACCTCCAGTGATGGAGCACCCACAAGTCCAGGAGGCAAGCTAATTTATCAATTAATTGCTCTCACTGTCAGAAAATTTCTTCTTACTTCTAGGTTGTATCTCTCTTTGAGAAGCTTCCACCTATTACTTCTTGTTCTGCCCTCTGGTGCTTTGGAGAAAAAGTCAAGCCCACAAAGGTTTCATTTTAATTCCCCCAAAGAACTTTCAGAGTATGCCAAGGTATCAATGCAGAATCTGCTGATGACTTATAAAAACAGCTCTCTGTCTTTCTGGGAGAGTAGGATAAGCAAGCAACATGTGCACAGCCCTAATAAGCCAGTTTTATAGTTGCAATAAGAAGTCCAGATCTTGAAGTAATATCTTAGAACAGTGCTTCCCAAATCTTTTCCTTCATTACCTCAAACTGCTTATCCAAAAATCTTATTGAACTTCAAGGACCAGTTGTAGGACCTTTCCTTCAGCACCGTCATAACTTTGAATGGTTGTTGAACAAAGGGTCATAATTTGAGGACTACCTGTATTATAAAAACAATATCACTGACTGAACTTTATGTCATTTCCACAAATTAACCGTTGGCGATTTCATCGATTTTCATCTTAACAGGAATACTTTGGGAATTTTAAAAAAATATATTTTAATACATGTGGCACTCTTCAAGTCAATTTAAATGTCCTCATAATGATGGGTAATGGGTTTGTGTATTCTTATCCCCCCCCAAAAAAACCCACTTTTACCCAATTCTGGGTAATTTACTCAGGTTTGGGAAACGCTTTCTTAGAACTTTTGCTCACAAGAACACCCGTTTCTTAGCTTTACTCTCTTGCAGCCTCACTAATATTGCAGGTAAAACCCAGCAGGGGTCGCTGTGCCCCAGGGAGGGAAGATTAAATTGTTTTCCCCCTCCTTTTTCCCCCAGCTACTTTGGAACCCTTCCTATTCAGGTGAGCATGACACAAGAGGTGGAAAATATGTTTCAAAAACAGCAGGGAAAGATGGAGGGATCTCCGGCTATCATAAAGGTTCTGTGTGAAAGGGGATTACACTGCAAAGAGAGGCATCTACCTAGTACAAGCCCCATTGATAAGATATCATTGCCTATTATGATGTCGTTGGCGTCATGATGCCATGGTGTATTACGATGTCATGGTGCAAGTTACTTAAGTTGCACGAATTGCACAATAACATCGCGATGCCCACAATGTCATTCCGCACTAGAAAAGCCAATGAGGATTTTTCAGGTCCCTATCTAATATTAAAAAGGATTTATATGTGGCCATTTGTCCAATCTGGGCAAGCAATTGGATGTTGCACAGTTTTAAAGCTCAAAGATTCCTGGAACCTTAAACATATTGCAAATATACTTTAAACAATGTTTTAAAAAAATACTAATATGTTTATTATAGAAATGTAGAAGAACTACAGGTTAAAATAGATCCGTTCATGATCATAATTATATGGCATGCCCAAATAACCAATATTTAATGAAACCGTAGTCATTATCCAAAGATACATTTCCAAATAGACTTTGTAATACTCTTTTCTAAGGAGGCAAAAGTTGGATATATACTAATTCCATTATCCAAATTGACTGGCTTGCTTTCAGGTGATAAAATTTATCCTTTAGCCTCTTTTTATTACCAATACAGGACATCTGAATGTTTTTCATTCACCCCTGCCCTTTTAATTCATTAGTCTGTCACCCTTCCTCCTTTAGTATTTTTTGTGTGGTATGTCGAATAGATGTTGTGCACGCCTTTCTAGATTAACGCCTGTGTGTCTTTGTGTGCGTTTTCTATCAGAAAATTCAGGCTTCCTCTGGGCTGGATTTTATTATTATAGTTTGTGGCACAGAGTTGGCATTTTTATCCACAGCTAAATGTCTATGGAGATTCTCAGTCATCCAGGTGATGGTTCTCTCAAAGGTGCTTTTTCAAGAGGCAACTGGACTTTCTTGTTTTTCTTCAAAGACGTTTCGCTTCTCATCCAAGAAGCTTCTTCAGCTCTGGCTGATGAAAAGTGAAACGTCTTCAAAGAAAAACAAGAAAGTCCAGTTGCCTCTTGAAAAAGCACCTTTGAGACATTTTAAACTACCTATCAAGCCTTTCCCAAGAACCTGGCAGACGTGAATGTTAGATGGTGCTAAAAGTATTGTCACGGGATTTAAGTGTTCTGAGTAAAGTTGTCAGTCGCAATTGACTGATGGTGATTTTGTCAGTGCTGATGGTGTTCAAGTAGTGCTCCAGATGTTTGCACCCGAGGCACCTGTTACTATTGGTGCCACCATTGCTTTCTTTTGCCACAGTCGTTCTATTTCCATTTGCAGGTCTTTGTATTCTGTTATCTTCTTTTCTTAAGTTCTTTTTCTTCCACTCTGCTGCCTTCAACTACTGCCACATTCACTGTCAAGACTTTTTTTCCTCTTTCTTACCGACATTTGTTAAGTCATGGGTGTTATGTGGCAGTGCCTGTTGGTTTGAATTCTAAAATACAGAGCACTTTACCTTCATTTTGTATTACTGTCTCTATTGTATGGTCCCACCAGTTCTTCCTTGCAGGAAAAAGGTATTTCTTGCAAATCCTCCAATGTATCATTGTTGCTACTTTGTCATGGTATTGCTTGTAGTCAGTGTGTGCAATCTTGTACTATTATTATTATTATTATTATTATTATTATTATTATTATT
Organism: Azemiops feae; assembly: GCA_023970755.1. Lineage (NCBI taxonomy): Eukaryota > Metazoa > Chordata > Lepidosauria > Squamata > Viperidae > Azemiops > Azemiops feae. The sequence continues at coordinate 160,561 of JALGBA010000363.1, forward strand.
ATTATTATTATTATTATTATTATTATTATTATTATTATTATTATTATTATTATTATTATTATTATTATTATTATTATTATTTTCACAGTCAGCCATATGTTCAGATTGGATTTGGCATTTTTATCCATCTATCAGGTCCATTATTATTGTTGTTATTATTGTTGTTGTTGTTGTTGTTGTTGTTGTTGTTGTTATTATTATTATTATTATTATTATTATTATTATTATTATTATTATTATTATTATTATTATTATTATTATTATTATTATTATTATTATTATTATTATTATTATTATTATTGGGGCTAATAAGCCACAGAGCACTATTCATAGAAAGGCATACACAGGTTTCCACAATTTCCTGCTCTTTTTCACCAGCTTCAAGATCCGTTTTTGCCATGAATGGATTTATGCCAGGAACACGAATGGAGCTCTGGAGAAAAACATTTGCCACATTCCTTTATTCCTGACACCATCAGGCAACAAGGAACTATTACCCCCCACACTGCCAGACTTGACTTCCTCATCACCCAAGGGCAAACATTTATCTTTGCATCAGGCATAGGCTATCCAATCCATAGGTCCAAGTTTTCCAAACTTGGATTTGCATTACAAGTATTCCTTGATTTATGGCCACAGTGGAGCCCAGAATTTCAGTCTTAAATCATTGCAGTCATACACTGAGGCACTATGTGACCGGGACTTGGTTTTACAACCGTATTTATGATGGTCGTAAAGTGAACCACATGGTCCTTATGCAAACCACACGGTTAAGTGAATCCAGCATATCCCACGAGGTGTGTGGGTTGGGTTTTATTTTATTTTTTATTATTTTTTTTTGCACTTTTCTGCTGACAAAGACTTCAAGGAAAGCCGTGAATCATACTTGCCTCCCTTTGAAATACTCTGCATGACCTGAGATGCTCTGATGGGGATGCTTGACTGCACTTCCATGTTGCTTTTTAGATTTGGGATCTATTTCCTTGCTTAAAACCATTGCTTAATTCCCCCTCCTCCACCAGCACCCTCTGCTATGCTGCCTCATCGTGTGGTTGTGTGTGTGTGTGTGTGTGTGTGTGTGTGTGTGTGTGTGTGTGTGTGTGTGTGGTGTTCCTGGAAGGGAAGAGCAAAGAATTCTCGGAATGTATTTATTCCCAGCAGGGTTACACAAGGTGTGAAGGTCAACTCAGGTACTTAATTAAAGCAGACAAACATCTATATTGCAACAAAAGACCAGGGCATCCAGGGCATGAATTGTTCCAACTCCTCTCCTGAGGATGCCGCTATAGTCAACAACTAGACATAGAGACAGCTTTTTCTCTCTTACCATCACACCTAATTCCCACAGCACTGTCTTTTATCTAAGGATATTTGCCCATGTAGTAGGACTGAGTATTACCCTTCTCATCTTTCCTATTACCTTCTCCTATTGGTATCTTATGATTATATTACTTGGTGGTTTGTATGTACACTGAGAGCTTATGCACCGGAGACTAATTCCTTGTGTGTCCAATCACACTTGGCCAATAAAGAATATTCTATTCCGTTCCATTCTATTCCATTCCATTCTATTCTATTCTATTCTATTCTATTCTATTCTATTCTATTCTATTCTATTCTATTCTATTCTATTCTATTCTATTCTATTCTACTGTATAGGAAGATCAGGGAGGCAGATAATAACTTTGGAGAGAATGCAAAGGAATCATTTCATACTGCATGTAGGAAGGTAGTGATAAGCCTTTTTTTTTTTTTTTTACCAATAAAACCACATGGATGGACTACAGTAAGTGATTGATGATATTGTGCTGGATGATGGGCCTCTTGGGCGGATGGCACTCAGCATGCTACAGAGGCAGAGTTGAGGATGTTTTGCAGTTGTAATGGTGTTTATGACACAGCTAGATTAAAGCCTTTGGGATGTCTAGTTGCTGAGGTTGCCATGGAGGAAAACAAAATCCAAAATTGCAAAGACAAAACTACAGTGAAAACATGGAACACAATAGCAGTAGCAATAACACTTAGACTTATATACCTCTCCACAGTGCTTTATAGCCCTCTCTAAGTGGTTTACAGAGTCAGCGTATTGCCCCCAACAATCTGGGTCCTCATTTTACCCACCTTGGAAGGATGGAAGGCTGAGTCAGCCTTGAGCCAGTGAGAATCGAACTGCTGGCAGTGAACAGTGAGCTAGCCTGCAATACTGCATTCTAACCACTGCGCCATCATACCCATAAGAAGTACACACATGTGCTCTGGCAGAAGGAGAATGCTGTGGACCCCATTGGTCAAGGAATTCTGGCTGATAGAGTCCAGAAGAAGAGCCTCTTCTGCCGTGGCTCCCGTCCTCTAGAACATCGTGTCCCCAGAGGTGGAATCTGCACCCACCCTTTTGGCCTCCGAAAGGGCTTGAAGACCAGACTCTTCCAGCTGGCCTGAGGCCCCAATGGAAGCCTGTCATTGTGGAGAAAAGTATAATGGATTAGATTAGATCCCACCTCTTCCTTTTACAGATTCTTCTCCCTTTCCCTCCATCTTGGTCAATTTTAATTGTGTAATTTAAATAAATGCCTCACTTTATTGTTTTATATGGGCATTTTTAATGAGTGATTGTAAACCACCTAGAGTCGCCTTTGGTAAGACGGGCAGCATATAAATTTAATAAATAAATAAACAGACATAGGAAAGCTTAACCCAGTGAAAGATGAAATGAATCTCCTATATTTAGGCATGTTAGTCATTAGTGAATTTAAATGGACTGGAGTTGGACCCTTTCGGAAGATCATGCTATTTGTGCTCTTTTGGACACGAAGAACAAAGAAGGAACAGTATTACTTTCACAATCAGGAAGGATGTAGCCAAGAGAGTGCTTTGCAGTACAATGCAATTAATGACCAATAATATCAATTAGACTCTGCAGACAGTCCTTTAATACGATAGCTATCCACGCTCATGCTCTGACGCAGAATGCGGATGACAAATGTGGTGGTTAAGTTCGATCAGAAATCACAGAACATGCAAGCCAGAGGCACAGCATCTGGTTGGAGTCAACCAAACTGATGCCTATAGGCATGGACCTCATCAAGTAGAGCACACAGAATTACCCATATGATTGCTACAAGATGGAAGTCAAAGTTATAATAGCAAAATTGTGGTCAGGGGCTGACTGAAGAACAGGTCACGATTTGCTCGTGTGCAAGTTTCATAGGAAGTTTCACAGAAAGCTAAAGTGGAAAACAAAAGCTCAGGAGGAGCTTCAGCCAACACAACATATGTGCACACTTTAAACCCAAGAATACACTAAAGCAGAAGTTTGTCCACTCCAATGATAAAATGCCCAAACACAAACTAAGCAACGTGGTATATGCAGTACGATGCAGTGAGACACACGCAGATCTGTACACTGGTGAAACAAAACAACCACTTCATAAACACATGGCACAACATGAGGGGGCAAACCCATCAGGACACGATTCAGCAGTCCATTTGCGTTCAGAAGACAAAGGCCACTCTTTCGAAGACAGCAAAGTCCACATTTTGGACAGAGGACCACTAGTTTGAAAGAGGGTTCAAAGAGGCCATCTATGTCAAAATTGAACAGCCCTCTCTCAACAGAGGGGGAGGGATACAACATCATCTATCTCCAGTCTACAACACAGTCCTTTCCGCAGTTCCAAGAAGGCTCCACAGCCATTTGCACCACTCAGGGGACCCGGAGGACATAGACAAACCTCCAAGTGGCCTCAACGACTCTCCAAAAGAATGCAAATGACCAGCTGTCTGCAAGGAATATAAATCCTTCCATTCCCCACCATCCAGTCAGAGCCGAAGAAGCTTCTTGGATGAGAAGTGAAACATCTTTGAAGAAAAACAAGAAAGTCTAGTTGCCTCTTGAAAAAAGCACCTTTGAGACAACCATGACCTGGATGACTGGGAATCTCCATAGACATTAAAACAAAAGGAATCATTTTCTGTAATATGATCTTGAGCATATATCTGCCATTTTCAAGGAGACCATTTTCAAGGAGCAGCAGCTTTGAAGTACCGAGCACCATTCACAGAGGAACCAAAGGAACTGCAATGTTATTGCAGATAAAGGTGAATGCAGACTGCCGAAGACCAAGAAACAAGAAAGCAAAAGTGTGGGAATCGCCAAGAGGATAAGAGAAATGGTGGAAATTGTGAAGAAGAGAAGAGACACCAAACCAAGTAAGACAAAGAACTTGGGAAGGAACTTTACCCAAAATTTCAGAGGACTGTTAGAAAACGTAAGAGGTGGTACAGGCCCTCCTCGACTTACAACCATTCATTTGGTGATCATCAATCAAAGTTACAATGGCACTGAATGAAATGATTTATGAGCAGTTTTCTCACTTACGACATCCCAATGGTCGCATGATCAGAGGTGAGGCCTGTGGCAACTGGCATATATTTATGAGTCATGTGATCACCATTTGTGTAACCCACCCAGCCGACTTCCGACAAGCAAAGTTTTTATGGTAGCAGAGGATGATTTTGATCCGTATAGTACTGCAGAGTAGAAAAAGCACACTTGGACTGTGCACTGTCTGTTCTGTAAGGCTATACAGAATTTCTAACAAAAGTCAATGGGGGAAGTGAGATTTGCTTAATGATCACATGTCTGACTGAACAACTGCAGTGATTTGCTTAACAAATGTGGCAAAAAAAACCCCATAAAATGGGGCTAAAGTCATTCGACAGCTGCCTTGCATGTCCCAAAGGTGCTTTTTCACGAGGCAACTGGGCTTTCTTGTTTTTCTTTGAAGATGTTTCGCTTCTCATCCAAGAAGCTTCTTCAGCTCTGACTGGATGGTGGGGAATGGAAGGATTTATACTCCTTGCAGACAGCTGGTCATTTGCATTCTTTTAGAGAGTCATTGAGGCCACTTGGAGGTTTATCTGTGTCTTCAGGGTCACCTGAGTGGTGCAAATGGGTGTGGAGCCTTCTTGGAACTGCTGAAAGGACTGTGTTGTAGACTGGAGAGGTTGTATCCCTCCCCCTCTGTTGAGAGAGGGCTGTTCAAACTATGATCTGGATGACTGAGAATCTCCATAGACAACTGCCTTGCATAGCAATGGAAATTTTGAGCTCAATTGTGGTCATAAGTCGAGGACCACCAGTATTACAGTGATACTGATAAAGACATCAGAGATAGAAAACAGACAAGAAACACCAAGGGAGATCTTCCAAAATGTCTCTAATCTCAGAAGCAGGTTTAAGTTTTAAAGTGGCATGCTGAAGGATTAATGCTGGTATGCTGATCAAATAGCAATTGATTCAAAGAAAATCAAATAGAAATGGAAAGTGTATAGTTAAATTCTGTACAGATAACAGTTGGAACATCAACATGCAAAATACCTTAGAAAATGTTTCCTATTTACAAGAGTCTCTAAAAATAGATAAAGTTAGATGAGGGCTCCAGTCATTACCTAGTCAAAAGACTACAGGATTTGATGGAATATTTACAGAAATATAGCAAGCAATAGAAGAAGGTTCTAAGCAAATTATGCTAGCAAATCTGGAGAACAACATGGTGGCCAAAAGACTGGAAAATTTGGTCTACATAACAATACCAAAGAAAGGAGACTTAGCAGAGTGTAAATTATCACATAACATCCTCAATTTCCAATACTGGCAGGATAATGTTTAGGATTATCTACTGCAGATTAGGGAAAAGGGAAATGCCAGATGTTCAAGATGGTTTAAGAAAAGGCCAGTGAACAAGATTATTATGCCAATGCAGAATGGATAATTAAGAAGGCCAAAGAAAGCAATATGTGCTTCGTTGACTGTAGAAAAGCCTTTGATTGTGTTGACGGTAAGAAGCTATGGAAAACCCTTAGAAAAACGGGAATCTCAGAATAGCTCATTGTCTTCCCATAAAGTATACCTGGGTCAAGAAGTCTGGATGAAACATGGAGAAACAAGACTGGTCCTTGGTAGGCAAAGAGTGAGATCAGGCTGTATACCTCCCCCTTATGTGCTTAATCTATATATTAAGGAAGGCTGGATTAGGAGAAGATGAGTATGGTTTTACTCATGGAGGAAGAGGAGAAATAGAAGGAGAACAATAGCCTGTGCTATAATGATTACTCTGCTTTAATAGCTGAGAATGCAAATACAGATGATTTGAAAGCTCTAATAAATGAAAATCAAGGAAAAACATGAAAAGGGGGACTACAAAGAAGATCAAACTAATGACAACAAGTACAGCAGCCAAGCCTCAGTGGTGATAATTAAGACCTTGAAGTGGCTTGTAGTTTCTTCCTTTTAGAAGCAACTTTCAAGAGGAAAGGGACCAGCCCTCAAGAAATACACTGGTACATGGCAGGGGACCAATAAAGACCCAGTCAGATGCTGGGATGCACTTATATCTACAAAGATCAGAATCATGCAGGTAAAGGTTTTCCTTGTGAAATTCTATTGAAGAGAAATTTGGAGTCTGAAGAAGCAGACTGGAAAGCGCATTGCCATTCTTGAACATGAATGCGGGAGAAAACTCTGGAGAATACTGTAGATAGCGGGGGGTGGGGAGAAACCCAAATAGATCATAGAACAAATCAATCCACAATTCTCTCTTGAGGCACACATAGCCAGGCTCAGATTACCATATTTTGAACATATTATGCAAAGATCCAGCTAGCTCTTTTGAGAAGACTATAATGCTGGGAAAGGGAGAAAGAAAGAGAGGTGGGTGGCCCCTGGTGAGGTGGATAGACTCAAAAACAGAAGTGATGGGTGCATCACTGAGAGGCCAGACTCGCAGGGCTTGGCTGGCTCAGGAATTCTGGGAGTTGAAGTCCACGAGTCATAAAAGAGCCAAGGTTGCCTACCCCTGGGCCAGAGGGACCAAGGGGAAGATAGATCAGGGGTGGGCAGCTATGACCACTTTACAACCCGTGGACTTCAACTCCCAGAATTCCTGAGCCAGCAAGACTGGCTCTGGAATTCTGGGAGTTGAAGTCCACAGGTCTTAAAGTTGCCAAGGTTGGACACTCTTTAGCAATGTCAGTCAGGTTGAATGTGAAAATGTGGCTCTAAAAGGCTTTATTCCTGTTTCTTTTTTGGCTGGACAACTGTTCTGACTCACATCCTTGACTGTGCATATTGCAACGGACTTTCTGATCGACTTATTTTAAGAAGTTGACATTAAAGATGGGGGAGGGAGAGAAAACTCAGGGCCTTTCTTTTTTTACAATTTTCAGCGGTACAGAATAACTAGTTAATCCAATTTTGCACCCTACTTTTATGTTACTATTCCTATTTTATTTATCTGCAGACTATGGTTTAAAGGGTCTTTTCGGGTTGTTTTCTGATCCTTAAAAGAAATACGTCTTCCATCTTAGGCTGCCAGAACCAAAGTGGCTACATTTCATTGTGCTTCCCACCATAGAACATGGAATCATAAGGTCGGAAGGGAACCTAAAGGTTTTCTAGTCCAACCCCCTGCTCAAGAAGAGACCCTATACCATTCTGGACTAATGGCTGTCCAGTTTCTTTTTCAAAATCTTCAGTGATGAAGCATCCACAACTTCTGGAGGCAAACCATTCCACTGATTAATTGTTTTCACTGTCAAATTTCTCCTGCTGCTTTAATAGATTCCTGACAGTTCCTATGTGTACGCCTATACATCTTCCAAATCACATTTTGCCCTTTGAGTCTTAGCCATCCTACCAAGAATTTCTTCCTTCAGCCCAATCCTTAGAGAAACATAGAAGCTTTAAATCCTACTGTCAAAAGGCCAGAAATGAAGCATTAAAAAAAAAAAAAAGCAATCATCCAGAAAACACAAGCCATATCTTGTACAGTTTTGCACTAGATTAGTGTTGCCATGCCATAATAGGAAAAGACATTCTTGGTTGAAGGTGCTTAACAAAACCGGTGCTGCCTGTGTAATCATCACATTGTGAGTCCCATTTCACCCAAAACTGGATCCTCACACAGCCGTAGTAAGAGTTCCCCTGTTGGGCAACCTAGGATTGCCAGAAGATTTCATCTGGATGGAGGCAGCCTTGCAAGAAGTAGCTTTTTTTTTTTTAATTATATGCCCTGCCAATGTATAATAGACCTCAAAAATTCTAAGTGGGGGTTGAGCAATGCACAAAAGAATTACTGTATTACTTCCGATCATTTAGAAACAATAATACAGCCCAAAGCTTCATTTTCCTTTTTTTAGACAACTATCCTGCTGACTCATGATTCATGTGCATTTTGTGACCACTTAAAGTTCAAGACAAGTTAAAAAATAATGTTAAATAAGCCTCCGTTTGAGGTAAGCAATGCAGCTCTGAACCTCTTCTTTATCTGCGGAAAGAAAGGGTGAGCAACATCATTTGGATGGCAGAAAGAAATTCCACCCACCACCACCCCCAGGTCAAGAGAGGGAAGTCCTTGGTCCTACAGCATCCTTTGTATGACAAGGAGAAGGATGGAGAACATGGACAAAATACTGTAGGAATTAAAGACACTTCCCTACTTCAGAGGGACTGCCTGGACAAGTCCCTGCAGGGTTTTTTTTTTTTTTTGGCAAATTAGTTCCCTTGCCCCCTTCTTAGGGCTGAGAGAGAGGGACTGGCCCTAGGTCACCCAACTGACTTTGTGCCTAAGACGGGATAGAACTTGCAGACTCCTAGCTTTTAGCCTGATGCCTTAATCACTAGTCCAGGGGTAGGCAACCTTGGCTCTTTTATGTCTCGTGGACTTCAACTCCCAGAATTCCTGAGCCAGCCATGCTGAGGGGAAAGGAGAGATTTCCAAGCTGAGCCATGCTGGCTCAGGAATTCTGGGAGTTGAAGTCCACGAGTCATAAAAGAGCCAAGGTTGCCTACCACTGCACTAGTCCAAACTGGCTCTTCAGAGCTCGTAGGAAGCTTACCTGGCACTGTTTTAAACAGGTCTTGGAACTTCAGTTGTTCAGTCACCGCTGCTTTCTCCTCTTTCTTCTCTCCCACCAGTCTTGGCACCGCTTTATGGCAATCTCCCACTCTTTCTCTCCTTTTTTAAGATTTAACAGTTCCACATCAGATTAGCTGAAACCAACCAAATGTTTAAATAGTTCCAAAAGGAATGTCAAGTTGTGGTGGCGAAGGAGATTTAGGCCCTTCCACATGCAGGGATCCTGCCGATCTGAGACTGATGCACACATACATACATACATACATACATACATACATACATACGCATATATCTCCATCATGTCATGGGCCTCCTTTGGGGTTTCAAAAATGCAGCTCATTAACATACAGCTTGTGATCCAGAGAAACCGTACGAAAACAGGATCCAGCCTTTCTTGGAAGTGTGGGATGACTGATTTCCCACTGATGGAAGCTCCCGTTGAACACTATCTTCTGGCTGCTGAGGTTCTCACCATCAGCAAGAAGCTACCCACCATTATGCCTTATTATCGTTATTTTTTTCCTCCACAGTCCCACCAAGGAGTGGCCTTGATACTCTTTTCACATAAATGCCAGGGGAGAGAGCTGGTTGCCCAGAGTTTTGGGGTGCTTCTTATTGCTCAATCAGAAGGGAGCACGGCTTGGCAAGCAGGGACATCCATGGGGTGAGGGTGGGGTGTCCAAAAAGTCAGGATAGCAGCCACAGCCACATGACTGAGGCTGTAACCTAGACCAGGGGTCGGCAACCTTGGCTCTTTTATGACTCGTGGACTTCGACTCCCAGAATTCCTGAGCCAGCCATGCTGAGGGGAAAGGGAGAGGTTTCCAAGCTGAGCCATGCTGGCTCAGGAATTCTGGGAGTTGAAGTCCACGAGTCATAAAAGAGCCAAGGTTGCCGACCCCTGACCTAGACTATCTTGATCCCCTTCTGCAGCTGGCAACACGTCGAGACCAGCCCTACCATAGTTCCTTTCCAATAGCCCTGTTGCACTAAAGAAAAATGCAGATGGGGTGGGAGGGTGGTAGCAGCAGTTGCTATTAGGAAAGAGAGAGAAATGTGTGCCTTTTGTTTGTGTGTGAATGTTTGCGTGAATTTTTCTAATTTTGCATTTTTGAACCAACGCACCAACTGAAAATCAGCTGAACTTCCAAACCTGCACTTCTTCAAATTTTGCAGAGCACTTGGTTGTATTTTTTTTTTCACCAGAAAGAGATATTTTAAGGAAAGTCTGTTCAGAAATGTTCTTTTTTTCCATGAACATAATTTTCAAAAACTGTGGCAAACGTGTGTGTGTTCTAGGAAAGAGGGCTCTAATGCAGAGCAGCTTTTTAAGGACATCTTTATAATATATATAAACATATAAATTGACTGGAGTGAATGTACGAATGAAAAAAAACCTGAAAAAACTAAATGGGCAGATTTGCAAAAGTGAGAAACTGTAATTGACAACTTCAGGCAATCACAGCTACCACATTCTCAAACATTGTCTCTTTTTCCTACACTAGCTGCCCCAGAGGAGCAATGGTTCTGGCAGATAACCATCTCACTCAAGAGTCATGCAATGTTTCTACTAAGTTAGACCCCCAAGCTGGTCTCCAGACCCGTTCTAGTGTTCAGAGAACAATTTCATAGGCAGCCAGAAATCCTCTAGGATCCGTGCAAATGAGTGCATCATCCAAGTCAATAGGAAGTGCTCCATCTTCATCAAGGGACTTGTATTTCTCATTTATCATGTAGACCAGGGGTCTCCAAACTTAGCAACTTTAAGACTTGTGGACTTCAACTCCCAGAATTCCCCAGCCAGGATAGGAAATTCTGGGAGTTGAATGGCTGGCTGGGGAATTACAGAATACAGAATAACAGAGTTGGAAGGAAACTTGGAGGTCTTCTAGTCCAATCCCCTGGTCAAGCAGGAGACCTTATATCAGGGGTCTCCAAGCATGCCTGGCTGGGGAATTCTGGGAGTTGAAGTCCACAAGTCTTAAAACTGCCAAGTTTGGAGAGCCCGGATGTAGATATATGTTCTCCTTCAGCTCCAACACAGGTTTCAAATTGGATGCAACTCCATTCCCTGAAAGGGCTTATCTGCATTGTTTCAACTGATGTTATGCATATATTCTCATCCAATTCATCAATTTTCTATGATTTGACTGCCCCAAGAATGTACTCGGGATAGCAAGGAAGCCATAGGAAACAAGCTCTCAAATAGCAATGGAGGAACCAACTCTTTTCATCCACTTCTGTGTGGTCTTTCATGAGATAAGGTCAGTCTTCTCCAACCTTGCACTCTTCAAGAGCAGATGAAAGCCATGGCCAGGACGATTTTTGTCCAGCTTCAGTTGGTATCCTGGTTGTAACTTTATGTGACTTAGGATGTACTGACAAGAGTCACAATGCTCTTGTCATCTCTCACTTTGACTATTGTAATTTCACTTTATGTGGAGCCAACCTTGAAAACTTCAGCGAGCATAAGACAGCTGTATGCTAATGGTATGGCCATGTCATAGTGCCACTATGGGAACCAAATTGTTTCTGAGTGAGTTCACAATGTTGGTCACTACCTTTAAAATGCCATCTGTCTCAGGACCTGGGCATTTTAGAGAGGCTGGGCAACAGAGAACATCTGTTGAAGATCTCCTCTTATGGAAAGTGCAGGATGAGAGAGGACCATATCTATCAGCTCTTCCAGGTAAACCAGACAGGAAGCGTGACTAGATGAATTAATTCTACTTTATTGTAAGGCTACATTAACACAATTTTGGAAGCCACTTTGGTGAGATAGACGATATAGAAATGTGATGAATGAATGAATGAATGAATGAATGAATGAATGAATGAAGGAAGGAAGGAAGGAAGGAAGGAAGGAAGGAAGGAAGGAAGGAAGGAAGGAAGGAAGGAAGGAAGGAAGGAAGGAAGGAAGGAAGGAATCTGAAAATACAAACTTTCCACCATCATTTTTAGCTGCTTGATCCATTAGGACAAATTTCTTTCTCTGATCTTTAAGTTACTCAGGGCTCCTGTCTCTCTTGTCTGATTGTTTCCTAGGCAGCATATCTTTCCCTCATCCCCCAAGGTCATCCACACATTCTATTACATAACCAGACCTCCCTCCAATGGAACAGCTTTCTTGTTTTCCCCCAACCCCTGAAGCAAGGATGATCCACACTATCCTGATCTTCCAGAATGTGGTTTAAACCTGGCTGATCTAAAAGAGCTTTGGAGAACAATGTGAAGCCATCAGCATGCCTCTTTTTTATATATATATATAATATTTTATTAAGCCATCAGCATGCCTCTTAATGCTGAATGTGCATTACAGGTAGTCCTCGACGTACAACAGTTCATTTAGTGAGCATTCAGAGTTACAATAGCACTGTATAAAGTGACTTACGACTGCTTTTCTACACTTATGGCCATTGCAGCATCCCCATGGTCATGTGATCAAAATTCAGATGCTTGGCAACTGACTCATATTTATGACGGTTGCAGTGTCCCGGTGTCATGACATCCGCCTTTTGTGACCTTCTGATGCCCAAGGTCAATGGGGAAGCCAGATTTGTTTAACAACCATGTAACTAACTGAACAGCTGCAGGCGTTCACTTAACTGTGGGAAGAAAGGTCGCAAAATGCGGCAAAGCTCACTTAGCAACAGAAATTTTGGGGTCAATTGTGGTCGTAAGTCAAGGACTACCAGTATTACAACTACTGAATGTCTTTATTAGGATCATGTTTTAAAATGTTCAAAATTTTTCAATTTTAACATCAATGTGGAAATTGGACTGAGATGGCAGATAAGGCTGATGAATAAAATGAACGTATGCTGAGTCCCCTAATTCTGGTTAGTATAACCAAAGGCCGTGTTCATTGGGGATTATGCAGGTTGAACTCCAGCACATCTAGGAGCAATAGGTTTCAGAAGTGCAGGATAGGTAACCTTTCTGTCCTCCTAAATAAACAAACAAAAAAATAAATAAATAAACTGCGTTGGCTATTTGAGAAAAAAAAATCCAGACTGTATACCGAAATATTACCTTTACTGGTAGTTTTTGATTTATAACCCTGTCACTTAGCAACCATTCGAAGTTTATGTCTGGTTTCTGTCAAAAAGTGATGATTTCACTTAAAGATCACAGTGTTTGCTTAACAACTGCAGCGAAAAAGCTCATGAAATTGGGTCTGGTCACATGGTGACTCGCTCTATGACCCTCATGACTTACAACTGTAATTCCCAGCCTAAATTATGGTCATAACTCGAGGACTATTAAGTCCTCTGAGGATTTATAACATGACACAATTCTAGTATGCCTTTTCCTCATCACCAGTTCCATATTCTGTTCTCCTGTTCCTTCATTCGTGCTTTATTTTATTTAGCCATCTGATCCTCGATTTGGCTCCCATTAGTTCTTCTAATACTGTATGTTTGGTTTTTAGCCCCTCTCATCTTTTCAGCCCATTAAACTGAGGAACCTCTAATCTGCTCTATTTGTTCAGAAGATTAAACCCAACATGAGTGCCCCTGATAGTCATCAATAAAAATGTACAGTTGAATCAGATCTCTCTTTGTTCATCATTGATTTTAAGGGGGGAAAAGCACCGTGGAGTAAATGAAGATGCAAACAGAATCCCTGATCTGGAACTTGCATATGATGTGGATAAAATCTGGGGCATTACTGCATATCAAATGCAGTTTGGTCAAAATGCTTGTACAGTCATCATTAAAAGTACAAACCAGGGAAATATACCTTCAAATCTTTTCTCAATCATAAATTCACAATGTGTCTCAGGTACGCTGCCTCCTAAGTGCTGTCCTCGTTTGCACCTAAGGCCATGGCACAAACATGTTTTTGACCTGTTGTGTCTGCAAGACATTAGCTTCATCTTGTCTCCAACACAGAAATCAGACACGTTTATGGAAATAGTCTTTAGCTGTAATGGCATTATTTCTATTTCGCTTTTTCTGTAGGAGCTCAAGGCAACCTGTACGATTTCTCTATACTTACTCCTACCTGGTCTTTCTTTCTTTCTTTCTTTTTCTTTCTTTCTTTCTTTTTCTTTCTTTCTTTCTTTTTCTTTCTTTCAAAATATTTTTGATTAAAGATTACAAGATTAAAGATTAAGGAAAAAATTAAAGGTCAAATATTAGAAAAAATACAAACTAATACAAATGACAGAAAATATAACACTAGGGGGGGGGGAAGAAAAATAGAAAGTGCAGAAAAATAAACAACTTCCCCCCTTCATCAAGTACAAAAAATATTGGTAACTTATCACCTCTTCTTAAACTATAACAAATGCTTTCTTCTTTCCATATCTCATCTCTTAAACTATAAACAAGCTCTTACAGCCTCACCATCTTGATTGAGCTAGTTTTTTTATATATATATCCTGTACCTATCACAACCACATGACAGGTATTTCCCAAATCCCTTTTTTTTTTTACAAGAACATCAAGACTGCTGGCAAAATACAGGCAGCTCTCGTTTAGTGACCACAATTGGGACTGACAATTTGGTTGTTAAGTGAAGCGATCACTTTTAATCTTACTTCATCTTTCCTTTGCTTTACAGACCAGCAAAGGTCTTAAATGTGAGGATTGTTGACAAAGTTACTTTTTCATCGCTGGTATAACTGCAAATGGCCCTTAAACAGAAGGACTACGGGTAGAATGCTTTCCCATACCACATAGGAATCACAGATGAAAATAAATAGCAAGGAGGGATGTGCTTATGACCAAGCCAAGAGTCTGTATTTACGTTTTCATGGAATGTGAGAATACGTTAGATCTACCCAATTTAGACTCCATCCTGTGGCGAAGTAGTTCTCAATTAATTCACTAATATTTCATTAACTAGTCAAAACTGCACATATCCCGGTGTCGCCCAAGGATGAGTAGAATAAACAAACACAGAATTTTTTTTTAAATGTAGTGCCCACAAAGCAGGGGAAATCCCCACACAGAAATGAGTCTGTGGTGTTTTTGCCATATTCTAATATAAATGTAGACATCTACAGACCCCTCACATCCTGGACACAAACTGTTTCAATTCCTCCCCTCAAGACACCACTACAGGGTATTGTATGCCCAAACAACTAGACAGAGAGGTTTTTTTCCTTCCTTTTTCACTCTGCTTACTCCTAATTCCTACAGTACTGTCTTATGTCTAAGTATATTTACCCATGTAGTATGGCTGTATTACTGTCTCACCTGTTCTCATTATCTCGTTATCCTCTCACCTTCTCTTATTGTTATCATTAAGTGAGTTTTGACCCATTTTATGGCTATTCTTGCCATATTTGTTAAGCAAATTACTGCAGTTGTTAAGTCAGTAACACGGTTAAGTGAATCTGGCTTCCCCATTGACTTTGCTTGTAAGAAGGTCGCAAAAGGTAATCATATGATCCCAGAACACTGCAACCATCATAAATATGAGTCAGTTGCCAAAGATCTGAATTTTGTTTACATGACTATGGAGATACTGCAATGGTCTTAAGTGTGAAAAACGGTCATAAGTCACTTTTTTTAGTGCTGTTGTAACTTTGAACGGTCACTAAATGAACTGTTGTAAGTCAAAGACTTATTCTATTCTATTCTATTCTATTCTATTCTATTCTATTCTATTCTTAGATTTCCCAAAATATGTCCTACCCCATTTGGAAGTTTAGGAATGATTAGTGCTGGGTTTGTCTTTTTTTGTTTTTTTGGGCTTTTGGATGAAGTTATTTGGCTGCAAGAAACAAATTGCACTGCAGGAGGATCAATAATTCATACAAATCTATTTTTAAAAAAAAAAAAAAAGGGGGGGGGGAGAAACAAAATCGGGTGGGATCAGAGAGTCCCCAGGAATCGAAAGGTTATTAATGATGAAATATTTTTTTGGACGGGAAGCGTGCGGAGGCAGCATCCCTGATTCTCCGGTCCTGCCAGACCCCTGGCATTTTAACAAAATGAGACAATTTGTCTGCCTCTGCTGCCATTGCTTTTTGCGGCACTGTTGTCGTGCATGCTTTTAATCATTGCTCCGTAGTCTGCCCTGATATCTCCAGGGATGAAGGATGAATTTAAAATATGTTAATCCATGAATAAATACATACAAATAGGAGACAAATATCCACAGCTCCGGGACTTAGGAGGCAACTCCCAGGCCTGGAGGAACAGATAAACAGATCTTTAGCACAGGATAGGCCAAATGTGGGCTATATTGCACTCAGCAATGTCCCATCTATGGCTTCCAGAGCTTGCTAGAGAAGAATGGGTGAGAAGGAAAAGTTAAATCTTTTTTTTATTAGCAGGGAAGTAGAAGTGAGTGCTCACCACATCTTGTAAAACCCACTCAGGATGAAAAAGAAGTTCAACATTTCAGCTTTGTCCACTCTTGCAATATCACATCACTGGATACAACCCTACGGCCTCCATTCTTGGAAAATACAAGTAGTCCTCAAGTGATTACCACAACTGGGTCCAGAATTTCCATGGCTAAGCAACACAGTTGTTAAGTGAACCATACATGATTTCATGACCTTTTTTTTTTTTTGCCATGCTTGCTAAGCAAAGGTAAATATGAGCTTAAATATGACTTAAATATGAGCCAGCAGTGTGTGGCAGCAGCCAAAAAATGCTAATACAATCTTTGGGTGTATAAACAGAAGCATAAAATCAAAATCCCATGAATATTAATACCGTTTTATAAAACCCTGGTAAGACCACACCTGGAATACTGGATCCACTTTTGGTCACCACATTACAAAAAAGATGCAGAGACTTTGGGAAAAGTGTAGAGAAGAGCAACTTAAGATGATTAAAAGCCCGGAGACTAAAACATATGAAGAATGGTTGCAAGAATTGGGTATGGCCAGGCTACAGAAAAAAAGGACTATGGGGGGGGGGGGGACACATGATAGCAGTATTCCAGTATTTGAGGGGCTGCCACAAAGAAGAGGGGGTCAACTTATTTTCCAGAGCACCAGAGGGCAAGACAAGAAACAATGGATGGAAACTAATCAAGGAGAGAAGCAACTTGGAATTAAGGAGAAACTTCCTAACAGTGAGAATAATTAACGAGGGGAACAGTTTGCCTTCAGAAGTTGTAGGTGCTCCATCATTGGAGGTTTTTAAGAAGAGACTGGACAGCCACTTGTCTGAAATGGTATAGGATCTCCTGCTTGAGCAGGGGGTTAGACTAGAAGACCTCCAAGGTCCTTTCCAGCTGTATTCTGAATTGGAAATCACTACACTAGTTAAGTGAATCATGCAGTCATTAAGTGAATGCAATTTCCCCAGGGGATTTGGTTGCCGGAAGCTGGCTGGGAAGATCACAAATGGTGATCACGTGACCTGTAGATGCTGCAACCGCAGTAAATACATGCCAATTGCATGTCAAGCACCCGAATTTTAATCAGATGACCCTAGGGATGGTGCGACACTTAATGAAAAGAAGGACTAGGGGTGACATGATAGCAGTATTCCAATATCTCAGGGGCTGCCACAAAGAAGAGGGAGTCAAGCTATTCTCCAAGGCGCGTGAGGGCAGGACAAGAAGTAATGGATGGAAACTAGTCAAGGAGAGAAGCAACCTAGAACTAAGGAGAAACTTCCTGACAGTTAGAACAATTAACCAGTAGAACAGCCTGCCTCCAGAAGCTGTGAATGCTCCAACACTGGAAGTTTTTAAGAAGAGACTGGACAGCCATTTGTCTCAAATGGTATAGGGTTTCCTGCCTGAGCAGGGGGTTGGACTCGATGACCTCCAAGGTCCCTTCCAACTTTATTATTATTATTATTATTATTATTATTATTATTATTATTATTATTATTATTATTATTATTATTATTATTATTATTATTATGTTGTTGTTGTTGTTGTTGTTGTTGTTGTTGTTGTTGTTGTTATTAAGTCCAAGGAAAGGTTGCAAGTCACTTTTCCCTGTGCCATTGTAACTCTGAACGGTTGCTAAACAAATGGTTGTTAAGCCGAGAACTACATGTAACAAGGCATATATATCACAGCTGAAACAAGGCTGCAGATACTAGCTTTAGGGCTTCAAAATGAAAACATCATCTACTGATTGGAGAAGAGGAACTTACTGTGTTTTCACATAACCCTGTCTCAGATGATGTTCATTGCTTTTAAACTTGTCCATACATTATTTGGGGTTAGGTGTGAGCAG
Organism: Azemiops feae; assembly: GCA_023970755.1. Classification (NCBI taxonomy): domain Eukaryota; kingdom Metazoa; phylum Chordata; class Lepidosauria; order Squamata; family Viperidae; genus Azemiops; species Azemiops feae. The sequence continues at coordinate 178,645 of JALGBA010000363.1, forward strand.
GAAGGTAGCCAAATTTACACCAGATTTGTGGGTGGCTCTTTTTTGTTTATGAGGGAGAAACCCTAATAGCAAAGGCAATTGAATGGAAACAAATCTGAAACAAATCACACTCCAGGGAGAGGGATCCTAAATTCACATGTACATTGATGTGGTCCTTGTTGGCAATTGATCATAGTGTGGTGTGGCCGCAAATGAATGAATGGTTGTAAGCTGAGGACTGCCTGTACTTTTTTCTGACTCAAGGCTGCATAGAGAATACAAAGGAAGAGAAGGAAAAAGCCCATAATTTGGAAGCATCACTGCTTCCGACAGGAAGGCGGTGGGTGCAGAGAGTGGTGAGGATGGCAGAAAAGATTATTGGTAGTTCACTTCCTTCTACCAGGGACATGGCATATAAGCCATGCTTGAGCAGGGTCCGCAGGATTATCTGGGATGCTACACATCAGCTTCATGACCTGTTTTCCTTGTTGCCTTCTGGGAGGAGGCTTCGTGGTATCCGAAGCAGAACATCCAGATTTGGTCGCAATAAAGCATCAACATTGTGAACTCTCAAGTTTCCTCTTTTCACTATGTATTCAAATGGTCAGTGATTAATATTTATATGTGTATGTTTATGTGTGTGTATATGTGTGTGTGTGTGTGTGTGTGTGTATACACACACATATACATATATACCTATAAATGTAAATATTAATCACTGACCATTTGAATATGTGTGTGTGTGTGTGTTTGAATATTAGTAGCTCGGTTTGGTAGCTGGGCTGTTGGTTTGATCTCCATGCTTGGTAATTAGGTTGCAAACGTTTCGTCTCCATTCTGGGGGACATCTTCAGTGCGGTTTGAACTGTGTTCGGTTTGTTTGGAAATGTTGCTTCGGGTATTTCAGTTGAAGTCGCTCTCTCGCTCTCAGTGGTTGGTAGGCGGGGTCGATGTCAATGCGTTGAGGCATGGTTCTCCACCAACCAATCAGTGAATAGACACATTGACATCGACCCCACCTACCAACCACTGAGAGCGAGAGAGCGACTTCAACTGAAATACCGCAAGCAACATTTCCAAACAAACCAAACACAATTCAAACCACACTGAAGGTGTCCCCCCGAATGGAGACGAAACATTTGCAGCCTAATTACCGCAACAGATTTTCATTTTTAATGTAGGCCAATGTGCTCATAGTAAAAAATGACAACAAACGTTATCTTATCTCTTATCTTATCTTAACCTGCCAAATGATTCCCCCCCCCCGATAAATCATGGTTATACAACCTAAGTCTTAGCAGGATGAGTGAACTGAGTTTCTGACATCTAAAATCTGAGATTTACATACTATGGGGTTTACCGTATTGCACTTACATCATGATTAGTGAAAATTTATGAACATCAGAATTTGGAGGTTCAATATGACATTCATCCTTCCAAGATCAAGGCCAGCTGCTTCCAAAACAGATGTGCTTTCAATCAGTCACGATTTAAAAGATATAACAAATTTCCCAGTGGGCCAGACAAGACCTATTATGCACAAACAAGCAGCCATGATGCGGGGCACACAGAAAAGATTACTCAAAGGAGAGAGGCCCTCCGGGGAAATAGAAAACTGTGCCAAATTATGAAATTGCCACCCCTGAAGATATTATACAAATAAAAAGAGATTCAAATAGAATGCAGATGAAAGAGAAAATTACCCACTGGGGATTTGGATGGTGTAAATACCATCCTCCATTGTTGGCAGATCTGGAAAAACAGGATTCTGGCAGCCTGTGTTCCAAACATTTTATTTTTTAAGCACTGTTGGTCACAGATTTTTGCTGCAAAAATTTGAGGTGGTCTGCGGTCAACACATGCCAGAGCAGCTTGCCTGGATTAATAACTGGTGACCCCTGAAATAGGCAAGGATGAATTTGTAGGCAGCAAAAGAATGATCTACTGTAGGATCACAAGCCTGTTATGAAGCTGCAGACTCACTTTTGCTGGTCCTCCAATTACAGAACAAGGTAAGTATATTCCAAAACGCCTGCTAACTGTATGGCACAGTCAGTCCTGGGGTTGAGAACTGAAATTAATTTAACCTGTTTCATGTCCAACGCTGGAAGACAATTTGGTAGAGCACGTAGTATGGAGCAGCAACAGAAGTAATGAAACAGCAGGTCAGTTCTCGGTCAGTATTTTGTTAAATTCAGCCGGTTCAGCATAGAATCCTGGGCAGAGTTGATCTAAGAATCAATTTATTCCAAGGAGAATGACATGCCCGCTCTTAGATGTAATTCATATTTCATTACTTTCTCATAACCTCCTAAAAATTAGGGAAGTTGAAGTGAGAGGAATGGAGACCTAACCTCAACACTTTTTGGCCTTATGGCAGTCTTCCTTGACTGGATGTCCCCCTGATACAGGTACTCCTCAACTGGCAACCACACCGGAGGGAAGAATTTGTGTAGTTAAGGAGCTTGCTAAGTGAGTTGTGAGCAATTTTACTGCCTCTTTTGTTAAGCAAATCACCACAGTTGTTAAGTGCATCATACAGTCATTAAGTAAATCCAGCTTCTCCCACTGACTTTGCTTGCCGGAAGCTGGCTGGGAAAGTCGCAAATGGCGACCCCATGACTCCAGAGCATTGCAACTGTTGTAAATTCATGCCGGTTGCCAAGCACCCAAATTTTGATCATGTGACCATGGGGATGCTGTGTCGGTTGTAGGTGCAAGGACCAGCTGCAAGTCACCTTTTTCAGGGTCATTGTAACCCTGAAAGGTCACTAAATGAGTTGTTCTGAGTCAAGGATTACCAGTATGTACAAGAGTTTCTAATGCCCATCAAACCCTTGGGTCCTGCTAATGACTCTTCTGGATAGAAGTGTGAGAACAATTGCCCCAAGCTGATACTCTTCTGATAGGCTAGACAGGGGTAGGCAACCTTGGCTCTTTTATGACTCGTGGACTTCAACTCCCAGAATTCCTGAGCCAGCCAGAATTCTGGGAGTTGAAGTCCACGAGTCATAAAAGAGCCAAGGTTGCCTACCCCTGGGCTAGAACTACAACTCCCAAAATTCTATCATGCAAGCTAAGAATTCTGGGAATTGCTGTTCTGGAAATACCTGGGGCTGATGGAAGATGCAATGCTCTGGTTTAGACTGCATTTTGATTACCCTTTTGAGAGTAATAACATCTGCAAAAACAACCTTGTCAAAATAGAGCCAATTTTTCAATTTCCACTATCCATCGTTCCATAGGCATCCATCATCCTAAGGAAAGAAATATGAAGGGGAAAATGTCCCAAAAACACACTAGGGAATAAAAGAGAATAAAATCTAAGCGAGCTGTGGAATTAAAAACACAATCACGGATATAAAGCAAAGCAGAAAGGAGAAGGAGAAGAAAAGTACCCCAAGGTTTTGTGTGCATCTAAGAACTGATATAATTCAAAAAGACAAAAACAAGCTGGAAAACGCTTCTGATGCTCCGCTGTTACCGTAACCTAGATTTGGCTTTTAGCTTCTTAGCAACAAAATAAAATATGCATGTGTTGAAAAGAGAAAAAAGAAATTTTGTTTTAAAGGAATTGAAGACTGAGGGTTAGGATGTCTCTTGTAAACACTCCACGAATGGCCCAGAAGCCAATGAAAAATAGGAGTCACCAAACAAAGCTTCTGATCTCTAATGTTGATCTGCCTTCCAGTTCCCACTATTATGTAGTATTGGTGACAGTTGCCCATTACTTGGTCTGAGACCAAAGAAGGAACGGGGACATGGCAAACATTTCAGAAGGGACCCTCCTGAGTTCCTTGGACAGTAAAGGTGAGGGGGGAGGGATGTACTTTTAGACTTGCAAGGTTCTGTTAATGTAATGTAACTTTAGAGCTAGTACTTTTAGATGTGCTTCGTGTCTGAACTACCTCGCAAGATTGACATATCGGCAGGCCTGCTGCCCTCGGACTGGAAACATGGCCCTCCATAGCTATGTTGGCTTAAGCTACAGGAAAGAGTGCAGACTGGAAATTTTTAAGACGAGATTGGACAACCATTTGTCTGAAATAGTATAGGGTTTCCAGCTTGAGCAGGGGGTTGAACTAGAAGACTTCTAAGGACCTCTCCAACTACGTTATTCTGTTATTCTGATTGGCTTCCTTGGAAGGATCTGCTCCTGTAATGCTTGTCAAGTCTTATAGAGGTAGTCTTCAACTTTCCCAGGGCTACTTACAACTCAGATTCGAAGTTCCAACGGCAGCCCTCCCCATGGCCATGTGATTGCATTTTAAGCACTCGGCAACCTACATTTTCAGCTGTTTGCAGCATCCCGTGGTCACGTGACCACAATTTACAATGTTTTTTTGCTGAAAACTGGTGCTTAACTTCCGATTTCCAGTAAAAAACACCCATTGCAGTAGCTCATTGCTTGGCATTCACTTTATAACCACCACATTTGTTTAATAACCACTGGAAAAAAAAGCTTGTAAAACCAGGTGTGGTCCTGTGGTGACCCACTTAACAACCATCATAATTACAATAGTAATTCTGGCCGCAAGTACAGTCATATGTCGAGGGCTATCTGGACAGATTCCTTATAAATGCAGGTTTAGCAATATTTTGAAAAAAAACATGCCTTAATGGCATATTAAAGATATTCATAAAAGAATACAATTAATTTCATTTCTACTTGGAAACCGTTTTTGGACTTTGTGCTTGAGATGGAAAAAAAATGAAACTTCGATTTTGGATTTTGCTAATTAAACAGGTTGTTGTTATAGAAATGGCTAGCATTTTTTATTATGTAAAAGTAAAAAGTTGAGGTTGCATTTTATTACCTCATTCTACGGCACTAAAGAGAGTTGGAAGTCAATTATATATAAAGTTTTTTCCGGACAAACCGGTCTGGTTGATGCACCTTGGTATTTTTAACTGCTATACTGCAGTTATACTTTATAATCACTTTTGCCTTGCAGCCCCCCAAACTAGGGGCATTAAACAGGCTCAAGTCGCTACTGCGATACATTACAAATTCAAATTTTCTTTTTTGTTGACAAAAAGTTAAAGAATTAAATGGGAGACTTGAATGAGCCCAAAATAGCTATTCAAGTCTCCCATTTAATTCTTTAACTCTTTGTCAACAAAAAAGAAAATTTGAATATATATATATATATATCTCCCCCCAAAATATCCCCCTAAGCAAGACCAGAGCTTATGTAATATGTTCAGAGAAAGGGTTATATCTTGGCCCTCTGGACAGTTCTCTCTTATCAATTAATCAAATGACCTCCTTGTCAGTTTATGCCTAGTGAAATTCTCTGCTTCAACTAGCTAGAAATTCAATTGGATTCTAAAAGTGAATGTTGTTGAGATTTCTGTAACTCTGTCCTCTTCACCTGAAGAAATCTTGTTAAAAGATGCCTAGGGAGAGTCTCACTTCGGTGGAGGGAAACTGCCAAAAATTTGACAGTTCTCTTGAGACAACTCTAGTCCTGTGCTGGAGAGAAAGTTGTTTTAAACTAGGAAAGAGAGCAAAGTCCTGCTGGTTCTGTCACCTCGGTGCAAATGACAAGTTTTTCCCACTGCTAATTCTGATAAGGTGTTTTCTGTGGATTTTTTTTTTTAAAAACATTTGTTTTATTTCTGGGAAATCTTACTCAACTTTTATAATGACCTGCATGCAGGAGATACCGTACTGTATATCAATAAGCAAAAACCCTTTGCTCACTGCTGTGGCAAAAGAGGGATCAGCATCACAATTAATGCTACCATATTTCTCTGCTGGTTCAAGGACTGGTGGATAGTTTTATAATGTGGCTGTCAAAGAAAAGCCAGCAAATTGACAAATAAAGCCAATATATGGCACAGTAGGATAAGAAAAGAACATTCTCAGATTCTGGGGACAATCCGAGGAAGAGGGATAAATTGTGAGCTTCCCGCCATTGTGGTGCACGTTCATTGCAGCCAGCAAAACAACACACTTCCTGGTTACAATCCCCTGGAAAACTATAGAAATGCATTCTTTGGAATCGAAGAAGAGAGGCATTTTTTTTTTAAGATAAACGTTGCCAACTGAAAACGTGTTATGCAGCAATTTTGCCTTCATAACTGTTCTTTTTCATTGTTTAGGGAAGGAAAAACAGATGGAAGAAGTAGTTGAAAAAAAATAGGGAAGTGCTACACATGGAAACATAGCAACGCCTGCATGTCCCATTAACATCAGTGAATGAGACAGACCAGTTGAAAGCACCAAACTTATCAAGTTCTCTCTCTGCAAACTGTTGGAGCCAAGAAATGGATTGCAGCAAAGGGGACATGAAGGGAATACCAGTGGTCTGAAGTCAGTGAGAAACGGAAGTGCCACAGGTGAGGGTCACCTGGCTTCAGGGGAAGATGCTAGATTGGGAGGAAGCACCATCTGGTGAGAAGTTGGATCCTGGATCAGTTCAAGCTCCATTTGGGTTTCCAACAGGGGCTATTTTGAAGCTCCTGGACTTCTCTAAGCAGACTACTTACCTCAAAAGGTGCTTTTTCAAAAGGCAGCTGGATTGTTTTTTGCTTTGAGGAAGAAGAACAAAACGCTTTGTCAAGAAACGTCCTCAGTTGTGATGGTAGTTGTGAATGGAATGGAAGGATAGGTACTGAAAGTTGAGATTGAATAGTGCGAGGATGGAAGGATAGGTTCTGACTGGATGGTTTGGGGGGGGGGGGGGAAATGGAAGGATTGTATTTCTTTGCAGTCATCTGGTCATTACTGCTCTCTCTGAGAGCTGTTGAGGTCATTTGGAGGTTTATCTGTGCCCTCGGGGATCACCTGAAACAAGATGCAATTGGTTGTGGAATCTTCTTGGAACTGCTGCAAGGGCTGCGCTGTAGACAGGAGATAGATGGTGTCTGATCCCTCCCACTCGGTTGAGAGACAGCTGCTCAGGGTTAACATAAGTGGCCTCTTTTACCCCTCTTTCAAACCAATGGTCCTCTCTATCCAAAACGTGGACCTTGCTGTCTTCAAAAGAGCGACTTTTGTCTTTCAAATGCAGATGGACTGCTGAATCTTGTCCTAATGGTTTGATCTGCTACGTCGTGCCCCGTGCGCTTGTGAAGTGGTGATTTTGCTTCGCCAATGTACGGATCTGCACACGTCTCACTGCATTGTATTGCCCATATCACGTTGCTCAATTTGTGTCTGGATAGTTTATCCTTGGGGTGAATAAGCTTTTGTCTTAGTATATTTTTGGGCTTAAAGTGTACATGCATGTTGTGTTGTTTGAAAGTTCTCCTGAGAGTTTCAGATATTCCTGCAACGTATGGAATGACAATGTTTTGTTCTTCCTCAAAGCAAAAAAACCCAGTCCAGTTGTCTTTTGAAAAAGCACCTATGAGACAACTATCATCTGGATAACTGGGAATCTCCACTGACAGGGTAGCTACCTATTTTTTGCCCCATCCTAGGCCATTCTGAAATGCAGGTCTTAGATCAATGATGGCTCTGTTTAGCTATTTCACTTTTTCCACCAATAAACAAGCCTTCCATCACTTGAAATCTTTCAAACAGCTGTCCACAATACCAGCCAATGTCTATTGGCATTGTTGGGCAAAGCTGAAATGGCTTGCTAGGTATAGCAGCAATGTCACTTTATTTAGGTTTATTCACAGTACTTATTTTCACAGAATCTTAGAATTGGAAGAGACAATGTTGGCTATTCAAGCTATTCTCGGTTCAGGGCAGGATCCCACATTAAAGCTTCCCCAGTAGATAGCCACCTAGCCTCTACTTGCACATATCCAGGTAATTAGTTTCACCATCAATTTTTCACCCAGAATCTGTTTTTCTGTTATTTAAGCTCATTATTCTGCCTCCTGCACAGAACATAGAATAGGTCATGGTCACTGTGGTAGAGCGTCCCTTCAAGTGGTGAAGAATATATAATAGTTCTCTCTGCGCACTTTCTGATCTTAAAACTAATCATGCCCAGCTTTTTAAATTCTCTGATCATCCTGTTTGTTCTTCTCCAAAGCCGCTCCAGGTTATCGGAGCCCTTTTTAAAATCCTGGAACCCAGAACTAGGCGTAATAATTGAAACGGAGTCTAATGAATGAGTAATATGCCAGAATTCTTTTTTCCTGTGATTCAGATTCATGTCATGGTAAATAAGAATTCTGTTCTATGTGTTTTCCTAATTTTTTTTTATGCTGACTGATTTAGTAGATTTATATTTTTTTTAAACTTACAGATGTCATAGGAGGTTCTCTTTCATGACTCCAGGGTTTTTCTAAAACATAGAATGAAGACAAAAGTCACTTCGTTATTGCTTTTTCCCCATCAAGTTTCATTTATAAAACTTTTAATGCTGGCTGCAAATATCCCCCTCTCAAAAAAAAGATGTTAATCTATTCCTCATATCAGAATATTTTCTATCTTATCAGAAATTGTACACTCAAGGAAATACTCAGAAACAGGTATGTTGCTCAACATCCTTTGACTTTTCAAGCTTCCTCAAAAATATCACAATGAACAAGGGATTGATCAGGAGTATCTGTTCTGGATCTTTGGATTAAAAAAATAAAACCTATACTGACTCGGGTACTGTAGCACCATTCCATTCTGCTTTCTGCTTTTTATTTTGTAAACCTAATTTGCAAAAATAAAGTTGTTCTCTCTTTTTTGGCAAATTGTGTTAATGGTACTATTACCTGACTAATTTGCAAAATCATTACAGTTGTATTGATGGACTTGGCAACCTTGGGATTACCCAGCAGTCAGGTAAAGAGCATTAGGTTAGAAGGACCATTAACATTATCAGCACCTTCATTTAATCATGAACTCACAAAGATGCTGTAGAATGTTAAATAATTAACAGGGCCTATAACTCAGCCTGTCCCTCAGTCACGCCAAAGCATCACTACCATGACCTTTGCAACTCTTCCATTTTCTTTATTAAAAATTGCCTTCCAACTGCAAATAAATTGATTATTAGAAATGAATCTTGGTAATCTCAGGTGTATTTCTGTAGGTCCCTTGGGATAGTGTGCTATTTAAAATGCACTTCAGAATCCATGCAGGTTGCCCTCAACTTATGACCATAATCGAGCCCAGAATTACAATAGTAAATTGTTGCGATCGTAAGTCGAGGCATCACGTGACAGGACCCAATTTTTTGGCATTTTTGCAGTGGTCATTAATTGAACTCTGCAGTTGTTAAGCAAATACATTTTGCCGAACAGGTGCTTTTTGCTGGAAACCAGAAGTAAATGGTGAAAACTGACAAAAATATCCAAAATTGTAGTTATGTGATTGTGGAATGCTGCAAACGGCCATAAAGATGAGCCAGTTGCCAAGTGCCCAAAATACTGTCACATGACCATGGGCAGGGGGGGGTGTACGGCTGTCAGAATGTCAAAATTGTGACATAAGTAGCTGTTGGGGGAGGTCCATTGTAACTTCAAATGGTTGCTAAGCAACCGAATATAAGTCAAGGACCACCTATAATAAAAAAAATCTGTAATTGCAAACAGTTGAAATGACAGAGGAAATAAACAGTATTAACCTTGAGGGTCAATGTAAAACTTTGCTGGTCTCTAAAGTGAGAATTGACTCAAGAAAAACTAATTATAAAAGCAGCAAAGATAGATGAGGAAAGATTTTAAAATTACAACAACAGTATTTCTGCATATTTCCAAGAGTCATTCTCTATCCAAATCTTCTCCAACCTGATGATTGCAACTGGAGGATACCAGGCTGGGGAATCCTGCTCTTTGCTTCCAAGATTCACTCAAGAAGCAAGTCAATCCATCAAACCCTCCAAACCACTGTTGTGCCATTCTCCAAATTGCCTTGTTGTTGCTGTTTTGTTCACTCCTCTCATGAGACAACCAGTGCTCCCTTCCACTGAACAGTGGGGATGTCCAGAATTGGCATCTTTCATCCTTGCTGTACATTTATTTTTGTAGTGAGAAAAGAAAGGGGTACCTATTCTTAAGCTTTAGATTGATGAAATGATGGCCAGGTGATACTGGGCTTCTGACTTCAGCAGGGAATGGAAAGAACTGATGGCCAAGAGAAGGGATAAGGCAAGAGACACTCCCACCTCATAGGTCCAGGATTAACACAAACTAAATTTTCATGATTAAGAGCAAAGTTGAGCTGGAAACCAGTTGGATCAGTTGCAGAAGAGGTCCATGTTAAGTAACCCCATCGGGTCTTATCAATAGCAATGTGGGACAGTTGTGTCAGAGTCTACAGGAAATTGGAATTGTGTGACCCTTTGACAAGAGTTTGGTTGTGACTTCATGTTTTCTAGACTTCAGTTCCATTCTGCATAAATCATTTAATTTGCCCAATGTCAAAATCTCTCTCTCCCTCTTTTGGGCAAAGCAGGCTAACAAGGTTATATCCCTAGGATGTGTCTAAAATTGAATGTATTCCTTAAAAATGAGGGCGCTCAAAATGAGGGGCCCTGGATGTTAAATTTTAATTACTTCCTTCCTCTTTGTAGTCTTGTTTCCATGACTTCATTTGATCTGGGGATTCATCCCACAATTCATTTTACATGTGATAGACCTCAGATCAGAGAAATGTTAAATAAATAGGAAAACAGAGGAGTCCCTTAGATCTTATGCAGAAGACATTTTCCCCCCAGTCCTGACTCACCAAACCCTGCCTGCCTCTAAATTTATTTGTTTTTTCAATTTATTACACTATCATTCCCTCTTCCATGGTTTTCCACAAGAGCGATCATGCGAGGTAAGTTGGAACGGAAGAAGGTGACCAGCCCCAAGCAATACACTGAATTTGCATGGCTAAACATGGACTCGAAACTGGATTCCCAGGTGGACAACTTTATTTTTGACAGCCTCTGACATTATTCTTTTGCTTCAAAATAACTTTACCCAACTGTTGATACAAATAGAAATCTCACCGGGAGGTAAAAACCTTTTGAACTGGACTTCAGATGATCACCTGGACAGATGCATTTCAGGTAGAGGTGGACTACCTATGGAAATAGTTTGCCAGATCCTTCTTTGGATATGTTTCAACTTCTCAGTTTAGCCTGCAGCCCTGGAATTTCCTGCTGGACCTGGATCAAAGTATAGACTCAGTCCAGCCATGCTTAGCTTTTCAAGAAAGATCATCTAGGTTAGTGTTTCTCAACCTGGGCAACATGGAGATATGTGGACTTCAACTCCCAGAATTTCTCAGCCAGCATGGTTGAGAAACACTGACCTAGATGATCTTTCTGATCTTGAAAAGCTAAGCATGGCTGGACCCAGTCAATACTTAGATATACTGATCTAGGTGCATCCTATTGTAGAATGCAGGGTGGAACAGAATGGAAAGCTAGCTGGACAGATGCACAGATGCATATTTTGTAACACCAGAATTCCTAACGCAATTGCAAATTTATTGCTGAAAGATGTTCTGCAAACTGGTTTGAAGCCATATGGCACCAGCTCCTGATCTTTACCCTCCCAAATGTAAGCAAACCAAGCGAAAGAGCTTAATACCTGCACATATAAAAAAAAGTTTTTATATCACACAAATTTAAGAAAAAACCCACAGTACAGCACCCAAATCAATCAAAACAATAGAGAAGCTTCATCCAAAAACAGGTTAATGGACTACTCCAACTGGAAATTATTTTGTGTAATTTTGGGGAGAGAGCAGCTCAGTTTTTTGTTGGGTTTTTTTTTTTTTTGGTTTTTAACTGATGAGAGGAAAATATTTTGTGTGTTCCCTGATGTATTGTTCTCATTTTTTAAACATACATCCCTAGCAATGACAGTGAGGCCAAGGGACGCCCTGGATTTAAATATTAGAACATGATTTTGAATTGTAATGTTGGCTCATAGGTAGGCAGGCAGAGAAGAGCCGTCTTAAAATTGGTTCCCTTCTCTACATCTGATACGTTGGGTTAGAACTAATAACATCCCTAGATATTATAATCTGTGAAAATACTAGTTGTAGACCAGAACATCTAAAGGAGTTTAGGTTTAGAAGGCTGATGTAGGGCAGATCACTGGGGGTTTAACCTCAATTTCCTAATGTACAAAATGGGAGAAATAGTGCCCTTCCAACCTCAAACTGCACATTTAAAAAGCACTACACTCTAATAAAACTGGTAAGAGAATAATAAAACTCAACTGAGCCTTAGTTAAATCCAAGTACACATATTTTATTGCTTTGCGCAATGAGGTTTTCTGATGCGGGGAAGTTATATCCAGGCATAGAAAAGTAATTACAGTCTTTGCAGGTATGCAATGAAACCATCACTGTACAAAGAAGTTCATTAACATCTCAAACGTGTTATGTGCTATCCACACACACACACAAGATATGGCTGTTACCATTCACATTTCTCAAAGCAGAATATTGTGGGGTGGTGCACACGCAATGTATGGATCATTACACCATCTTCCTCTCTTTCTCCAATATGCACATCAGGCAATGTACAGACCACAAAAAACATGTTGTATCTGACATCTAGTAGCTCACACAATCCTTCTAAAAATATCATTGGATGGGTTTGGCAACAATCAGTGGCACGTAGATTAAAATCTATCTATGCATAAAAGACTAATTAAAAGGAAGTATGTAGGCACACTGGTGGGCAAGAGGGAGGGAACAGGAAGAGAGAGAGGAAGGAAGGAATTATGTAACATGGAGCTGCCACACACACCCTTCTCTTTCTTCCTGTCTTAACACACACATACACACTGACAATAACTACAACTGGCTTTGGAAGCATGCATCACAAAAGTAAAAATCATTAAATAAATGGGAATAGGTATAGAAAACGACCATCACCCCAAACAATATTATAAACGTGCAGAAACAGCAGCACACAAACTTTGCCTATTCGGGTGCATGGTGTACTCACAAGTATCTATACAGGAGAGCCACAGGTTAGTGGTTAAGGGGCTGGCCTAGAAACCAGGAGATGGTGAGTTCTAGTTCCGTCTTAGGCATGAAAGCCAGCTGGGTGACTTTGGACCAATCACGGAAATGGTGAGTTCTAGTCCCACCTTAGGCATGAAAACCAGGTAGGTGACTTTGGGCCAATCATCAAGAGACTGTGAGTTCTAGTCCCGGCTTAGGCGTGAAAACTGACTGGGTGACTTAGAGCCAGTCGCTCACCTCACAACTTCATCCAACTCACCTCACAGATTGATTGTTGTGGAGAAAAAGAGGAGGGGCACAGAGCATTATCAATGCTTGCCGCCTTGAGTTACTTATAGAGCATTAAAGGCAAAATAAAAATCAAATAAAAGAGAAAGAGATGTGTGTGGGAAAGGGAAAAAGAAAATGGATGGCCAGCTGGCCAACTGACTGATTGACTGAAATACAGACACTAACAAGCTAAAAGAGTGCCCCACAGTTTCACTTTCCCTGAAAACTGCAGGGAAGGCCCACAACAATGACTTATCGTTAAAATGGGAGAATAAAAGGCATGTGCAGCGGCCAGACAAAGGGTTGGGAAAAGGTTAGAGATGGAAATGCCTGCAGTTTTGTGCTAGCAAAGGGATATTTTCACAAAGCCTGCTTCTGCCCTCAGATGTGGCAAGAGGGGAACAGTGAAGCCCCCAATAAATATGAACACACACACACACACACACGCAATCAACATGCTCTCTTAGTATCTGCACTTCATTTTCAGTTGTGGAATCCTGCCACAGACAGTCCAACCTGACCCCAAAGCCTCACAGACTGATGACTGGGGCAGTGAGGAGCAAAAGTCATTTTTCTCTAGAAATATTACCCATTTCAGAGGCTTGTCAGCCTCACCAGGACATCCTGATAGGGAAATCTATATGTCTATGGCAGGGTTGCATTTTTGTCTGTGGTGGATTACATGGGCCACACTCTCAGGAAAATGTAAGTAGGGGCCAGGGTAAAAATGAACTTTCAGAGTTTCAGAGAGTCTAACTCAGAGGCAGTTGGAGAACTAAATTTGAGTAAAAACTTCTATCTCCTTCCAAGGAATACTTGATTTACAACCACAACTGAGCCCAAATTTTCTGTTGCTAGCCAAGACAGTTGTTAAGTGAGTTGTACCCCATTTTACAACCTTTGTTGCCACAGTTGTTAAGCAAATCACTTCAGTTATTAAATGAATCATGCAGTTCTTAAGCAAATCTGGCTTTTTCCATTGACTCTGCTTGTTGGAAGCCAGCTGGAAAGGACTTAAATACATGCCAGTTGCCAAGTGCCCAAATTTTGATCACGTCACCATGGGGATGTTGTAACAGTTGTAGGTATGAAAACTGGTCATAAGTCCCTGGTTTCAGTGTCATCATAACTTTGAACAGTCACTAAACAAATGTTTGTAAGTTGATTATTACGTGTATTGGGTTTCCCTTACAGCAGTGTTTCTTAACCTTGCTGGCTAGGGAATTCTGGGAGTTGAAGTCCAGACATTTTAAAATTGTCAAGACTGAGAACCAATGCCTTACAGGAAGACAGATTCTGATTTAATATAAGACAGAAAAACTTTTTAAAGGAATTTAAAGTAGGATGGATGAATCAATGACCTTGGCTCCCTTTTCCTGGAGATATTCAGATGGAAGATGGACAGCTATCTATCTGGAATACTTAAATCTGGATTTGGTTTAGCAAGGAGTTGAATTCACTGGCCTAAATAACTTTTTCCAACTCTAGGACTGACCTGAAATATTTCCTTTACATTTAGTTAACACTAAGTATACTGTGTAGACATGAATTGAGTCATCTTTCTATTTAAAAATTACAATATGCTGCACACTTTCTGGACATTTAGCTATTCAGATGACATTCCAGTGTCCCATTCTATACAATGGTTGAGGAAAAAATAATTTTTAACTGAAGCAAAAATAAGGGCATAAACCTCATGGACTCACAGCAATCCTTGTTAGTCAAAATGGAACTAATTCCCTACCTATCCGTACTTTAGATGAAGAATGGGTGGGGTTTTTTTTTTTATACAATGGGATCTCTGGGCCTATTGTAACAAAGCAACTTTTTTTTATCAGCAGGCTGGCAAGCATTACAACAAGAAAGTGTTTTAGGAATCTGGAGGCTTAGACCAAGCTGTCATTGATCGAAGAACAGATCAAGATGATGAAGGAAATGAAAAGCAACAGGACAGAGAGGTAGAAAAGGCAAGACTAATTGGGCCAGCATGAAAGCTGAAAACAAGGCTGGCTATGGCTTTAAAGATTCTCTAGTCTCCTGAGCACCTAATAAAATTCCCCCACTGTCAAGTGCCCTCCCACCATCACCCCATATAACTGAGAAGATGGGGCACAGCTGGTGAAGTGAGACAGAAGTGACAAGTGTCACTCTGAAGTCCCAAAAAAAAAGAAAACTGGCCAAACAAACGAGGCCATAAGCAGTGGGTCTTTGTGGGGAGAAACCTGCTGAAAGGAGCTTTTCTACTTTGACAGAAGGCCTCTGGCACTCACCCCAAAAAGATTGGTCGTGGCTTGGGTGGGTGACAGGTGGGGACAAAGAAAATACATCAGCCTCCAAGGAGGAGGGAGAGTTAACAAGGAGATGTTTTAGGGTCTCATTAGCACAGTGTGACTTGCTGTCTCACCATGGAACCCGCTACTTAATTAGGTCTCCACTGGGACGGGAGACAGCCAGATGTGTCACTCATTACTTCTGTGTCTGTGCTTTGTGATGAGAATCCTGGGTTTGGAAGAAGGCAATAAGGCTTTAGTGGGGGCAGAGGAATCCAAATTTCTCTTTAGAAAAGTAAAGGAGGGAGCACTTAGGAGCAGGCAGCACCTGAGTTAGGGGATTGTTTGAAGGGAGTAAAACATCCAGGGAACAGAGGATGCAGGTGCCCTTCTAAAAGAGTTGCCGCCAATTCACCAAGTTCCTGCGGCTGACTTCAGTCCTTTCCTTTCATATACTAAGTCTTTGATGCCCTCTGTCTTGCAGGATTGTCCTGAGAACAAGTATTGGAGGTAGCTCTCTCTAGGGAGAGAGGGAGAGAGAGAGAGGGAGAGAAAGAGAGGAAGAGAGAGAGAGAGAGAGAGAGAGAGAGAGTGCAAGGGAAAAAAGGAGAGAAGAAAACTTGGATGGTGGAGAGAAAAAACCTAACATATTTTGAATGTAATTCTTCCTCTGGGCACATTTAATCAATTTTTGTTCTACTCTTTCTGGCTTGTAGAAGATAGGTAATCCTCCACTTATAATCACAAGGGGGAGCAGAATTTCCATCGCTAAATAAGGCAGTTTTGAAGTGAGTCACACCCAAGTTTACCACCTTTTTGCCACAGTTAAATAAATCATTGCAGTTGTTAAGTGAAGTACATGGTCGTTAAGCAAATCCGGTTTCCTCACTGACTTGGCTTGTTGAAAGCCAGCTGGGAAGGTCACAAATGGTGATCACATGACCCCAGGACGCTGCAACCATCATAAGTATATGCTGATTGCCAAGCGCCTGAATTTTGATCATGTGACAAGGGATGTGTAAGGGTCATAAATGTGAGAACCAGTTGTAAGTCACTTTTTTCAATGCTGTTGTAACTTTCACTAAGTGAATGGTTGTAAATCGAGGACTACCTGTAATTGGAAGAGCTCTCTCTCTCTCTCCCCCTCTCCCTCTCCCTCTCTCTCTCTTTCTCCTTCCAACTTGTGAACTCAGTATATCCATTCCTTCCTACCTTGAGCAATTTTTCTACCAGACAATTAACCGTCTCCCCACTAAACAACTCATAGCAACAACTAGATGTTTCAGTTGATCCTGCATCAAACCAGATTCTACCCACCCGTCATACAACACACTTCATCTCAGTGGCATTCCTCTCTTCAAAACAGAGTTTTGCCCTGGTGTTGGCTATCCTCCCATCTCCTGCAATTAATATTGTCTTAGCAATATCAGGCATGTCACAGCAACAGCAAGCCTGCCTTTTCTGCACAGCAAGATGGAAGGGACTTCGCTTTTCCTACCACTGTACCAATTGACACATCTACCCTTCCAGTAATAACTCATCTTGCCATACAAGCAGGCCTGTCTCCTTATAAATCAATGTCAGAATCTGAAACTGTCTGCTGGAAAGCTGGTGAAGCTCATTTCAGAGATGACAGGGGTCACAAATTATTTTCCAGGGATCTGCTTTACCTGTGGTCTATAAATTGCATTTGATCTTCTGCCAATTTCCCCACTCTTTGGTTAGGTAGCCGCTAGCCAAACGAAAACAGATATCCATCCACATGCATGCAGAAACACACGTTGCTCGCTCCTCTTCTGCTACTTATAGATTCTGCATTGTAAGGAATTATAGTAAATGCAATTCTGCAAAGACATTACAGAGGTTTCACCTGGATAGGGGTCTGATTAAAGAAAAATTAAAGTAGCAGCAGACTCCAGAAGCCCAGCTAATCACAGGTGGCAGACAAGGGCTAGATAGCTCATGTGCCTGATTTGCAATGAGATGCTTTTTTTCCAGTTTGCTTCAGCAAGTCCATTAGCACAGGAGTGTTAGGAGGAAACAGCAAAAGAACATTTGAAGATCAGCCATTAGTAGCACAGTTTCCTTGTAACTTCCTGGATGGGCAGGTTAACACCTCACAGGGTCATATAGTCCCAGAGTCCCTAAGCAAAAGATCCTTTTGTAAGAGACTTGGAGAAGTCCATGAGGAACGGCACCAGTGAGCATCTAGCTAGATTCCCCACTCCCCACTTCCATTAACTGTAAATACACTGTAAAGCCCCCATCTGGATGAGGTTTCTGGTAATTGGCCAAGTATCTCCATTCATTCAGAATGTAGGTTTCCAAACTAGTGATCAGTAAGCCCTTTGCAACCAAGTCAAGACTCTCAGAAACTCCCAGTGCAACTTGAGTTATCTCAGCCTGGAGTCTTCCCTGGGAATTCTCAGAGATCTACACAGCCTCAAAAAATATCCATGGCATTTTCATCCTGTCCTTCTTCCCAAGTCCTGCCTTCCTCCCCATAATACCCTCATGAGATACTTTACATCAGGGGTCTTCAAACTTGGCCCTTTTATGACTTGTGGACTTCAACTCCCAGAATTCCTCAGCCAGCGTGCCTGGCTGAGGAATTCTGGGAGTTGAAGTCCACAAGTCATAAAAGGGCCAGGTTTGAAGACCCCTGCTTTACATTGAGAAGCAGCATGGATTTGAATCCATATCTCATTGGCAAACCTAATCTTCCAACTCTCTCTGATTTGGCAGAATGAGCAGACCATCTTGGAAAACAAAGGGTTGGAGCGGATTGAAAATAAGATCTCTGCTATATTTGCAACTTAGCCTGCCTTGTGTGGTCTGAAGTGGCCTGCTATCCTGACACCATCCTGGAAGTAAGATTTAATTCTTCCTTCAAAACCAAGCCGGTTGATTTTTATATAATGTGAGAAGTGTTATATCCAAATATATTTTATTCTTTATACTGTTTGCATCTTCCTTTAAAATATTAACAGAATCCACAATGGTCTGAGAATCAATGTCTCCAAGTTAATCAAATTAGCAAACTTATTCAAACCCCGAATTAAGGTAACCAGCCCTAATCCACACATCAAATGAGAAGGTCTACAAACACAGAGTTAATTAAATTAGGTCTCCCAGAGGAACTGCATGTTCACAAGAATAAACATACCTACACACCCACACACCCTTCAAGTGTCACCCTAGAATCAGCACATAGACACTTTCACACCTCGGACAAGCTCCTCCTGTAAAAATCTGCTGCTGTATCCCATTTCACTGCAACCTGCCCCTAAAAGCATTTCTTCTTTCCTCACAGCTGTCTGGATCTCATTTTTATTTATTCTTGTGCAACCCCAGCCGAATTGGAACCCCAAATTATTCTTCTGATAATACCAAAATGTCTCTTTCTGTAGCCCTCATACAAGGACTGAAACTAAAATTGCAACCCAAACTGGATTACACCAGGGGAAACCAAAATGCAATTTTTGGGAGGGAAAATGTTTGGAAAGACCCAGTAATGGCAGCATGAGGCTGACCTTAGCTGAACTTTAAAAAAAAAAAGTTAAGTAGGATCAGATCTGGATCATACATGGAGGAAGATCACCAGAAAATTTCAGGTCATGTGCTAGATGAGAAGTTGAAAAAATATTCTGGAGAACACAGAAAGAAATCCCTTACATTGTCTGCTGGGAAAATTAATGGCTACCAAGATGAACTGGAGAAAATCTTTACTTTATCTTGAGGCAGTTTAAGTGTACCCAAAGGGAGCTTTATAGGACAAGATTTTGGTGGAGATTTGAGCTTCAGATGCTCGCCTTTGCTCACTTCCCTCAACGCCTCCAGAAACAGGTGTCAGCACCCAGATCCTCAAACCAAAATATCACACTCACACATAGGCACGTACCCAAACACACACCAGCTTCTGTGCAAGATGCTTCCCACCAAAAACCTACCCTGCTCCTCCTTCCCCACAATAAACAGCCCCGGAGGCGGGTGTGAAAATGCTTCCAGGAATAGCAGCCAAAGACAGAAATGTGCCATGAAATTTTCACATGTGGACAGTCGGTGCGTGGCTGAACGGGGACTCAGAGAGAAGGGAGGCCAGAAGGGAGCAGGGTTGGCAAAGTTGGACATGAAATCATCATTTTTGAGAGATTCCCTATTGCTCCCTCCCCGTCAGCCTGCCACTTCCAAATGCCAGGTATGTCGTGTGGAGCGGCTGGGACAGAAACAAAATGTCACTTGCCACTTAAGCGGCAGCTGCATTTTAATCAGGCTACTAATAATACGAAAGAGATATCTTAAGATTGTTCTTTCTCCCCGCTTCTGCCTGCCATCTACAGCAGGACTTGCGGGGGGGGTGTCTCAGTTTGAGGAGGGGATAAAAAGTTGGGGTTCAAGACCATTGGCACAATGAGACCCCACTCCCCGTCCCTTCCACTGCTCGTCTGCTTAATTAAAGTCAGAGAGCTCCTCCAGTCCCTGATCCCCCTCTTCTTTCAGAGCTTGACAGATAGCGGAGAAAATTAATGGCTGGAGAGGGAATTAAATTGATCCTTCTTCTCACTGCGGCTGGGTGACAAATCCACCCATAGATTCAAGAGCTGTTGTTGTTAAAGACCACTGCAGCCACCGTCAGACAAGGCGGCTGGGAGTGAAATGATGCAGTGCCCCCTAGAGGGGAAGACCTCCAAATCTTATTTTGTCCCTGCTTTTTCACACACGTCCAGTGTCCCTTTTCGTCTCTCCAAGAGTGCCGGTGTAAATGTAGTTAATGCAAGCTTCTGTCTGAACAAAAGGGGGTGCAATGTACAGACTAGTCAAGCAGTGTTTTTCATTTTTTTTTTTTTAAAATCCACAACTATAATATTTTTAAATGTACCATAGAAAAGATAGGAGCTTTATTGGGTGGGTCAAAAGCATTTGATTTCAGGGAAATGGGGTCATTCAGCTGTCTTTGGGAAGCTCACAAGCAGGACATGTAATTAATCGCATGTGCAGTGTATGCACACAAGTAATAAATATCACAACTATGAGCCGTAGTAATTTATTTATTATTTTTATTAGATTTTTCCCATCTTTATTACTTTATAAGTATCTCAAGGCAGTGAACATACATAATACTCCTTCCTTCTCCTTTTTTCCTCACAACAACAGCCCTGTGAGGTGGGTTGGGCTGAGATTGACTGACCCAAAGTCACCTAGACAGCTTTCATGCCTAAGGCGAGACTTGAACTCACCATTTCCTGGTGACTGGCCGAAAGTCATCCAGTTGGCTTTCATGCCTAAAGTGGGACTAGAACTCACCGTCTCCTCGTTTCTAGACCTTAACCACTAGGCCAAACTGGCTCTCCTCGTGGAACGAAGTGCCATCATTTGAGTGTGTGTAGTGTGAAGTCATTCTTTTATCACTTTTGCAGTTCTTACTTTTTAAAAAATGTCCAACTATACCAAAATAGCATGCTGCTTCCTCGGAGATAAGGACTTTCAGCCAAGCAATTCTTTAACTCCTGTTGATTCAGTCTGTTGGAGGAACAGTTGATTTGGCTACAGAAACAAATATACATGCACGGACGTGTTCCAGAAATGAGCTGAAGAATTTTCTGGGGGATGTAATGATACAAAGAGTTGTATCATTAAACTCACACATATATATACAAAACAGTTGCTGGCATCCACACACCAAAAAGATCTCAATTTCTAAGGTTTGTTTATTCAGCTCTTTGTACCCTGAGATGATCTCAATGTCCAATCACTCTAAGCCAGTGTTTCTCAACCTTGGCAGCTAGAATACGTGTAGATTTCAACTCCCAGAATTCTTTAGCCAGCATGGCTAGCTAGGGAATTCTGGGAGTTGAAGTCCACACATCTTCAAGCTCTCAAGGTTGAGAAACACTGCCTAAGTAGCAGGTCCCTTGATTGTCTTACTGGGGATTATGGGTGTCACAGTTCAGTCATATGCTGTCCAAGGAGTTGACTGATTTATACAGATTAATTTATATTGTTGCTTTTTTAAAAAAAAAAAAGTGATTAAAAGCTTCAGTTCATTAATGCTCTGTTAGTTGTCTAAAGAATGCACCCTTAGCCAAAACAAAATATCATGAGGGGCCCCAATATTCATTGATACATAAAACATATATGCCTATCCTATATTTCCATTTTTATTTTTTGTAATAATTATTAGATTTTTATCCCCCCTTTATTACTTTATCAGTAACTCAAGGTGGCAAACATGCATACTAATACTGCTTCCTCCTATTTTCCCCACAACAACCCTGTGAGGTAGGTTGGGCTAAGAGAGAGGGACTAGGCCCAAGTCACCCAGCTGGCTTTCATGCCTAAGGTGGGAGTAGAACTCACAGTTGCCTGGTGATTGGCACAAAATAACCCAGCTGGCTTTCTTGTCTAAGGTGGGACTAGAACTCACGGTCACCTGGAGATTGGCCCAATTGGTTTTATGCCTAAGGTGGGACTAGAACTCACAGTCACCTGGTGACTGGCACAAAATCACCCAGCTGGCTTTCTTGTCTAAGGTGGGACTAGAACTCACGGTCACCTGGAGATTGGCCCAATTGGTTTTGTGCCTAAGGTGGGACTAGAACTCACAGTCGCCTGGTGACTGATCCAAAGTCACCTAGCTGGGTTTCATGCCTAAACCAGAACATTCCTAGTTTCTAGACCAGCACCTTATGGAGAACATGGGACTCTATTTTCCAAAGTCAACTACCGTAAACTTTGGGAGGTTTGGGGCCTGTAGCCCACTTATTTCAGAACCCAGGCCTAAGAGCAAATTCAAACCTTGGGCTCTAATTAAGCTTTACTTATCTACCAACTTGAGGGGGTGTATTCCAGTCCACCCTGCCAGACCCAAGGCAGGTTTATATGTTTGACTAACACTTGAAATGCCATTTAATAGCATATGCAGCATCACAAACGTTTCCTGGTTTGGAGTAGGTCCAGGACAGTGTTGCCATAGTAACTGAAGGAGGGAGGGGGGCAGAGTGGAAAAACTTCAATGCCCCACACTCAAGGGAAGTGATGCTAGTGTGCGGCTTCAAATGTTTTTGTTTTGATTCTGGAAATGCTCCTTCATAGAGAATGGAAGAAATGACGGCCATCAGGGAGCAATTATGACTGGGGAACCCTAGTTGGAGCCTTAAGGAGAGGTTGCAGGGTGAGTTGTTGACCCTAATCTATCAGCCCTGCCAACTCCTGGAAATCTACTTATTGGAATAGAAAATTTTCCTTGGGCTCCGTTAGGTTCATCATAACACTCTTCTGTTTTATCTTCCAAATCTGGCACCTCTTTTAAAAAAAATCCTGATGAACTACAGACCGCCAAACACATCCGAAACAGGGAGAAAGTAGTATTTCTAGATAAACTTGCATTCCAGCAGAAGTACAAATAATTATTTCCTTTTGCAAGAAACCAAGTGATTTACTTTTGATCAGTTTCTGCCCAAGTCCTCCTCCTTCTCTGTCCTCCCTTAAAACTCTTCTCTGGAGTGTGTGTGTGTGTGTACACATATATATTCATTCATTCTAGCATCTGCACCTTTCCGCACACACTTGTTTCCCCCTATAGACCACTTTGGGAATACTCCCTCTCCCCCTTGCCCCTTCTCCCCTCCTCACTTATAGCATGTTCCAGTCTCTTTTTCCTCCTTTTTTCAAAACCTCCTTATTAACAATATCACATTATATAATCTGTATAATACAATTGTTATATTATGTAATTTCATAATCACAGAAATGCATTCTATTCTATTCTATTCTATTCTATTCTATTCTATTCTATTCCCTTGTTCTGTCCTGTATTATTATGGATATGCTTTCAACCATGTTTTGAGTGTAGCTTCTTACTTTTTTTTTTACTTTTTTTTTTTGTATTAAGGAAATGCACCCACCTTAAGCCCAAGGGATATGGCAGAAGTATTTAATAATTCATCGTTCTTTATACTCTCATATTTCTCCTGCTCTCTTTAGGAGAAAGAATGAACAAAGCTTAAAATATATACCTCTCTTTGTCCAATTAAAACTGCAGAAGAGAAAAAAAAATTTTTTTATCATGATTCCCCCAAAGCACACACGCACACACACCTAGTTTATCTCGCCTCAATCTTGGCAGTTGATTTACCCATGCTAGCCTCTGATTACTTCTCTCTTTCGCTCTCTCTTTTTCTTTTTTCTTTTCTTTTTTGCTACGGCTGAGTACACACACAAAGTCTAATAGTTCCGCCTTTTATCCTCTAATCTAATCTATGTATTCCATATCAGATCTCTGCACCGTCCCCCTCCCATTCTCAATAGAAACAATAGTCTCCACCTCTCGACTGCAACCCCCCCTTCCCTTGTGCGCTCTCTCTCTCCCTCTCCCTCCCTCTCTCTCTCTCTCTAAGTCCGTGGGATCCCCATCGATCCCCTCCGCTCATTCCTTGCATCGCCTTCTCCTCACTGGAACCTGTTGACGGGATCTGCACCCAGGTAAGATGGAGCGGGGGGGGGAGAGGAAGAGGGGGGGGAGTCCCGTGGGACCGAGTGGGAGAAGAAGGGGTGAGTGTGCAGCCGTTGGAGGAGGGGTGTGGGGTGTGTGAAGATAGTTGCGGGGTGCAACTTGGGGAGAGACAAAAATGTGGGGTCACAATCTGGCAGAGTTTCCAAGAAGGCAGAGACTTGGCAGAGTTGTTCGGCAGGTGATATTCGGGAGATTGGGGGGGGGGGGAAGGCTGAGACAAGTTGGGGGAGACTGCTATGGGACCGACAGGGGAGTTTGGGGGCAGTGGCTGGAATGTGGGGGTGAGGGGGAGTGAAGATCGGCGGATATCAGGGTAGGAAGCAACTCAAATGTGCTTCTTCAAAGAATAAGAGGCATGTATGGTGTAATCTGGAAAATGGAGGGACATCAGTTGCACAGAGGTGGGATTCAGGGGGAAAAGTTGGGGCGCAGACAAAGGTGTTAAGATAATCGGAGATGGCTAAATTGATTCCTGCGATGGGAATCGATGCGGAGAGCAATTCTGGAAAGGTACGAAACTGATTGAGAACTGGTGGAGCCAGGCAAGGTTGGTTCAAGAAAATACTTTTATGCAGACCTCTCTCCCTCTCCCCCTCCCTCTTTACCAAAAAAAAAAAAAAAGACAATTCAGTTCAGCAAATTCATCCTGTGTCTACTGTTTAAGAAAACAAATTCATGTAAAATTAGCTTCTGACCAGTACTAATTTCAAAATATTCTGCTGTATTAAAATATCATTAAGTGTCCAACAGAGAGAAATTCCTAATTCACTTATAATCATCTCACTATTGCTAAAAATTGGGGAGGAGGGAAGAGAGAGAGGGGCCAGTGCTGCAAAACATGCTCTTAATTGGAGTTTGAAATTTTGTTGACTGACATTCCATTTCTCAGGTTGCATTGATCTGGTAACCTTTGATTTCATGCCTGTTTTGCCCTTTTTTTTCCTTGTTTTTATTTAAATGCAGATCTGTCTACTCAGAAATAAACGTTAGCTCAGTGAATTCAATGGAACTTGATTCCTATAAAGTGGGTAGACCACTGCAGTCTTGTAGCGCATCAGGCTATTTCAAACAGTACAGTTCGGATGTTTAGAATAATAATAATAAAAATTGTCGTCAGTTTTGTTCACTGCACCAACATCCTAACTTTTAACCTGCTTGCCACAAAGGAAATGGGAACCATGATTTTGAAAAGATGGTTTGACAGTATTAACGGTATTTCAGCAACAATATCTGTTGACATGTTTTCTGTTAGGAGAAAGAGATCAAAAGGAAATCTCTTTATAAAACCATTCGTTTCATTCACCCAAACAGGGAAAGTTTCGGTAAATTTGGGAACAGCCAAAAAAGGGTCCCCAGCTCAAATTTTGGGAAGTGAGGAAGTGATTCACAGAGTGGATCATGAGAAACTAGGATGGGGAGAAATAAATCTATGTAAAACCATGGAGTTTGGTTCAGAAAAATATAACCAAAGGGCTTGGGTCCCTTCCTACAAGAAAAGGCATATGGGTGAGGTAAAGTTATGTAAAACATAAAAAGATAAGTGGAGATAGAATCACTAGGATAGTCTCCTCGTTTATTCAATTTTTTATGTAACATTTCCTGCATGCATTGATGTATTAGCTTTTTCCTATAGACAAAGGTCTGTAGATTTTAGATTTACATTTGCGATAGAAAAAATAAAAACATCTTATTTTCCTGAAGTCATCATTCAGAATAGAAAAATGAAGGTGCTTTTTTAATGTGACTTGTAACATCTAATTAATTGATAGAATTGACTGATACAGGATGTAATAGTGGTTTGGGGCATATATAGTAATACAGCAATGTTGTGGAGATAACATACTTTTGGGGTGAACTATAGACTTCTTCTTTGGTAGTAAATTTAATTGATGAGTTACTGAGAGGACTCCAGCTAAAGTAAATTACTAAGGACTAAATGTAATCTGTTAGTAGGCTGGGAGGAATCCTAAAACGTCAAAAAATAAAACAAGCAAATGAACAAACACAAGCATGCTTAAAAACATTGCAATGAGGACTGGACAGGTCTTTAGGAAGCCCACAGTTCTACTAAATCAATTCTCAGTCATCATTCAAACTTTATATAATGTACCAAGACTGGCTGGGGAATTCTGGGAGTTGAAGTCCATACATCTGAAAGCAGCTAAGTTTGAGAAACCCTGTCTTAGCCCGTAACATCAAGGTTACCGTGATTAAGAGAAGTGCATTTCTTACCTAGAAAATATCAATTTTTTTTACGAGTTTTTTTTTCCTGAAACCTACTTGAGATACCTTATAAAGAAAATAATGAAATGTTCAGCTCAAAGCTTAAACATTGCTTATTTCTCCTGTGACACAAACGGTAATAGATATTTCTTACCTAATACAAATTGTAGTTCACCATCACAAACAGAAACACTTGTTCACACAAAGGAATTTTTTTGGTTTCTTTTAAAAATAATGCCTGATTGAATTTCTCAATTCTTCTGACAACAAGGAAATCTTTGCCTTGCCTTTTGCCTCCCTGCAAAGTAGCAAATTTGACCTGCCAATCATTATAGTTTAGAGGGAGAACTAATCAATAATATTTATTTGGTCAATGACAAGCAAAATTTAAAAGTACAAAAACAGCGCAAAGCAAATGAATACTATAATATACGAACAAGCAGCAATGTAAATCACATAGTATAACATTCACTCCTCTATTACTATATTAATACAGTTGTTACCCAGATGATAAATCTAAAACATCAATAGGTGTAAAATAAAAACAACTATATATCCCCTAACAATTCATCAAACAACCAGCCAGTTTGATTTAGTGGTTTAGACTAGAAAGTGGGAGACCATGAGTTCAAGTTCTTCCTCAGCCATGAAAGCCAGCTGGGCAACTTTGGGCCAGTCCCTCTGAGCCCAATCCACCTCACAGAGTTGTTGTTGTGGGGAAAATAAGAGGAAGAAGGTGTGTTGGACATGTTTGCCACCTTGAATTAGGAGTGCCAGTTTGGTCTAGTGGTTAAGGCACCAAGCTAGAAAGTGGGAAACCATGAGTTCAAGTCCTACCTTAGCCCTGAAAGCCAGCTGAGTGACTTTGGACCAATCACCAGGAGACGGAGAGTTCTAATACCGCCTTTGGCATGAAAGCCAGCTGGCTGTCCTTGGGCCAATCACCAGGACTCAGGGAGTTCTAGTCCCGCCTTAGTCATGAAAGCCAGCTGGGTGACTCTGGGCCAGTCACTCTCTCAGCCCAACCCACTTCACAGGGTTGTTGTTGTTGTTGTGGGGGAAATAGGAGGAAGAAAGTGTGTTGGATATGTTTGCCACCTTGAGTTATTTGTAAAAATAATAAAGGCAGGATATAAATAAATAAATAAATATCAGTTAAGATGTATCAAACCCAAAATATTACTTAAAACAAAGGTAATTATGTCTTTAACTAATTTTATCTTGCTTTCATTGCAGCAACACAAAATTTAGCTACTGCCCATGTAATGAATGGTTTTAAATCTTGAAGGAGAAGGTTCATGTAAAATTTATCTGACCTTGCAGGGAATCTACAAATTAGGAGCACAAGGTAGATTGACCTGATGTCTCTATAAAATTTATAATGTAATAACGTAATCTGTGAGGGAGATAGGCAGCTTAAAAATGTGGTAGATGATTGATAGATAGAAGAGGGAGAGGGAGAGGGAGAGAGAGAGAGAGAGAGAGAGAGACAGAGAGAGAATATGTGTGAGAGAGAGAGAGAGAGAGAGAATATGTGTGAGATGGTTTCAACTTCCTTGTCACCACATGGGGGAATTTTCAAAAGTTTACATACAGTAACCAAAACATTAGGCTGCATTTTAAAGTTTCCCATTTCTGGAGAAGCTGGACGCCACTTATTAAGAACATACCTAGAGATATATTTCCTTGAGAATCAAGCCCAATCGGTTTTATTCCAGCAAATTTGCCTACGGCAGCTTTGCATACCAACGTACCACTGAGCATAGAAATAAAGGATGAAAATTAATGAATGAATTTTTCTCCCCTTTCAGCACAGTTGACTGTTCCTCCAATGACTGTCCGCCGTGGAGATCGTGCATCAGTTCCTATCCGAGAGCACATGGCCATCGATGTGTCCCCAGGACCGATACGACCCATTGCCCAAATCTCAGCTTATTTTCCGCATCCTGGGCTGGAAGGGGTGCTGACAACACAAGATAGGATGAGGGGTGAAGGAACAACTGTACCCACAGGAACTGGGGAAGGAGAATCTACTGAAGGATATGATTCTGATGAAAACAGTAAGTATAATTCCCCGTGTCTGTATCTGTAGAGAAGACATGAGCTTTGATCAAACTATCTTTTAATCCAAGAGAAAACAGCTGGCTACATAGCACATTCCATGAAGATTCTCTTACATTGACTGTCACTTCACATAACAACTTCTTCTCTTCATATACTGCATCCAGTTTTGGTCACCACGATGTAAAAAAAAATGTCGAGACTCTAGAAAGAGTGCAGAGAAGAGCAACAAAGATGATTAGGGGACTGGAGGCTAAAGCATATAAGGAACGGCTGCTGGAATTGGGTATGTCTAGTTTAATGAAGAAAAGGACGAGGGGTGAATGATAGCAGTGTTCCAATATCTCAGGGGTTGCCACAAAGAAGAGGGAGTCAAGCTATTCTCCAAAGCACGTGAGGGCAGGACAAGAAGCAATGGATGGAAACTAATCAAGGAGAGAAGCAACCTAGAACTAAGGAGAAATTTCCTGACAGTTAGAACAATTAATCAGTGGAACAACCTGCCTCCAGAAGTTGTGAATGCTCCCACACTGGAATTTTTTAAGAAGAGACTGGACAATCATTTGTCTGACATGGTATAGGGTTTCCTGCTTGAGCAGTGAGTTGGACTAGAAGACCTCCAAGGTCCCTTCCAACTCTACTATTATTAATAATAGTATTAATATTAGTATTATTAATGTTAAGATAGAGCGTATAGATGCTTGACAGCTGGCAGTTGGATTTGTACATTGTTCTATGTACCATACTATAACTTTGTTTGATTTTGAATTAGCAGAATGTGTGAACTAACTCACTAATGGTCTGTTCAATTAATGTGAACACAACCATTGTGGTTTGTCAGCGGCGGTTTACGACTTAGCAAGATGTATGATCTAACAAGTCACTAGAGTTTGTTCAATAATTCAAACAAGTCAAAGAATGTTGTGCGAATAGAACCAGCAGGTCTGCCTCTTATACGACCATCTACTCACTCATATTTAGATATTTTTTCCCACACATCTACAAAGGCATATTAAGGTTTTGTGAATGGCCATCCAGAGCCTCTTCCTTCACTTTAATGTCAACTTATATCGACACTGACATCCATACTCTCTCAATTGCTATGTTATCCAAACAATATGTTTGTCGTAAACAAATCTGTCTTACAAAACAGTTCTCAAAAATATGGACAATTGAATCTTCGCTGATTGATTAGGTGCCACTGACTCAGCATTCGTTCCTGTCACAGATAAAAAAAAATGTTTTTTTCTCAGCTTGTCCCTAACAGAATCTCATAACTCTTTGAGGGATATTCACTGGAGGTTTTTAAGAGGAGATTGGACAGCCATTTGTCCGGAATGGTATAGGGTGGGGTCTCCAAACTTAGCAAGTTTAAGACTTGTGGACTTCAACTCCCAGAATTCCCCAGCCAGCCATGCTTGGAGACCCCTGGTGTAGAATATCCTGCTTGACTAGGGGATTGGATTAGAAGACCTCCAAGGTTCCTTCCAATGTTGTTATTCAATATTCTGTATTTCCTTGCTCCCCTCCAACCATCATTTCCATTGTTTCCCCTTTCTTCTTTGTTTCTCAATCTTACCTGGAGTACTTTATCTAAATCCACCATCACTCACATACACCTGCCCAATGTGAGATTCTGATCTTTTAGAGAGGTACATTCCTCAGTTCCACTTCTTTCAAAACATTCATCCACATATACCGTTCACTTAAAAGTGGTGTTTGTGTGAGCCCTTGTCACATTTATAGCCAATGTTCTGGGGAGAGTTTTGTGAACAGGTCTGCCATCGTGACATTTAAGGTGTAACCATCATGTTGTTCTGGATCTTGCTCATTCTTGGTCGTATATGCTACAAAATGTCCTTTCCATTCCGACATCTCCTCTTTCCTATCATTTGCACACTGGTCTGGAAATAAAAGTCTAGTGAATCTCCTGAGGTTTTAGGCTGAGCGAATGCAGGCAAGAACTAAAAAACAGAATCCTATCTTTGCCCCGAGGCAGTCATACTTAATTGTAAATAGCCACACTCAGTGCACAATAAAATAATACATGGACACTGGTCCATAGTAAAAGATAAACTTAAAAGGTCTGCAGAACATGATTTGGTAATTTCTCTTCTCTAAAGCACAACCGCAATAATCAAGCTATTTAGTATCAGGCAAGGTTTAATTGACACTGGTAACTGGGTTCACATCTGAAAGGACACATGAAAGCAACTTGTCTCAACCTTCTGGGCTCTTTTTGGACACAAAATTTGAAACAGGCACGTGCACAAATTCATGCTTATCTTTCTCAGAAGCAATTCTCGTGTTCTACCAGGCCAGGTTCTCCAATATTTGTTTCCGTACTTATAATCTACTATGGTTAAACACTCTAGATTGTCAGGCTCAAAATCAAGAATGACACATAGCGATCCTTCCAAGCTGAGTTCTTTATTGTTTCACCTCTATAGACAAAATCTTGCTAGACTGAGGACTCTACTGTCTGCATCTACAGGATATTCTGTGAAGCATTAGGGAGGGGCTGTCTTCACCCTCTTTCTCTCACACTTGAACTCTGGGCTGAGTTGCCTCTTACTCCTCTGGAATGCACCTCGTCTCTCCTGGGGAACCACCTCCTCATTTACATTAGATCACAAGGTTGTTGTTGTTAGTTGCGAAGTCGTGTCCGACCCATCGCGACCCCATGGACAACGTTCCTCCAGGCCTTCCTGTCCTCTACCATCTTCTGGAGTCCATTTAAGCTCACGCCTACTGCTTCAGTGACTCCATCCAGCCACCTCATTCTCTGTCGTCCCCTTCTTCTATTGCCCTCAATCTTTCCCAGCATCAGGCTCTTCTCCAGTGAGTCCTTCCTTCTCATTAGGTGGCAAAAAGTACCATGAGCTTATTCTCCAAGCCTGCTACCCATCAGAGCAGAGCTAACTTTAGGCTAAAAGTGAGTAGGCATTGGCTTATAGAATGCTAAACCTGAGGGCGTGCCAATGCCGCCTCGTCTCCTTCCAAAGGAAATGCAAATCTTGCATCACAACTTTCTCAATACAAGGACTAGACAATAACACGCACCCGAGAATCCCAGTCACGCAAGCCCAGACCAGTATAGTTGGCACTTTGAAAGATGTTCCTTGTAAATCCAACTGTGGAATTTGGAGTTGGCTTGAGTAGCCAAAACAGCTGAGGGGAACCTCAAGGCTTCATGGGATTATCATTTGCTGCTTGGGGGCAAACATGGGGAAAGGCTACTTGGGCTGCCTGTGAATTTTCCAGAGACCTGTGGTTGGCAAACAGATTCTGAACAAGAATGCAACTAGCAAATCTGGGTTGCAAAAACCTGCCTAACCACTAGATGGCAGTAAAACGATACAGAAAACTCTCTGCTGACCTCTAGGTGGTCCTCTGAATCCCTGCAATCTGGATCTGGTAACTGTAGCTTTCAGGTGCACACTGTTCTTCTCACAGTAGGATGGAGCGACCTGCTGCAGCTGGCATTCCAATGGGAGAGGAATAGATGAAGGAGAGAATTTGTTCCTGTGCACATTTGTCTTTAGGACTAGGAGAAACACTAGATAGCCATTGGATAACCAAATATTTTGGAAACATGCTCTGTTCTCACTTTTTTGTGCTTGTTCTTGTGCTGAGGCAAATAAATATGCACAGGCTTTACCAAATTCAAAGCCTCAAGCAGATTTGTGCCAGCACAAGCACATGCCTACTATTCATGTGCAGAGAGTTACATAAACTACGCTATCAGCAGTCCTCAAAAATGAGTGCCGTGGCGCTAAAAACTCAAGATGTCAGGTTTTCCCCCTTGAATCCGCATCAGAAGAATTATTGAGGCCCCACATACTTTCTGGGACAACCCATGCATGCAAATGTTCACTCAGGCATCTTCTCTCATAAAAAAAACAACCCCACAACCCCACACCTCCACTATTGACACAACCCAGCCTAAAAGAGACATTACATTTA
Source organism: Azemiops feae (assembly GCA_023970755.1). Lineage (NCBI taxonomy): Eukaryota > Metazoa > Chordata > Lepidosauria > Squamata > Viperidae > Azemiops > Azemiops feae. Next base: position 210,803 of record JALGBA010000363.1, read on the forward strand.
TATGCTCTCCAACAGGTGCAGGTAGGCACGCACACATACAGACACTGACTCCCATAAGATGGCAGGGAGGGAGGGAGGGAGGAAATGACGGGAGGGAGGGAGGGAGGTTTAATGAATGGTAGGTACAGAGCGAGGGAAGGAAAGAAAGGAAGCTAGCATAGGAGTGGATACTGTAGATGAATGGATCACAAGAGAGAAAGAGAGATCTCCATGTTACCAGACAGAGAGGCACGCGTCGAAACGTAAACCCATCCAGAAACCCTTACAAATAAATGTATCCCGATACAAAGAGGTACAGTCTGATCAAACGTGTGTAGGGGGACATATAAGCCCTTTTCATGTGGGCTTTAAAATTATGCAGACCATCTGAAGGCCAGGGGTGAGTGGGGGGGAAAAGGAAAAATACATCACGTTTTTTTGCTCTTGATCTCCATGCATCATTCATCAGCAGTTTGTGCATGCTCGCCATGCGCTCTGGGATCTAGCTTTTCTCAGGCATCGAAAGGGAGCCTAACCGCTGACCACCAGCGCACACCTAGCAAGAAGTGCCTAGAATTGATGAGTGAGGAGAGGAAGCCCATCCTTTTTTCTTCTCTTCCGGTTGAGTTTTACCGAGTCAGGACTAACTAGATCCTTTATATCGATAACTAAACCATGGTTTATTGAAGAAAGCTCAATTGGTAGGGTGCATACTACCTGCTGAGCTGTTAAGTGCCATAAGCAGGACACAGTGGCTACGCTTGCACAACGCAGCCAAGCCGGAAAGAATTATGACTTAGCACGGTGAACAAGCCCTATTTGTGAAATGGGGCAACAACGATAGGCCAAAGGCTAAGCAAGTAGAAGTGAACTTCCTGCCAAAATTGACAAAAACACAGTCCACGGCCCAGGCCAAGAAACCTTTTTACTGTGGCAGACTATTGATCCATGCAATTTATAGATCAATCACAACATCTTGGAACACATAAAGGAGAGAATGCTTTGTTCTTGCCACTGAGGAACTACAAATAGATCCTATATGGCTCAGTTTAAGGCTTCTAGCTTTAAAAGATGGGACTTCTAGAGATGGCTGGGTTGGTGAGATGGATGGATTTATTTGCTCACCCAAATGTATAAATGCTTTTATGAAGACAGAGATGAGGGAAAGGCTCTAATTCACGAAGGCCAACGTTCTCCAGGCCTAGAGAAAAACAGAAGGAGAAGTAAATAGTGGGTCCCCAAGGTATGATCAAAAAGTCAAGATGGCAAAAGCAATGATGTGATCATAGCTCTGCCTGGTTTTTAGGTGTGTCACACTTAAAAAACAAAAAGAGCTTGAATTGCACTGTCACAGCCACCATCTTGATTGTTTTTTTTTAGCATTCCTTGCAGACACCCCTGTGGGTCCTGAATAATTAACAACTGTCCCAGAAAGAAGACATAGTATCCTAGGAACTTTAATTTGCAAGAAAAAAGAGGCAGTGATAAAGAAAATAGACTTACCTTTGTGGAGTCCTCGGTCCTCTCCGAGCTTGTTCGTTTGCAGACGTTTCATTATCCAACTAGGTAACATCCTCAGTGCAAGAGTGTGTGGGGCTTGCGCCCTTTTTATACACAGTAGCTTGCCCTGCAGGTTTTGGTGGGGGTATGGTTTTCTCCTGGGTAGTTCCTTAATTAGGGTATTGTTTTTTGCTTGATTGTTTGTCTGGTGTTAATTCTTGCTTATCTGGTGTTGGCTGCCGGAGAAGATGTATTCTGGTCTTTTTGTTTCCTTCCTCTCTTTTGAATGGTGTGTAAATATGTTTTATTTCTATGTGTCTAGTGATGGCTGATTCAGAAACATGTGCCATGTTTCTTCGCTTTGTTTCATGAGAAACAGAAGCTCAATTATTATGCATCTTCAGACACGTCTACTTTATTTGTGCAATTAATTCAGGACATCACATTCAGTTTTCCTGGTGCCTAAATTAGATTATCAGAGGGAAAGGGAAGGGGGGCACTTGAGATATTCAAAATGAAAGTGTGCACTCCTATGCATAGCTCAGAGACAGAGAACATTTACATAGAGATGTGCAGAATTTGGGGTAGGGGATCATTTTGACAGTATTGGCCAGCCATCAACATAAGAACACCTTCTGGTATTATTTGAACTCACAGTCAATCTTTGTTCAATTGTATATGCAGCGATATAAACCAGTTCAGAGATGGCTATGCGGGCCAAGCCTGATGGGATTTTTAGTCAGTTCATCTGAAGCAAGGTTGGCTGGGGAAGGTTAATCTGGATCATGACTGGCTGGGGAATTCTGGGAATTGAAGTCCACATGTCTTAAAGTTGCCAAGGTTGAGAAACACTGGTCTGGACAGATGGATGGCGTTGAATTTGCAGATTGTGAGTGGGATTGGGAAGACAGCTTGAAGGAAAACACTGATAAAATGGATCTCTTTTTAACATTTGTTTTCCTTACTGCCTGGCCTTTTTCTAGCATCACTTGGGACTCTTGAATTTGATATTCTCTATGATCCAGAAAGCTGCACCCTTGACTGCACCATCCTACGAGCCAAGGTAATCGTGTTCCCTTACCCAAAACCTCTTTCGAAGCAGCTTCTCCAAATTGGTGGGGTTTGGACAACTCCTGTAATTTTTTGCTAAAGGAGACACAGCCTGGGCTGGCGATGAGGGATTATGAGGGCTGCTACTCAACTTACTTGGAGCACAGTAGGCTGTGGAAGGCTGCTGAAGAGACACTGTTTTGCTTTTCTAGCACCCTCCATGCCTTTGGATTCAGCTTTTCTGCATCACATGTTGCGTTTTCACAATAAACGGCCTTGATTTAATAAAAGAGGCCACACCGGGGTGGAAAATCTCATTATGGAGCTAGCAATGTTCATTTCAGCCTCTCTTTTCTCCTGCCACACTCAGCCCTTTCTCTCTACCCCATCTACAAAGCCTTTAGAAGTCAGGCAAGTGCCCTTCAAGTGTCAAACCAAACCTCCGGGGTCTTCACCCAGCTGCTTTTCTACAACCCTGACCCTCAACTCACACATCAGCAATACACAACACCCCCTCCTCCCTTTCTTCCTACCCAGCTGGTGGGCTTGCAGCATCTTCAAGCATCTCGGCGGCGGCGCGCCAGGCAACCGGGTATCCGCAGGCATCTGGCGTTGCTGTGGCAACAGAAGAGGGCAGGGGGGGGAAGCATGGGAAATACTGCGGCAGTTCAGAACCACAGCAAAACTAACCCAGAGCCCGCCACTTTGAAAAGAGTAGATGACCCTTATTCCCAACTGGCAGGTTTCTGTTTCCTTGGCGTCACCCTCTGCATCTCTGGAGATTGTGTGCAAACTATTTAGAGGATATGTTGACATGAGTGCGGTTTTAAAAATATTTTTCTGACTAGTCTTATTGTTTTCCCTGTGGCCATTCACCAACGAAGGCAATTTAGCTGGAATTTCTGCAATGACTCCGAACAGGATTAAAATGCACGGCACCGATAGTTCTGGGATTTAAAGTGGCATAAAGGCCGCCTTCCTAGCCAGGAAGGTAAACTAGGGCTTCTGAAAAGGGGTTTCAAAAAGTCCAACTGCGATTTAGAGGAATTCCCCACATCTGCAGTGAAAGTTAATCCAACTATCCTGCCTGGTGCACTGTTCCTTATGGCAGAGATCTCAAGAGTTTGTAATTCTGGAATAAGCCAACAAATTCATTGCTGGATGGAGAATTGATTGCAATCAGGAAACACCTGGAAAGTGCCACTGGTCAGTATGTGGAGTGAAGATATTTTACGAAATGTGGAGGAGTGGATTTATACCATGCTAGTGAGGCCACACTTGAAATACTATGTACAGCTCTGGTCACCATGATACCAAAAAAATGCTGAGAACCTAGAAAAAGTGCAGAGAGGAGCAACAAAGAAGATAAAGGGTCTAACAAAGAGAAGGATTAGGGAGGATATGATAGTTGTCTTCCAGTATTCGACGGACCGTCACAGAGAAGAGGGGGTCAACTTAGTCTCCAAAGCACCAGAAGGCAGGACAAGGAGCAATGTTTGGAAACTTTTTAAAGAGAGATCCAACATAGAAGTAATGAGAAATTTCCTGACAGTGAGAACAATTAATCAGTGGAACGGCCTCCCTCCAGAAGTTGTGGATGCTCCACCCCTGGAGGTTTTCAAGAAGAGACTGGACAACCATTTGACCAGGATGGTATAAGGTCTCCTGCCTAGAGTAGGGGGTTCTCAGCCTATGGTTCTATGTTCTAACCCCCAGACCTGTTCCAGGGTGGGAGTCTGAATCATTCAGACTCTTAACGGACTGTGCAGTTTTGCTTTTTGCCTATGAAGGACCCTCCTCCTCCAAGGCAGAGCTGAAGAATGTACAGGTGGTCCCCAACGTACGACCACAATTGGGACCAAAATTTCCATTGCTAAGCAAGGCAGTCGTTAAGCGAGTCGCACCTCATTTTACAACCTTTTTTTGCCACGCTTGTTAAGAGAATTGCTGCACTGGTTAAGTGAATCACCTAGTCGTTAAATGAATCCAGCTTCCCCCAATGGCTTTGCTTGTTGGAAGGCCACAAGTGGTGAGGGTTGTGACCCCTGGCGCTGCAATTGTCGTAAATACATGCCGGGGGGGGCGCCAAGCACCTGAATTTTGATCCCATGGCTGTGGGGAATGCTGCGGTGGCCGTAAGTGTTAGGATTGATCATCGCTTTTCCCAGTGCTGTTGTAACTTTGAACAGTAGCTAAACCAGGGGTAGGCAACTTTGGCTCTTTTATGACTCGTGGACTTCAACTCCCAGAATTCCTGAGCCAGCCATGCTGGCTCAGGAATTCTGGGAGTTGGAAGTCCACGAGTCATAAAAGAGCCAAGGTTGCCTACCCCTGAGCTAAACGAATGGTTGTAAGTTGAGGCCTATCTGTAGTAGATCGACCGTCAGGCCCTGCTACATGCAGACACCAACTTTTCTCTCTCTCTCTCTCTCTGTCTCTCTCTCTCTCTCTCTCTCTCTCTCTCTCTCATCTTCTCTCTCTCCTCTCTCTCATCTCTCTCTCGTCTTCTCTCTCTCTCTCTCTCTCTCTCTCTCTCTCTCTCTCTCTCTCTCTCTCTCTCTCTCACACACACACACACACACACACACTCTGTTCCTTTTTTCTTTCTCAATCTTTTTTTCCCCTTTCTTTTTTTCTTTTCTTCTCCCTCCTAAATTGCAGATTGTCTTAGTGAAAAAAACGAATGGCAAGAACTTCTTTCTCCAAAAAAGACTGCCTGTGGAGAAAAGACAAAGATACCCTTTACCAGAAATCTGAGCCAATCTCTTGTGGAAGGATTTTAATAAATAAATCCTGCCACCCTCCCCTTTAATCAGCAAGTCATTTCGAGGAAAGGATCAAGCTGGCTTCACTGCTGATCACACTTACAGCTTGAATTGAAATTTAGCCGAAAGTACCACATCCATAAAGCAGAGTGGGCACACCAATGTCTACTTTTGAGCGGGAATTTTGTAATATTGAGAGGGGTAGAGAGCTTTCTACAGGCCTCTGAATATGCGGAGATGTAAAAAGAACAACGAAGTATAAATAGAGTGGAATTAATGCCTGTGGGTTTTTTTTCAGGGACTAAAGCCAATGGATTTTAATGGCTTGGCTGATCCTTATGTCAAACTACATCTCCTTCCAGGTGCTTGTAAGGTAAGTACTAGGGGATCTGTCGGAAGGGGGGCATAAAAGTCAAGATGGTGGCTACAAGTGTGTGATTGAAGCCCTGACCCCCATTCATATCCAGCATGACATTTTGATTTTTTTTATTCTTTTTGGGATACCTTTGGGAAGCATAACTTCAAATTTACATCCCTGTTATTGTGTCTTAATTCTGGTCCCACATAGCCACAAAAGCTTATGTGAGTATATAATAACAAGTCTCCTTCAATACGAGCTTGACTCCTTACATGTGTATTACATGTTGGTTTTTTGGGGGGGAGCAACATGGAAGCAGCCTTGTCCTTCTCTTGGGATGCTTGTCCAACTTCCCAGATGCTGCAGGCCTCTTAGAACGTGAAAGTGTGGACAATGGTTTGGTCTACTGAGGAAGGCACCAGGCTAGAAACCTGGGGACAGTGAGTTCTAGTTCCACCTGAGACGTGAAGCCAGCTGGGTGTCTTTGGGCCAATCACGAGGATTCTGTGAGTTCTAGTCCCGCCTTAGACATGAAAGCTGCCTGGGTGACTTTGGGTCAATCACCAGGTTTAGTTTTTAGTCCTGCCTTAAGCATGAAAGCCAGCTGGCACCAGGCTAGCTGGCTGGGTGACTTTGGGCTGTCTCAGCCCAGCTAATCTCACAGGGTTGTTGTCCTGGAGAATATAGGAGCAGGAAGGAGTATTAGGTATGCTCACCTCCTTGAGTTATTTATAAAAATAATGAAGGCATAATATAAATAAATAAATCTCTCATAATTACTAATATAACATTCTTCCTGCTGTCCAAAAAAGCACCTACCTCCTATGTCCATCCTACAGCTCTAGGAAAGAGAATTAAGAAGATTCTGATTTAGGGCACTTAGGAATTAAATGGGAACTGAAGAGAAAGTCTCCAGTGATCAAGATTTCTGCAATCCATTGTTTCTCAATCTTCACAATTTGAAGAAGTATGGACTTCAACGTCCCGAATTCCCCAGCCAGCTTTGCTGACTGAAGAATTCTGGAAGTTGCAAGTCCATACCTTTTCAAGTTGTTAAGGCTAAGAAACACTGCTGTAATCTAATTCCCTTTCCTTTTCAATAAATCCAATTAAAATAGACTTCGCGAAAGTCTTCTCCGTTGCTAGGATTTTGACTTAAGACAGTTTAAACCTCAGCCGGAGGGGCAGAAAAGTCAAAATGGCAGCAAAAACCATGCAATTGAAATAACCATCCCTTTAGATATGTCACAGACATTTTAAAAAGGCAGAACTTCAATTGCAAGGCAGTGGCTGCCATCTTGAATTTTTGCCTCCTCCCTGTAGATCCTCCTGAACCTTTGAGATTGTCTCACCATTTCCCTTCTGACCTGAGCTCATCCTGCTTAAGTTTTCAAAATCAGTTAAAGTGTAATAGGTGCAGCCATCTACCATGTCTTCTTCTTCTTGTGCCATATCCGTTATCGGACGTTGGCGATCATGTTGGCGATCCTGTTTTTATCAGCAGCCGCACGAAAAAGTGCTGCTGAGTTTTGTCCAAACCAGTCCCTTAGATTTTGAAGCCATGATGTTCTTCTTTTGCCTGGACCTCGTTTGCCTTCAATCTTTCCTTGGAGGATTAAATGGAGTATGCCGTATTTTTCTGGGTGTCGCATCACATGTCCGAAATATTCTAACTTTCGTTTTTTAATTGTTTTGATGATTTCCCTTGGCTTTCCCAGGCAGCTTAAAACCTCCTCATTTCTGATCTTGTCCACCCAGCTTATCTACCATGTGCATGTGTGTAAATGTGGTATGAAAGCTGGTGAGGATAAAGTTTATCTTGCACATTAAACATTCTGAATGAGAAATAAAACTTGCCATGTTTTCCTGTCAATAAGCCTATCCGCAGATAAGCCGATCCTTGCATTTTTAACCATGAAAAATGCACCACCTGTGGATAAAGTGATGCTCAAAATGTTTATATGTATTAATTTTTTCACAATTGGCTTATCCATGGATAATCCACAAATTATCCATTTCTCATGGTATTTTGATTACAATTTCAAGAGCCATCCTATCTGTGGATGGGCTTATCTGTGAGCATATTTATTTATTTCTCAAATTCATATAGCTGCCCATCTCACAAAATGTGATCCTGGGCAGTGTACAATTATTAAGTAAAAACAATATGTAGATTTAAAAACAAGCATTTAAAAATACGAAGTGTCAACGTTAAGAAAGTACATTTATTAATCAAATTCATATAGCTCCCACCTCAAGAAAAATGACCCTATATACAGGATATGTGCATACTTTTATCCTGTACTATAAATACAGGAGATACAGATACTTTTAAAAAGTATATGTAAAAAGGTAAAAATGCTGTAAAAAAGTAGACTCAAAAGTATGGATAAGTCAAACTCATTTATGTCAGCTTATTCCTGAGTGTACAAGTAGTCCTTGACTTACGCCCACAACTGAGCTCAAAATTTCTGTGGCTAAGAGACATATGATAAGTGAGCTTTGTCCCATTTTACGGCTTTTCTTGCCAGAGTTGTTAAGGGAATCACTGCAATTGTTAAGTTAGTAACATGGTTATTAAGTAAATCTGGCTTCCCCATTGACTTTGCTTGTCAGAAGGTCGCAAAAGGGGATCACATGACCCCGGGATACTGTGACCATTATAAATATAAGTCAGTTGACAAGCGTCTGAATTTTGATCACGTGACCAATGGGGATGCTGCAACGGTCATAAGTGTGAAAAACGGTCGTAAAGTCACTTTTTTTTGGTGCCGTTGTAACTTTGAACGGTCACTAAACAAATGTTTGTAAGTTGATTATTACGTGTATTGGGTTTCCCTTACAGCAGTGTTTCTTAACCTTGCTGGCTAGGGAATTCTGGGAGTTGAAGTCCAGACATTTTAAAGTTGTCAAGATTGAGAACCAATGCCTTACAGGAAGACAGATTCTGATTTAATATAAGACAGAAAAACTTTTTAAAGGAATTTAAAGTAGGATGGATGAACCAATGACCTTGTAACCAATGAACTGTTGTAAGTCAAGAACTACCTGTATCGTATTTCATATTAATGCTCTCATCATATTGTATTGTTTGAAAGAATCTATACAGGAATTAATCTTGGGGCAGGCCTATTAATTTAATTGCTGCCAAGAATAACAGTGACAACGTGACTCACAGATTATGAAAAATGTCTCTTCTCCAAACTATCCCTGAGCTGTGAGTGAGGAGATCACTGAGGACCATCTCCTTGTGAAGGAAAAGCTCAATCCCCTGCATCTTCTCCACCGCATCCTACCAGGAATTCCCTCCGATGCTGATGTTTAGCGCACAGAAATTTTGCATAACTTATTAGATAATAAGAGGCTTTTTAAGCCAGCTGTAATTGGATGTTTGGAATAAGAAACCTCTGATTGCCGAAATTACATTATCTCAGGGCCAAAAAAGATGTGACAAGGGAATATGTGACCAAATCTTCCAAATTAATATTTATGAATATTTATGTACGCTCAAAAAATAGCAGCGTACGCCTGATGGCAGCAAGCAGCTGGGAGGAGCAGGTGCTGTAAGGCTGTGCTGCTTTCCAAGTCTAAATCCACCCATTTATCTTGAAGCAATTATTAGCCAAGCTGGGGAAAAAAGGAGAGATGGTCTAGGTCAGGGGTAGGCAACCTCGGCTCTTTTATGACTCGTGGACTTCAACTCTCAGAATTCCTGAGCCAGCCATGCTGAGGGGAAAGGGAGAGGTTTCCAAGCTGAGCCATGCTGGCTCAGGAATTCTGGGAGTTGAAGTCCACGAGTCATAAAAGAGCCAAGGTTGCCTACCCCTGGTCTAGGTATTTCTGATCTTCTTCCCTTTGTGAGTGTAACACTAGCTTTGGGATAGACATCTTGAGTGTACTTTTCTGCCTCTGGTTGGCCAAATGAAATCAACACTTTTCTATAAAATCAAAACCGAAATCAATCCACATCCATCTCACAGTCAAAACTAGAGTCTCTTCTTGGGAGTTCCTACCACACATCTGGGTGCAGCTGTTTTACCTATGCCAAGAGCAGAAGGGGCAACAGGTAATTGATTGGGGAAGGGAAAGAGATTCAGAAGGTATGAATCCCTACTAGCTGTATGAGAACAAGAGGCAGAGCCTGGGGGCAGAGTCAAGAGAGAACTCAGCCCAGAATCGTTATATGTCCACAAATGCTGCAAGTCCACCCCCCTCCCCCATGAATTCCATTGACTCTTAACTGGCACCAATTTAGTGCTGACCATTAGTTGACCAGATTCTTGTGTATAGCCTGAGCAATAAATCAGCTTAACTGGAATCTATGGTCCTGATTCTTTGCACCTGACATTAGTACGTGTATAGGGGGAGCAAGAAAAGAAAATAACAAATGCAGCATAAGAATCTCTTCTTAACAGAAGTTGTGATGTGGCATACTTGCATGAAAGGTGCAGAGTTCGCATTACAACTGTGCAAGGCTACCTTGGTCATTTGAATGAAAACAATGGATCCTACAGATGCTCGGATCCCCAGTAACAGGATTCAGATCATTCAGAACCACAGGTGAACAAGGAACACTAGGCTACGTTTACCTCACACGCTAAGCCAGAGTCCTTCTAATTTATCTATATACTACTAAAACTCTGATTCTCGTAGCCTTTCACTGGATGAAGCGGTGCATCTTAGAGCAACAATTGTTGAACCAAGGTATCTCAAATGGGCTAACTTAACAAAATGCATCCAAATCCGGGACCCATGACTCTTGTGGAATTGGCAAATCTGATAAAACATCTTATGACATCAAAATTGTCATAAGGCATTTTATTACATGATAAAAAAGGTCATAAAACCTTTCCTGTGCCGATGTTTGTGCTATAAAGTTCAACATGGGTTTTCTTTTTTTAAAGTATATTTTTATTTTTTAAAAAAAAAAATCTCAGTATAAAATACAACGGGGTGAGCTTCCGTACCTTGCCCCAGCTCTTGTCCATCTAGCACAGGGGTAGGCAACCTTGACTCTTTTATGACTCGTGGACTTCAACTCCCAGAATTCCTGAGCCAGGATGGCTCAGCTTGGAAACCTCTCCCTTTCCCCTCAGCATGGCTGGCTCAGGAATTCTGGGAGTTGAAGTCCACAAGTCGTAAAAGAGCCAAGGTTGCCTACCCCTGATCTAGCAGTTTGAAAGCATACAAATGCGAGTAGGTTAATAGGTACCACTCCGGTGAGAAGGTAACAGCGTTCCGTGTGCCTTGGTGTATAGTCACGCTGGCCCCATGACCACGGAAGTGTCTTCGGACAACACTGGCTCCCTCGGCTAAGAAACGGAGGTGAGCACTGCACCCTTGAGTCAGACACAACTGCACAGGGAAATCTTTACCTTTTAGAACTAAAGACAATGTGAAAAGGGGAAAGGAAAGGGATAGAGGAGTAGAGTGAGGGACGGGGGAAAGAAATGAAAAAAGAAACAAAAAGCAGTGACTTCTGACTTTTTTGGGTACAATAAGATACATAATAAGTTATGATAGCAGCTTTTTAGCTATACCAAATAGTAACTTCTAGCCATTTCTCTACCAATAGCCCACTTGATTGTCAAAACCCAAAGTCAAAAAAATTTTTTTCCCTCTTTCACACAGAAGGTCCAGAAACGGTTTCCAAGTAACCACAAAACTATTTACATTCTTATCCCTAATTAGCACAGTCAACTTTGCCATCTCTGCCTGTTCCATCATTTTTTCAATCCATTCCTCTATTGAGGGAGTTAACACTTCTTTCCATTTCTGGGCATATAAAATTCTTGCAGCCGTCAACATGTATAGCAACGAAGTTCCATTCCCCCCCCCCCCATTTCTTTATCTAATAGTCCTAAAAGAAAAAGTTCCAGTTTTCACTGTAAGTCAATTTTTAAAATATTCTAAATTAAACCATGGATCTGTACCTAATATTTCTTTGCCTTGTCACATGTTTACCACATGGGGAAAAAAGTACCGTCCTTAACATGAGCTACTGTCAAGGCAGATATATTTCTGAATTTCTCCCTGAATTTTTAGTAACTTTTTTAATACATTAGGAGCTCTGCCAGTCAACAATCTGGTAAGGAATCTGGTAAGGAAATATTTCTGAACGGATGACATAACATGAGGGAGCTCAGCAACACAGCTGCACTTACAGCCGTTTGCAGCCTCATGATCATGTGACTGCATTTTGTGATGGTTTTGCTAAAAAACAGCACTTACTTCTGTTTTTGGCAAAACTGTGCCCATAGTGAACTATTGGTTTGCCTAAAAACTGCAGTGTTTGCTTAACTATAGCAGCCATTTTATGACTGCCACATTTCACTTATGTGACCACCACAAAAAAGTTCATAAAATTGGGTCAGTCACATTTTTCAACTGTCACGACTTAACGGCTGCGATGGGCCGGCTCCATTACAGTTGTAAGTCGAGGACTATCTGTATCTTAGCGGTTTAGCAGGATAAAGAAGGAAAAGCATTACAAATCGATTTATATCCTGTGACACTGTTTCCCAGTCCGCAGAGCAGGGAACAGATTCAGCTGCAGTCTTTGCTATATAGGTAGTCCTCAACTTAAAATCACTCATTTAGTGACCATTCAACGATACAATGGCACTGGAAAAAGTTTTTCACACTTATGACTGTTGCAGCATCCCCATAGTTGTGTGATTAAAATTCAGATGCTTGACAACTGATTCATATTTATGACGGTTGCAGTGTCCTGGGGTCATGTAATCCCCTTTTGCGATCTTCTGACAAGGAAATTCAATAGGGAAGCCAGATTCACTTAACAACCATGTTACTAACTTAACAAATGCAGCGATTCACTTAACAACTGCGACAAGAAAGGTCATAAACTGCGGCAAACTTCACTTAACCACTGTCTCACTTAGTAACAGAAATTCTGGGCTCAATTATTATTGTGTGGCACTTCTCTACTGTTCTGTTCTTCCCTTTCAATTCCTTTGTCTGTTCAGGCCAACAAACTGAAGACACGCACTCAGCACAACACTCTCAATCCTGTGTGGAACGAGGTCCTCATCTACAATGGGATAACCGCAGAGGACATAGCTCGGAAAACGCTGCGGTGAGATAAAACCCACCCTTTGCTTCAGAACTCATGCCACAGCCCCATTGCCCTCCCATACTCTCTTCCCTCCACACAATTCTCCATTCTTCCTTTCTGTTTCTGCCTCCCAGAATCACTGTCTGTGATGAGGATAAGCTGACCCACAATGAATTCATCGGAGAGACTCGGGTGCCACTGAGACGCCTGCGCCCTGGCCAAAAGAGACACTTCAACCTGTGCTTAGAACGGCAACAACCGGTGAGAGCTAAGTCAAAGAAGGTTGTGTATCCTGCGATGACTCGGTGATTATCTGCATTTGATTCATAGTAAGACTTAGACATTCAGAGACATCTTTAGTTACCTCTTTGCTGGTCACTTTGGCTGTCTGCTATCCTCCCTTTTTAAAGAGTCCTGCCTTTCTCTAAAACTTTTGTGAGATTTCCCCCTGCCCCCCTACCCACCCACCCACCCCCAAACCCAAATCTCCTATTTTTACCTGCATTTCACAACTATTTCTACCTTTTCTTCGTCCTTTGGAATGACCGAATATTCCTAGTAGAACCAACGCAAAGACAAGAAGAAGCTTCCACACAGCAATCTTATGAGCCAATTTATTCCGTAAACAAAGAGCGGTGCCTGGTCCCCAAAGTCAAAAACTGTTGGGTGAGAGAGATGATAAATCGGGATCTTTCTCTTTGGGGGACAAATTTCCTCAGCCCTTGCCAACGGCTAAAGAAAAATTGGCAAGTAACCCAAGAACACGTACAGTTCCCTATCCTAGCCAGATGTGTTGTCCGGCAAAACATCATTCCACATCAGAGCAGGGAAATCTGCATGATAGACTCAGTGCCACTCACGGAATTCAGATTAGAGGCAAATTAATAAAGGTTAATTTTTCCAGAGCCGCTTATACAAAATATACATTGGTTCTAATGGGCCTATATTAGATTTCTTCACCAATTTGGCCTCTTCTCCCTCACTCCTCCGTGGGGCCTTTACACTCCTTGACTTTGCTGGGGCCCTTGTTTAAAAGTTCGCTAAATTCTCTCCTATCACAACAGCTGGCATCCCCTTCTTCCATGACTGCTGCCCTGCGTGGAATCTCCTGCTATCTGAGAGAGGTGAGAGTTCTTCTCCCATCCTACTCCCGCCCCAAAGACGGCACCTGAAATGCCTCAGCAGAAGGTTAGGTCGGGGATGGACCACCTCCTCCCTGCCAAGGGCTGTTGCCCCGTTGCAGGAACTTAACCTGCTGAGTGGCAGGGCTGGACCACACCCCAAACAGACCCACCCCCCTCTATTTCTTCCCCTTCCCCTTCCCTTGCCAACTTGCGAAGCAACAGCTCATCCCTGCAAGCCACCTGAGCTTGTCATTTGCTCAAGAGTTCCTCCTAGGCTCTCCAATCACCAAGTACCCAGTGTGACTGGCCCTCCCCCAATTTCCCCTCTCCACCCCCTTCCCTAGCAGGCCCTCCCCCAACGTGAAGTTAGGTTGAGGGCTGGAGGTGGCTGTCCCTGACAAGGCAATAGGCTAGCGAGAGGGTAGGAAGGGACTGTCTTTGTAGCAGGAATTGGCAAAAGAAAGCCCACAGTTGAGATAACATCCCAGGTCCAGTTTTCCAAATCTGATGCCTTCCAGCTGTGGGGGAACTACAGTTCCCAGCTAGCATCACTGTTGACTCTGCTGGCTGGAATATTCCTTAGATGTACCTCCCACCTATTTTCATTCAGGAGTTCAAGGGGTGAATGCAGAATGCCCTTGCCCAGTTCCCTCCTCCCCTCCAATAAACCTTTGGGGTACCTTGGGGTCACCCACTGAGCTTCTATAGCTGTGGTGGAATCTGGGTCTCCCTGCTCTTAGTCCAAGACCTCAACCATACATCATCCTGGCGTGTGGTTCAGAGCAGCTGGAAGATGCTAAGATGGGGAAGGCTGCCCTGGGTTCAAGGAATTCAAAAGCCCAAGGCTGAATGCAAGGCCTTCTAAACGTTTCACCTGGGTCTCAAAATATCCAAGGCCTAACTGAGGCCTAGTTCACACGACCAGCTAAGCCCGGGGTCAGCAAATTTTTCAAGCAGTAGACACCGCCAAAATTATTATTTTTAAAATGAAAAGAAACATAACAAATTAAATGTAATTATGGATAGAGTTTATGTTTTACCATTCTGCTCGCCTTGGAGGTCATGGTGTCTGCGGGACCCCTGCAGTAATCCATACAATGCTTTACTTGGTTTGTGTACTCAGTTGTGGTGCTTCATAAACCATGGATCGATCGTGACCTAGTACTTTATGCAAAGCTAGGCCATTGTGGCTTATTCAGCAAGGCATGGTTCAAAAAAAAACAAAAAAAAAAAAGATGCATGAACCCAGTTGCAAAAGTTTGTTTGGGAAGGCCGGAGGGTGGGCATTTGACACAAAAGCATTCAATAGCCTTTCCTTTCCCCCACTGCATAGTTGGAACCCCCAGCTGGCTGGGCCCTGGAAGAAAGGGGTCGCATCCTGCTCGCCCTCACATACATCTCCGAACGTCATGGATTACTGGTGTCTATTCTCCGCTGCGCCCACTTAGCCGCTATGGATGTATGCGGCTACTCGGACCCTTATGTAAAAACGTGAGAAATGTGCACATACAAAGGGAAGAGAGGGGTTCTAATCCTTGGTTAAGATCAACCATACTTAAGGATGGTTGGGGGAGTGGGGAGAAGTCTAGAGTTTTGGGGAGGGAAGGAAAAGAGGTAATTTAGTCCCTCCCGTGTCTACTACGGACGTGAAAGCCTTAGGCTCAAGAGAGGCTCTTTAGCCTCCAGTCGATCCAAGAGACCATGTGTAATGTTCCCATTTAGCAAAGCTTTTAGAGACTCGCTTTAATAACCCTAGAATTAATGTTCGGAAGATGTCCCATTTGCTGTAGTCATTTCACATTTTCTCTCAGTGCTTTGGATTTATGACTTCTTGTTGAGTTTTTATGGTGGTGCTTTAGCGCTTGCACAGGCTGGTTGTTTTCCTGAGAAGGAGGACAACTGTCTTTATGTACAGGCTTAATCTCCCATTCTCCCGCTCCCTCTTCTTCTCTTCCGGCAGCTACCTGAAGCCAGATGAAGAGAAAAAATCGAAGCATAAAACAACTGTGAAAAAGAAAACACTAAACCCGGAGTACAATGAGGTAAATGAAGGAGAGCCACAAGGAAGGCATTAGGTGATTGGGGGAGTGAGGGGTGTGTGTGTGATCCTGTATATTCCTAACTTTTAATACTTATCTGCCCCATTGCAGGATTTCTTCTATGAGATTGAACAGTCAGATCTTGGTCATAAATCCTTGGAAATCACCGTTTGGGATTACGATATTGGGAAATCAAATGACTTCATTGGTGAGAAGACGGAAGAAGATCACCTAGTTTCAGGGAAGGGTTGTATAGTCTAGGTCCTAGGAGATGCTGGGTGTGTTAATCTGGATTGAAAGCCTGGGGCTTAATTCTACAAGGATATGAGGGGTCCTTGGTGCTCTTGAGCTTGGTTGTTTTCTTGCAGAAGTTTCATTACACAAAGTAGCTAATATCAGCAATGTTGCCTGATGATGTTGATGATGGGTAGCACTGGTGACGTTACCTAGTTTGAGTAATGAAACATCTGCAAGAAAATAACCAAGTTCAGAGAACACCAAGGACCCCTCATTTCAACCCTGAGCTACAAATATCCTCCTTTATTGGTCTACAATGATAGCCAGGCATCTGTTGCACATTCAGAAAGTTCCCAGCATTCTTCTCAAGATGCTGAAGGGGAAGTCATAACAGTTACATGGGTAGTAAGACAGGAGAATGTCACAGAAAGGATGTCTTACAGTGGAGATTCTTGACGCTCTCTAAGCTTGGCTGTTTGCTTGCAGACAGTTCATTACCCAACTAGGTAACATCACGTGATTTCATCTGATGATATCTAGTTGGGTAAAACATCATCTGATGATGTTACTTAGTTGGGTAATGACACATCTGCAAGCAAATAACCAAGATCCCGGATCACCAAGAACTTCACAACTCCACCTTGAGCTACAAATATCCTTTTCTACTGGATATTTCCCTACCAACAGCAGGAGAGCCAATAGTTGACTAGAGACTGCATTTGCAGACTCACAAAATAAAAAAATAAAGGAATATCCAGAATGTCTCAAGAGAATTTGAGGGTGAGATTTCCAAATTTCATAGCCTCCTCCATCGTATACAGACATCTTATTGCACGGGGTGGGGTGGACTGTAGTATCCCCGAGAACCTGCCCAATGACAGGACTAGGAAAAGGTCATCTCCACAGCCAGCAGCTTGGAAACTGCAAGAACTTCTTGTCTCGTTGCAGGTGGGGTGACCCTGGGATTAGGGGCCAGTGGGGAGTGCCGGCAACACTGGCTCTCATGCCTCCAGACCTCCGACTGCCGCCTGGAACATTGGCACACCCTCACCAACGAGCTCCCAGAATCCTCCACCTTTGGCCCTTGAGGCCCCCCCTGTGATCCCCACAGAACTGCACCCTTCTATTTTGCCTGCCTGCCAAAAACCAACTGGAGGGGCCCAGCACCCAGAGGCCCCTCTTTTGCACGAGGACGTTTGCACGTTTCAAAACTTCTTGTCGTGGGGGACCATTTATGCTATGCTCTAGGGAGGCACTTACTGTAGATGGAAGGCCAGGCGTGGGGGATTCGGGGCAGATGCAGAAGGGCTGGAGAGCCGAGAAGAGCAGGAGGCATTTGACGGGCAGCCATTGGAATTGCTACGTGTCCCAAGCGAGCACCAGAGGGGTGAAGTCAAAAAACGAATCTCTCTGTCCTTCCTGTCTTTCTCTCCCCCCCCCCCCCACCCCGCTCTTCTTTCTCACCTTGTAACCTAAGAGTGGTTGTGAAACGCTTCTACTTTTATACAACTCATTGCTGGCTGCAAAACATTTTTTTTTTAATCTTTCAAAAGGAACAAACCAGTCAAAAGGATGAAGTAATTTCACTTTAAAACTCCCCAATATTATTATTATTATTATTTTCTTATTTTCCACATGGGCTCTTGTTCCTCTTAACTTAAGAAATGTCAGAAGCAATTACTGTAGTATTTCTGCACCCTTAAAAAAAAAAAAAGGCATCTGCATTGATTTTCCATTCCATATGGCTCAGTTCTTCTAATTAAGTTGCTGTCTTCAGATGCATATTGGTTCATGCTATGCATCCTTTTGATTTCCGTGTAAAGCAATCCTCTTTCACCCCGTTCATCCTATAGTTTCTAAAAGAAGGTCAAAGAAAGGAACATTGTCCTCTTTATTTGCTTTAAGTTCAGTGCTCTGCTTTTTCCTTCAATTTACAAGATATTCGAATCTGAAAAGATTCTGGGCAAACTGAGCGCTGGGGAGGGGGAAACCAAAATGTCAAGTCTGAAAGGAGGGTAAAGATAGAGCTTTAGAACAGCACATGGATGAATGCAGAATAAAGAACAGCAATTTGGGGGGGAAATAGAAGTCTACCAACGTATTTGAAATTCATATGGCCTTTTCTTGCACCCCCTTCAAAGTGCTACCTCAGGCTTAACTGGTGAACCATTACAGATACTTCTCACTTTTATTTGTACCATGAACCTCCTTCCTATAAATCTTTTTTTTTTTTTTTTCATTTTTGTTTTATAGCAAATAATTTGCATTAGTCTCTTTGAATTTCATTTTCGTAGTTTCAGGGCATTTTTCCACTGAGTTTTAATCCTATCATTCAGGAGAGTTAATTATCTTTTCCAGTTCTATAAGACTTGCAAGTTTATTAAGGATTTTATCACTTTATCATTGCCATGAATAAACATGGTTAGAATTGGCAGCATCATATCTCATGTCTGTGCTTTACAGGAGATTTTTGAAGTTTCCCAGCCTTGAATGCACCAAACAGTGGGAGCTCACACACGCTGAACACGTTTGCCAATCTAAACACAATAGGGGACCAATCACAGAATTCCCAAGTGCCATTAAAGTAGTAAACTGGGAAAAATAATTAAGATTAGTGTGAATCAGTCAAATTTGACATGCTTCTCAGGAGGCCTAGAGCCTCTTTTATTACGTTTTACTGTGTTCCTGATATTGCTCCAGCAAACTGGTCATTTTTCCCCCCCTTTTCTTTCTATGGATCTTCTGTCCTGACACCACAATTACATCCTGTGGTTTCTCAAAACAGTTCAGAGAACACCTGCCAAACTACCTTAATGGGCAATTCATCCAGCCCACAGAATTAAGCTAGAAATGTTCTCATCCTCTGTATCAATCTTGAATAGGACTTGTGTTACTTAAAGCAAAGTTTTCTGCAACTTTGCTTCAGACAAAGAGGGATTGGGCAGGTATTTTTTAACCAATCAAGTGGCAAGCCCACTATTTCCTTCTTCTTCTCCTAATGCAATCTCTATGATTCACTTACATTTCTGGACTATATACCGTTCTTCTTAGAGCTTTTCTATAATTCTCCCTTTGTTCCTAAAATGTTCAGCAACTTCTCCAATATCAGCAGCCACATGGTTTTCTCAATATCTGCCACTTTTCTCTCTCTGGAATTGCTTGTAATTGTGCCTTTTTAGATGTTCCTAGTTTAGAAGGTAAACACGGCTAGGTTGGCCATCATATGTTTACAGAACAGACTTGGGCCAGTCCTAACCTGGATTGGGGAAGGGGTTTGTTAAAAGTTCGCAAGTGTGAGGGGCCTGGCACATGTACAGAGTAGATTTTGCCTTCCTTAGCCTGAACAGACAACCAAGCGGGAAATTAGCGTTAAATGCAGAAATTTCCATTTAGCTTATTCTTATTTTAATCACTATGTGAGCGGGAGGGTGGGGGAGAATTACCATTTGAATTTTCTTCCAGAGGGACCAAAAATATCTCGGACCCCCTCAATTAAAACCACTCACTTCCTCTCTGAACAGCATCGCTGTTCACCAAGAGACAAGCAGTACTCAAGTGACAAATCTGTTTGCTTTGTAAGAGGTGAATCAACGCTGAAAGAGAGGTAGTGTCTTCCATCTGTGTTTATACACAATTGTTTCACAGCCAAGTAAAATGAGCTCTTTCTTTTCTCTTAAAGCTGATTCACCCATGCCTGAAAAATATTCTCTTCTTTCAAACTGATAAAAGATTCTTCTTTTATCCTTACAATTTTTTACTCTAGGACTCTTTCTTACTGTATTCCCACCAGCACTAAAAAATAAAATAAAAAATCTGTAGCAAAAACAATGAAGCACTGCAGTGAGCAGAACTTTTGGAGAAACCATCTGGTAAAATAACCTAAAAATGCAGTTAACAAAAGAGGGGATGTTTTCAGCTCAGCTAAAACAGTCGCAAACATTTTGAAGATTAAACTGCACTTAAGTTGGGCGAGGAGCAGTGATAGATGTCAAATGTTTACATGTGCAGTAGAAAAACTCCTAGTTATTGCTCTCTCTCTCTCTTCCAGCCTGGACTGTGGGTAGTCCTCAACTTACAACAATTCGGCCCAGAACATGTGTCACTAAGTGAAGTAGTTAGGCAAGTTGTGCCTAATTTTACCTTTTTTGCTGCAGGCGTTAAGCAAATCATCACGGTCATTAAGCGAATCACACAGTTGTTAAGCGAATCTGGCTTCCCTATTGCTTGTCGGAAGCCAACCAGGAAAGTTACAAATAGTGGTCACGTGACTCTGGGACACTTTTAACTGTCATAAACACCTGCCAGTTGCCAAGTGCTCAAATTCTGATCACGTGACTGGGGGCATTGTGACGTTTTAAAGTGCAAGGACCAATTGTAAGTCATTTTTTCCCCAGTGCCATTGTAACTTTTGAATGGTCACTAAACGAACGATTGTAAGTCGAGGACCCACCTGCAGATTTGAAGCACTTTTTTTTTTTAAAGAATCTTTTCTTTTCTTTTGCAGCAAAAGAGAGATTTGCTCTACCTCGTCAACAGATGTAATTATTTCAAGCAGATTTTTCTTTACCAGTGTGTAAATTATGGCATGTCACACAACAGGGTCAGGAAATGTCTCACCAAACTGTTAGTAGCCCAAGGATTTCAGGGGAGGAAAGGAACATAAAAGAGTGTAGAAATCGCAACTGGATGCTTTTAATACAAAAACAAAATCCCTTTTATTGACTGTTTTGCATGTTTTTTCCCCCCCTGAGTCTGTAAACAAAGAAATAACAAAATAAAATGGAGGGGCACCATCTCCCTCACACACAACCAAGAGGCCTGTGTCCTTTCAAATGACGCGCCTGCTTTGCCACTATCACTCAGGGATGTCGATGACCAGCTCGTCGTCACCGTCCAGGGGGTCTTCGCCGCTTCCCTCCCCTGCGTCACTGAACATCTGGTGGGGCACCGTGCTGAGGATTGTGGGGGGTGGCAGCTTGGGAGTCCCTCTGGGCGAAGGAAACGGCAATCCCACCACGACGGGGGAACAGTCCGAGTGGGAGGCTGGGGGCAGCGGGAGCTGCAGATGGGAAGAAGAGAGAAAAACTGAGAGGGATGTTGCATCCTGTGGCTTTTTTCTTCCTTTCTCCTCCTCCTCACTTGCTTTCACGGTCCCATAAGGACGCTTTGGTTCTTTGTCCAAATCCAACCGTTGGCATCTGTTAAATGTGGTTTATGGCTTAAGCCAGGGATCCCCAGACTTGGACCTTTAAGATTCGTGGACTTCCAACTCCCAGAATTCCCCAGCCAATCAAGCAGGAGATCTCATACTAGGGATCTCCAAGCGTGGCTGGCTGGGGAATTCTGGGAGTTGAGGCCCACAAGTCTTAAAGGTGCCAAGTTTGGGGACCCTTGTCTTAAATATAGGATTGAGTCATTCGCAACCCACAAACCACATGAGATCCACCATGTCCCTCAAGAGCCTTCCAAGAATGTGCAGCACCAATAATTCTCCCACCATTTTTCAACAGCTATGGGCTTAAGGCAGTGATGGCGAACCTTTTAGAGACTGAGTGCCCAAACTGCAACCCAAAACCCACTTATGCATCGTCGAGTGCTGGGTGGGTGTGGCCAACTGGGTGGGTGTGGCTGCGGTGGTAACGGCAGACAGGGTGGGACTAAAAAGTTCAATCAATCCCAACTTTGCAAGATCTTTTTTTTTCCGCGAGAAGTTGAAATTGACTGATTGAACCTCTTTTTTTTGCACATGGCAGCAGAGGCCTAAAGCGAAAAGGTTTTATAAAACCCAGCTGAAGGCCTAGGAGTGGGGCAACGGCACGCGTGCCCACAGAGAGGGCTCTGAGTGCCGCCTCTGGCACCTGTGCCATAGGTTCGCCACCACTGGCTTAAGGGGTAAAATGGGTGCTTTAGGGCCAAATGCCCCCGAAATCTTCCCCAAGAGGCAGAACAGTTGTGCTCCCTGCAATCTGAGTGACCATGTTACCACTACCAACACCTCTACAGCTCCTGGCTTCACACTGAGTTCCCTGCCTTTACTTTACTCTATGGACCACTTAATGCGGGTTTAATATACCATATTACACAAACGTATCCTGGTATTTGTGAGCCCAGTCACGAAGATGTAAGGCACGGTAAAAAAAATTTCCATAAATCAATAAGATTCTTTTCTCACAATGTAACGCTGAACATCTTAGAAACCCCTGAAACCCGACAACAGCTCCGTTTTCATCTAGAAACTTTTTATGACTGTAGCCCAAAGCACGAGAATCAAAAGCAAGTTTGGATGAGTGAATATCTGCTGTAGGCGTGTGCAGTATTATTCACAGAACATTTCATAGAAGCCTCAAGCCACGACAGCACAAGGGTTCAAAGTTAATTTGAAGTTTGAAGCATAGCTGCATCGCTTCTTTTACCATAGCTTATTCACCCCACTCAATCAGGGCAACTTCCCTAAGAACAAAAAAGTTTTCCAGTGTCTGTTTGTAAGCTGAAGCACATCCATTCTTGCATATTCATGTCACCCCCACCCACCGAAATGTGAATGCAGTTGTGAATTTAATCCAGCGCTATAGATTCCACATCCAGCATGCCCCCTAAAGCAAGACTGCATATATTATATAAACAGACAGCCCTCGTCTCCATCCACCCCCACCAC
The DNA here is from genome assembly GCA_023970755.1 of Azemiops feae. Taxonomy (NCBI): domain Eukaryota; kingdom Metazoa; phylum Chordata; class Lepidosauria; order Squamata; family Viperidae; genus Azemiops; species Azemiops feae. Next base: position 233,585 of record JALGBA010000363.1, read on the forward strand.
CTTCCTTGAGGTACCTTGAGCGTGTGGGGCCTTGCTGGCCGCCGGGCAGAGCGAGTAGCGTTGCTGTCAGGCTGGGGGGGAACAGGTTCGGGCCCCAGTGCCAAGTAGTCAGAGGGGAAGGGAGCATAAGTGGGTGAATTCAGCTGGGTGGGAAAGGAATGGCAAGAGGGAAGAGATGGAATAAAAAAAAAATCAAAATATGAATGATGAGCAGGTGATTCTCCCCAGTTGGGGAGGGTTGTATTAAAACTGATCCGAACACATCTGGAGGATATCAAGCTAGCGAAGGCCAAGTGTTCTTCTTCACACCAGCAATGGACCGATCTACTGGCAGTCCAACTGGGCCCCTTCAGATGATTGACATTCTCATCACAGACAGCCAACATGGGTGTTGGTGAGGATGATGAGCATGGTAACATGTGGATGGTGCCAAGTTGGAAAAATCTAACGTAACCCATTTTTTTTCTCCTTCACAGCCCAACTGGATCCTTCCAGAGAACCCACAGTTCTCCCAATTTTCCACATTACCCTTATATTTCTTATATAGTTTCTATATTCCTTGTATAGTTACTCAAAGTTTTCTTTATTTAGATTATTACACTAATTTTAAGTATTATATTTTTAATGTAAGATGTTCCGGACTTGGAAAATAAACAAACAAACAAACAAACCTCAAATCTGGTTCCTTAATTATGTTTTTCCCTCAACAGTACAATGCCTAAAACGGAAACCCTTCCAAATGCTTGGATTGCTTGGTGCCCTCTTTTTAACCACTTGTGGAAATAGTTCTCCAGAGTCATCTTTTTTTCTGAGAAGTTATAAATCCACAAATATATCCCGCAAGACAGATTAACACCAGCATCTTGCTCAGACTCTCATTCTCTACGTGTGTGCATCCGATTTTATACTACGTGGGCCACCCGGGGCTTTCAGATCCCTAGCCAAGATGATGAATTGACTCAATCTCAGTCAATGACTAATACATAATAAAACTCAGCAATGTAAAACAGGTTACATGCATAGGGCTCAGCGCAAATCATAAAATTAACTGGATGTATCAGTCAGCCAGCTTTTATATATGACATAACTAAACTTAGCCACACTTAACCTAACAGAATTACATGGATTTGAAAGTAAAACAAAAATGTGAATACAACCAGTCAGAATGACTGGGAAAATTACTGAGATGTGGGGTTATCAACCTGAATGTGTACTAGCAAAAAATAGGGAATATAAGAAGACATATTTCATGGCTTCAAAGACCCCTTTGGTGCATGGGCAAACTTTTAATTTAAAAGAGATGCCCTTGTATTCACCTAAGACCACTTAGGACAGACTTTCAATTGTACCAGGGAACTTAAATGCCCTTCTACATTTAAGGATTCTAATTTGGTTAAAGAAGGAGCTAACCTGAAATAGATCCTTGGAAGAGATCCAGGCCTAACTAAATATTAACATCCTAAGTCCATTAAATCCATTGTTGCACACATTTGACTAAGTGCAGAGAGTTAAGGAAAGCCCAAAGAGTTCCATTTTTTTTAATCTATTGCTTTAGGCCAGGATGAAACAAAATTATCAGTAAGGACCCTACACAGACAAATCATATTTTGGCCCAGTGTGTAAAAATATAACCAAATATTGGTCTTGATCTAACTCAGGCTGGCCTACAGTGGAAGAACTGCATTTGAGAGACAGCAAGAAGTTTGGAAAATGTTTCTTAAGAAATTTAGTATGGACTCTTTCTAAAGAAGCTAAGGAACTACATGGACCTAACTGGACATCATATAACAACTATGCTTTAAGTACACTTGGGTGCAGCAGCGCTAAATGACATCCCTTTAGTGCAAAACGGTGTTTTTCAACTGTCAATTTCAGTTGTATGGACTTCCAACTCCCAGAATTCCCCAGCCAGCATGCCAAGGTTGCCAAGGTTGAAAAACCAGGTAAAAGCAGGATTGAAACACTGCAACACGTATCTCAGGGTCTTTTGTGTGAGAAAAACCATCATTGTGTCGTTCTTCCCATTTAAGCTTAGATGTCTCCCTGCAGCCTCCAGATGATCCGGGACAGCAGAAACGTGAAATGCCCAAAAAAGTTCAAAATTTAAATCTTTCCAATGCTAGGGAAGGGAACCAGGGATGCAGAAACAACTTACATCTCTTCATTTAGGCTTTTTTTTTTTCAAAGCAGTTTATATCCAAATGTATTAGAATCATGTGCTGTGTTCTTCCAGGCATCCAATTACCATTGACTTAAGATAAATGGAGGCCTAATTTTTATGCCTATATTCAGCGCGAAGCACTTGGAAATAATGAGGTGAAATGGAAGTGACATGGAAACCAAGCTAAGGAGGAAAACATGGGATGAAGCCAAAGCCTTGTGCTACGAATATCAGTTGGGTTAGCAGGACAAGTAGAACTGGTAGAGTCCCAGCACCTGCAGTTGTAAAACATGCTAATCGTGGTTGTGGGAAGTGGGCTTCTGGCTTAGAGCGCTATGAATGCTCAACCCACTTTGGGTTTTTTTTCCATTTCAATGATTTGTGCAAATCAAAACATGAGTTAATGAAATAACTAAGGGAAGGAAGCACATTGGGCGAACTCAAGCATTCGGTAAATCTTTTCTTGATATTAAGGTGCCCTTTGGGGACGTATATTATGGAACAGAACTATTAGGTTTGTAGCGTTGGGGTTTGGGGGTATTTAGCAACAGCCAGCAGTCCCACTCCAACACAACCATGCTGAGCATTGCACTTACAAAAAACTCCCTTTATTTCAAATGTGGTACCTTAGTCTAGGAAAACTGAGGAAAACAATAAGGGCTGAGAATTCTCTTTGCTATCTGACTTAGTTTCTTTCGTTTAATGACCATTCAAAGTGACAACAGCACTGGAAAAAGTGACATGCCTGTTTTTCACACCTATGACTGTTGCAGCATCCCCACGGTCATGTGATTTACATTTACATGCTTGACAACCGGTTCATATTTATGACGGTTGCAGCGTCCCGGGGTTAGATGATCAACTTTTGGGACCTTCTGACAAGCAAAATCGACAGGGAAGCCAGATTCACTTAACAACCGTGTTACTGACTTAACAACTGCAGTGATTCACTGAACAACTTGTGGCAAGAAAGGTCGTAAAATGGGGCAAAACCCCGCTTAACAACTGTCTCGCTTAGCAACATAAATTTTGTAGTGCTTAGCAATGGGGCTCAATTTTGGTTGTACGTTGAGGGCTATCTATAAGAGATTACAACTTTCAACATTTCAAACTAGCAGAGTCAAAGCCAGAAGAGATCTGATCCAACACACTTGAAGGAAATCAGGCTGGGGAACCATCAATCTCTGTTAAGTCTTTTCCCAGCTTCAGGGCCCACTTTGGACAACTATCTACTCAGCCTTATTACCCAGATGGAGACAGAATTACTCACTGAGGCTAAGTAGGGCGATGATGTCCCTGAAGCTGGAAGCCCAAAACCAGATGTTGGCTGCAGAGAAAGACCTGAGGAGGATGGTGATGAGGCACTGCCAAGCTGGGGGCTTTGTTTTCTGTGAGCAGAAAGAGATGTCATGGATGAACAGCTGCCAAAAATGTGCTCCATAGAATCAGCCTGTCTTGTATACATGGGAACCACCCATTGTGCTAAAACAGGGGTGTCAAACTCGCCATGTCACGTGACGTGTCACGACGTATCGCGACTTTTTTTCCATTGCCGGCAATGGGGTGGGCACGGTTTCGCTATGAAGCATCCAGCCGGCAGTTTGACACCCCTGTGCTTTTCAGTAAGACAGTGGGCAAAAAAGGCCCCTTGACTTGCAAAAGAGATCAACTCATGACTGTGCAAAGCCATGCACCTACTACGAGGAACATCTTCAAAAAAGGCAGGCACAGCCATACACCTCTGTGTATTAATGATTCAACCGTGGAGGTGGTTGGTAGTATTACGTTTCTGGGTGTGCAGCAAACAAGTAGGTTAGCTTGGCCGCTCAACTATGAGACACTGGTGAAGCGGGCACAGCAGCGCCTGCATTTTCTGCGTCATATGAGAAGAACACATCTTCCTTCCCCTTTCCTTACCACTTTCTATAAAGGGGCAAATGAAAGCATCCTGTCACATTGCATTACTGTGTGGTTTGGAAGTATTACTGCTTCAGACAGGAAGGTGGTGCAGAGAGTGGTGAGGACGGCAGAAAAGACTGTTGGTACTTCACCTCCTTCTACCCAGGATATGGCGTATAAGCGCTGCTTGACCAGGGTCTGCAATATTGTCAGGGATGCTACACATCCTCTCCATGACCGGTTCTCTTTGTTACCTTCTGGGAGGTGGCTTTGTGGTATCCTAAGCAGAACAACTAAATTCTGTAATAGCTTTGACCCATCTAGTATCAACCTTGTTAACTCTCAAGATTCTTTTTTCCGCTATGTATTCAAAATGGACTGTGATTTATATATATATATATATGTATACATTTGTGTGTATGTATATGTATATGTGTGTGTGTGTGTGTATACACACACACATATACATATACATATGTATACTGTATATGTATGTCTGTGTGTGTATATATATATCCTACCTATCTTATCTTTTCTAGCCCAGTTTTTCTCAATCTTGGCAACTTGAAGATGGGTGGACTTCAACTCCCAGGATTCCCCAGCCAGCTCTAGCCTGTAGGCCTAGTCTGAATCTCACAAGACCATCTACTTCACCCCACCACCACAACACTGCATAAAGAAAGTCACTCTGGCCGTGTGTTGAAAATGTCTAATAATTCTACCTCTTTCCTCTGCTAAAGAGAACAGCCCCTTTAGCCTCAAATAGTCATTTATCTCCATCCTGAAGCCTGTCACATACTCACCTTTTGAGGGATTGAGGCTCCGTCCCTTTCGGCATCTCTCCATCACTGTTATCTGAGGAGGCTGTTGCTTCCGAATCTGATTCCGGGAAAATAAAATCAGACAAAGTCACTACACCCACTTTTGCCAGAGATTATAGAGTTCGTATAATGGTGCCGTGTGCATTTGCATTGTTTCCTGGTTAGGTGACCTGATCCAGGTTAGGCTCCCCAGCAATTTTCATGACTGAGAGAGAATCCCTCAAATTTTCTGGATTCAAGGTCAAAATACAGGTAGTCCTTGATTTACGACCCACAACTGATGCCAGAATTACCACTATTAAGCAAAGCAGTTGTTAAATGAGTTGCAGCCAATTTTATGACTTTTGCCACAGTTGTTAAGAGAATCACTGCTGTTGTTAAATGGATCAGGTGGTTTTTAAGCAAATCCGGCTTTCCTTATTGACTTTGCTTGCTGGATGCCGGCTGGGAAGGTCGTAAATGGTGATCACACGACCCCAGGACACTGCAACTATTGCAAATACATGCCAAATGCCAAGCAAATTATGATCGGGTGACCACGGGGAATGCTGTGTCAGTTTTAAGAGCAAGGACTAATTGTAAGTCACGTTTTTCAGTGCTGTTGTAACTTTGAATGGTCACTAAATGAATGATTGTAAGTCGAGAACTAACTGTACTGCATTGACTCCCTTTTCAGACACTAAATAAAGCTTCCTTTGCATAGAAATCCACCTTTTCTTAGCTTGGCTCTGCAAACTATCCAGAATAACAGAATAACTGAGTTGGAAGGGACCTTGGAGGTCTTCTAGTCCAACCCCCTGCTCAGGCAGGAAACCCTATACCATTTCAGACAAATTATTGTCCAATCTTTTCTTAAAAACTTCCAGTGCTGGAGCATTCACAACTTCTGGAGGCAAGTTGTTCCACTGATTAGTTGTTTTAACTGTCAGGAAATTTCTCTTTAGTTCTAGGTTGCTTCTCTTCTTGATTAGTTTCCATCCATTGCTTCTTTGTCTGCCCTCAGGTGCTTTGGAGAAGAACTTGACCCCCTCTTCTTTGTGGCAGCCCCTGAGATATTGGAACACTGCTATCATGTCCCCCCTCGTCCTTCTCTTTATTATATTAAACATACCCAATTCCAGCAACCGTTCTTCATATGTTTTATCCTCCAGCCCCCTAATCATCTTTGTTGCTCTTCTCTGTACTCTTTCTAGAGTCTCAACATCTTTTTTACATTGTGGCGACCAAAACTGGATGCAGTATTCCAAGTGTGGCCTTACCAAGGCATTGTAAAGCGGTATTAACATTTCACGTGAAGTAAACACTTATCAAACATGTTTACTGAACTATACACCTCCCTAAGGCAAACCGTGATACTGCCTGAATTGTCAGGTACCAAAATCTGCATTTATTTACACTTCCAATCTGCATAATTCTGAACAGTCAAACTGTGTTTTGGAACAAGTCACTCATCCAATTTATTTATATCTCACTTTTTGCCAGCAGCTTGCTCTCTTAACTGAGGTTATCAGAGATACCGCAACAGACCCATTTGCAACAAAATGAAGACGCCTCCAAAACAACTTCAACATTCAATTTCTAACCGTTCATTTTTACAGAGGCAGCTTTCAAATAAAGAATGTCATGGGTCATTTATCCAATCTAGTCAAAATCACCAATGGGACTGAGCAGCAAAAAAAAAGAAAATGTAGATAAATTAGTATAATAGGGAGGGCTTCACTGGGCAGCTAAAAACTCCCCCGGCAATTGGATATTAAAATAAAAAGCCAATGTCAGCCAAATATAAAATATAATAGAGAAATAAAAGTGCTTAAGAATAACATTTCCTGGAGGAATCAAATATTAACAAGTAATCAGCAGCTGGATCCTCAAGGAATATAGCCATTAAATTTTAATTTTTACAAGGACCAATATAAAAAGACGCTCTGTGCAGAAGAACTGGAAAAGAGGGACCACTCACACTAGCTCAAAGGAGGGGGAAACAAGCAAGAAAGATTAACAACAGAATGGTTCCTGTATCTGTACATAAATAAATTTTCTTCTCCATGAAGAGAAATAGCAGCTTCCATGTACTCTCCTAGGCTAGAATTTAGTTTTCCCTAGTTAATAGGGCTAGTAATTTTGGAAGTTGTAGTCCAGGGTTTCTCAACCTTAACAACTTTAAGAGGAGTGGACTTCAACTCCCAGAATTGAACGTTGAGAAACATTGTTGTAGTCCATACTTTAGGGAAGGGATCAGGTTAGAGAAAGCTCAGGATTAAACCACAACCATGGATAACTATTTGCATGCTTGCTTACACAGGGGGTCCTCATTTAATGACCACTTGTTCAGCAACCATTCAAAACATACAACGACACGACATGCAGTACTTACGACTGGTCCTTGTATTTACAACCGCTGCATTCACAACTACAATATTGCAGCATCCCCAGTCGCAGGAGCATGATTTGCAGCCTTCTCTGCCAGCTTCTCAATAATAATAATAATAATAATAATAAAGTTGGAAGGGACCTTGGAGGTCATCTAGTCCAACCCCCTGCTCAGGCAGGAAACCCTATACCATTTCAGACAAATGGCTATCCAGTCTCTTCTTAAAAACTTCCAGTGTTGGAGCATTCACCACTTCTGAAAGCAGGTTGTTCCACTGGTTAATTGTTCTAACTGTCAGGAAGTTTCTCCTCAGTTCTAGGTTGCTTCTCTCCTTGCTTAGTTTCCATCCGTTGCTTCTTGTCCTGCCTTCAGGCGCTTTGGAAAATAGCTTCACTCCCTCTTCTTTGTGGCAGCCCCTGAGATATTGGAACACTGCTATCATGTCCCCCCTCGTCCTTCTCTTCATTAAACTAGACATACCCAATTCCAGCAACCGTTTCTTATATGCTTTAGCCTCCAGTCCCCTAATCATCTTTGTTGCTCTTCTCTGTGCTCTTTCTAGAGTCTCAACGTCTTTTTTACATCGTGGTGACCAAAACTGGATGCAGTATTCCAAGTGTGGCCTTACCAAGGCATTGTAAAGTGGTATTAATACGCCACGTGATCTTGATTCTATAAAGTTAATGCAGAAGACAGCAGGAGGTGAGGTCTCATCACGTGAAGTCCTCACTTAACAACCTGTGCAGTCCTCACATAATGACAGCAACCATCACTAAGCAGCACAGTCATGCGGTTTTTTGATTTACGACTACATCACTTAACAACCGAGTTTCTGAACACGGTTGGTGTTGTTAAGCGAGGACTACCTCTATACACTTGCACTATTTTTAAAAACACAACTGTTTGTTGAACCGAGTCCGGTACACCTTGAGGCAATTTTTAAATGCCAAGCAGACATAACAGCTATACAGGCAGACTGCAACTCACAACAGTTCATCTAGTGACTGTTCAAAGTTACAACACTGAAAAAAGTGACATGACCATTTTTCACACTTACAACCATTGTAGCATCCCCATGATCACGTGATCAAAATTGAGCCATTTGGCAACTGAGTCATATTTATAACAGCTGCAGTGTCCTGGGGTCACATGATCCCCTTTTGCTTCCTTCTGACAAGCGAAGTCAATGAGGAAGCCAGATTCACTTAACAACTGGGTCAAGAAAGTCATAAAACAGGGCAAAACTCACTTAACAATTGTCTCGCTTAGCAACAGAAACTTCGGGCGCCATTGTGGTCGTTAAGTTGAGGACTATCTGGTATTCAAGGATATTTTCTACATTATTTAACTATTAACCAATGCCATCTTAGGCCAGAATCGGAAAATCTATATCACTGTGGATTTGCCCTGGTTTGATTCCATAATATTTATTAGCAAGTAAAATGTGCCTTGGTACTTTCTGTGGAATATGGATCACATTGATGCTTAAAGGACAGCAACAACGGATTATAAGAATGTCAGATTCAGTTAAGATTTATTTATGCGATGTGAAATCTTTTATCCTGCCATGTCATTGTTTTATTCTTTTCCTACCTGAATAGGTGAAGTTATATCCACCACAGCCAAATTAATATTATTAAGCCCCTATATAAAGAAAGTGGGGGGGGGGAATCCCCCCCTTTCTCCCAGTGCCATCAAACGGAGGTTGTGAGCCTCACTTTTACCTGAGGAATCTTCATCCACATTCTCATACTGGAGCAGACGATCAAGCAGGAAACTAGAAGGAGGAAACAGATAGGAAAAAGCAATGACCGGATCTGATGATTAATTGTTAGGAAGAAACCGAGGCCTTAAGCTGGCTCCAAAGATTTGCCATTACCCTGGGCCAGTGGTGGCGAACCTATGGCACACATGCCAGAGGCGGCACTCGGAGCCCTCTCTGTGGGCACACGCACCATCACCCCAGCCCCACCTCCTCCCATGGCCCCCTCACCAGGAGCCCTCCGGGGGAGAGTCGTCCCCGGGCATGGCCCACGCAATGCTGCGCAGCCAAGGACATGGTAGCCGAGCAGCGGGGACAAGACTCCGCCCTTGCACCCCATCACGCGCAGATGATGCTGCAGGGCACGGGCGGAGGGCGTGGCCACCATGGCGCTGCTGGGCTGCCTGGGTGATCTATGGCGGGCCGTGGAGGTGGTGGGTGGTCAGCGGGCACGGCGGAGTGGGGACAGGGGTGGTGGTGGTGGGGATTTGGGCACTCGGTCTCTAAAAGGTTCGCCATCACTGCCCTGGGCCATCCTCTATTCCAGGACAGGCATCCAGAACGGAGCTGCAATGATTTCTTGGGAAGAAAAAGACCTCTGTGCATGCAGGTAGTCCTCGACTTACAACAGTTCATTTAATGACCATTCGAAGCTATAACGGCACTGAAAAATGTGACTTACGACCCTTTTTCACAGTTACGACCTTTGCAGCATCCCCCTGATCACGTGATCAAAATTCAGACGCCTGGCAACTGGTACGTATTTATGACCGTTGCTGTGTCCCAGGGTCACGTGATCACATTATGCGACTTTTTGACAAGCAAAGTCAAAGGGGAAGCCAGATTCACTTAACAACCGGGTTGCTAACGCGTCAACTGCAGCGATTCCCTTAACAACTGTGGCAAGAAAAGTCGTAAAATGGGGCAAAACTCACTTAACCAATGTCTCACGTAACAGCGGAAATTTTGGGCTCAATTGAGGTCGTAAATCAAGGACTAACTGTACTCTGAGCACTTTCTTTTTTTTTTTCTATTTCTTTTGCACTTCTTGTATCTAGAATTCAGCTCTGATTCTGAAGACAGATTAAAGGGCCAAAGACTAAAGAACCTTGAAAACCTGGTGCAAAGTAAAAAACCTCCCCAAGTCGGACTCAACTCCTGGTGACTTTGTGGCATGGCTCTGGAGGGTTGTTGTTGTTGTTTTTTTAGCAACAATGAAAGTGGTTTGTCCGGTTTAGTTCAAAGTATTTTTTGACTTCCCAGCCTATGCTGCGGCCTGGTACAAATAAATTCTTGATTTACAACCATTAATTTAATGACCATTCAACAGAAATTCTGGCCCCAATTGTGGTTGAAAGTCAAGCACTATGTGTGTAGGTAATCCTCGACTTACAACAGTTCGTTTAGTGACCGTTCAAAGTTACAACGGCACTGAAAAAAGTGACTTATGACTGTTTTTCACACTTACGACCAATGCAGCCTGCCCGTGGTCACGTGATCAAAATTCGGCCGCTTGGCAACTGACTCATAGTTATGACGGTCGCAGTGTCCCCGGGGTCATGTGATCCCCTTTTGCAACTTTCTGAGAAGCAGAGTCAATGGGGAAACCAGAATTTCACTTAATAACCGTGCTACTAACTTAACAACTGCAATGATTCGCTTAACAACTGTGGGGCAAAATTCACCTAACAAATGTCTCACTTAACAACATAAATTTTGGGCTGTATTGTGGTCGTAAGTCAAGGACTACCTGTATTCCCTGGCAGTCTCAGGAAAATCTGGAACTGGTGGCTATAGCTACAGCTCTTGATAAGAGAGATTATTGACAGATACAGAAAGTCCTCAACTTACAACTAAAACTGGGACCAGAATTTCCATTGGAAACAAGGCGGTTGTTAAATGATTCACGCCTGATTTTACGACGCTTTTACCACAGTTGCTAAGCAAATCACTGCACTTGCGAAATGAATTGTGCGGTGGTTAAGTGAATCCAGTTTCCTCCACTGACTTTGCTGGCCAGAAGCAAAATCCACAGATGACGGTCATGTGACCCAGGGATGCTGCAGCCATCATAAGTGCAAGGACCAGCTGTCAGTCCCTCTTTCAGTGGCATTATAACTTTGACGGTCGTTAAACAAATGGTTGTAAGTCGAGGATTACCTGCCCTAGCAAAGCCACTAGTGTGAAGAAAAACAGCAACTGCAATCGGTAAGTTTCAACTTATACACTCTATATGGCAGGTCCAAGATTCAAATCTAGGCATTGCAGCTAACTCAGAGCCATTCGACTCTCAACAGAGAAAGCAGCTGACCTCTGTCCAGTAATACTGTAATGCAGAGGTCCCCAACCTTTTGGGCACCAGGGACCGGTTACATGGAGAGAGCTTTTTCCGCGGACCAGAAGGAGCGTGGTTTTGTGTGCTACCTGCATCCCGTGGATGGGGCTTTCCTTGTTTGTGCGGACCGGTTGCTGGCATACTGTGGCCCGGTACTGGTCCACGGACCGGGGGGGTTGGGGACCCCTGCTGTAATGGACCAATCTGGCTGCAGGCCCTTTGCTTGCTACTAAGACCTTACAGTCTCCATTGCAAATATTAACAGGTTTGATCTTACTTGGTTTCCAAGCCCAGACTAGGTGGCTGCCTATATCTCAAAGACACATTGTCCCTTCAACTGGGATTTTGTTGCTTCATTTTGTGTTTTGACTCCCAGTAGCTACTTGGACCATTCCATGCAGGGTTTTTTTGGCAGCATCTTTCAGACATGGTTTGCCACTGCTACTTGAGTGACTAGTCCAAGGTCACCCAGCTGACTTTGTCTCCTAAAGCAGGACTAGAACTCCTAGCCTTACAGTTTCTAGTCTAGTGGCTTTAACTACTACACCGAGGCAGCGGTGGGATTCAAATATGTGAACAACCGGTTCTCTGTGTGGATGCCACTTCCGGAAGTCCATTCTGGGCCTGGGCAACAAAAAATTAGCTACCGGTTCTGCCGAAGTGGTGCGAACCGGCTGAATCCCACCACTGCACCAAGGGTGTCCAATCTTGGCAACTTTAAGACCTGTTGCTGGCTGGGGAATTCTGGGAGTTGAAATCCATGGGTCTTGAAGTGGCCAAGGTTGGACACCCTTGTACTGCATCAACTACTTCTACCTGTGACGCAAATTATTAAACTGCCAGCCAGCCATCGAAGACTTCAGATGCAAGTGGGAAAGAGTGTTAATTCTGTCTTTCCATCTCCACATTCTGATTCTGATTGATCTCTTGGCAATTTGGTTTGCCTCATTTCACATACCTTCTATCCTTCCTTATCAGATCAGCTTACCTTTTATCCCGTGAAACTTTCAAGAGTTTTCTTTGTGCTTTTCTCAGCTCTTCTTGGAAACATTCCTGTTCCTGAGAATTGATTTAAAAAGGCTAAGCGTGAGCAAGGAAATACTGTAGTTTATTAAATAAATATCCAGACCATTTTAAGTATCCTAAGAGCAATAACAATATGTACGTATTTTAAAATGAGACATTATTCAAATCTGATCCCATTACAGGCTTAAAATTTAAATCTAAAATCTAAACCAGGGGTCTTCAAACTTGGCCCTTTTATGACTTGTGGACTTCAACTCCCAGAATTCCTCAGCCAGCGTGCCTGGCTGAGGTATTCTGGGAGTTGAAGTCCACAAGTCATAAAAGGGCCAAGTTTGAAGACCCCTGATCTAAACAATGCCATTAAAATCTCTGAATCTTTGTAACATGACACTTTAAAATGTTTAAGAAAATAGAGTAGGAACTTTAACACATCTTGTCAGACTTCTAATAAATAGAAGCATAACATAATTAATGTCAGGCAGAATCTACTACAGATAGTTCTCAACTTACAACCATATGTTTAATGATCATTCAAAAAAAATGAAAAAAAAAATGACGGATGACCGTTTTTCACATTTACAACTGTTGCAGCAACCCCCTGATCACGTAATCAAAATTCAGATACTTGGCAACTGGCTCACATTCACGACGGTCGCAGTGTCCCAGGGTCACGTGGTCACCTTTGGTGACGTTCTGACAAGCAGAGTCAGTGGGGAAGCCAGAATCACTTAACAGCCTTGTTACTTATATAACGACTGCATAGGATTCACTCAACAACTGTGCCAAGCAAGGACCTAAAATGAGGCAAAATACATTTAACAACCGTCTTGCTTAGCAATAGAAATTTTGGGCCCAGTTGTGATTGTTGTGTCAAGGACTACCTGTATTCCTTTCAACCTTGCTGCCTTAACTGCAAAAAGTAGCAACCCACTGGGTCACAAAATAGATGGTACCTTGTAGGAGAAAATGCAGTTTACCTTCATCATTCCCTCATATCAAGTAATGGGGATCAATAAATGCTTAACATACAACCAGCATTTCCATATCTTTTATTTCACTTTTCCACATACATCTGGGATCTGAAAAGATTAAGTGAGTGCCAGGTGTCACCCCAGACAGTGACCACCCCTGGTTCATTTTACCTCTTTGGGGGTTGTTCCTCCCCCTCCATAAAAACCATGCAAATAGGCACAGCAAAAATTGCAGCTTTTCTGAGCCACCACATAGCAGCAAATTGCTAGTTGTTTAAATGTCTGTGGAGATTCTCAAGTCATCCAGGTCATAGTTGTCTCAAAGGTGCTTTTTTCTTCAAAAGGCAACTGAACTGTTGTTGTTTTTTTCTTGAGGAAGAAGAAAACATTTTGCTTCTCATCCAAGAAGTTTCCATTCCCCCCCCACACACACACACACCCCATCAGAACTGATGAAACTTCTTGGATGGGAAGTGAAACATTTTCTTCTTCCTCCTCCTCAAAGGAAAAATAGTCCAGTTGCCTTCTGGTGAAAAAAAAGCACCTTTGAGGCTACCTGTTTAAGTTTCAGTTCTTGGTTAGATTTTGTATTGCTGTATTGGCTCCCTTGTTCATTACAGGTAGTCCTCAACTTACAACCATAATGGAGCCTGCCCATTATGGTTGTGAGTCATAATGTGGGTCATCCACGTGACCAGCTTGTTTTTGCGACCTTTTTTGCAGTAAGCGTTAAGCAAATCCATTGTTCGTTATAGGCCATTTTTTTGCCAAAAACTGGAAGTAAATGGCGGTCCGGGCAAAAATATAATAAAACATGATCCAATAACCACAGGTGCTGCAAATGGTCATAAATGTGGGCCAACTGCCCGACATGCTCTCATGTGACAACCCCCAACAAACCAGAATCAGTGTATAAGTAGCTCTGGGAACGCCTGTCATAACTTCAGTCACTAAGCAACCACTCATAAATTGAGGACTATCTACATCAGTGGTGGCGAACCTATGGCACGCGTGCCAGAGGTGGCACTCAGAGCCTTCTCGGTTGGCACGCGCGCCGCCGCCGCCAGCAGCAGGTCCATCATGCTGCCACCGCCGCCCGGAGCAGGAGCCCCACCCAGCACAAAGGAGGCGAAGCAGCTGACTAGCAAGCTTGAGTAGAGATGGTAGAGCAGAGGTCACTAACCATTGTCGATTGGCGGACTGGAAGAAAAAGGAGGGGGAAGCATTTTACATGCATGCGTACGTGCATGGGGCCGCGAGCATGCATGCGCTGCAAATGGGGCAGGGCTAGTGCCTGCATGATACTCACTAGCCCTGCCCCGTTCTTGCATGGTGCAGCACCTTGTATCTGCACCCCGCGGTGTGGCGGCAGCCGTTTTTGCGCCTTGCAGCACGGTGGCCCATTTTTGCGCCCCTGGTTTTTGTGTGCCAGAGGCAGCATTCAGAGGTGCCTCCCTGCCCCCCCCCGAGGGCACCATAATGCTGATGCGCTCCTGGCATTTTGCAATAAATAAGTGGGTTTTGGGTTGCGGTTTGGGCACTCAGTCTCTAAAAGTTTCGCCATCACTATTCTACATCATCAATATAATTATTCATGTTAGCTTTTTACAGTATTGTTTTGTGCGTTATTCCCCTATAGGGAATTTCCTGTGTTAAGAAAATAGCTCTTTAATGTGATAATATTAATTGGCTGAATTAAATGGAGATAATTTCTCCCCAAATTTGGGGGGGCCTTGGGGGGCAGCTAATCCCAGCAACCTGCAAGGCAGATTAGTATTATCATCCCTTTTATACTACTGCTAATTTGACAGACAAGGTTCTTGTTGCACTAAGTTGTTTGCTTAATTTTGCCTTAGCATATCATGTGAACCCAATCATTGTGGTTTGGGAAGCAGGGTCTATGACCCAAATGGGCATCCTGTGGGACTAACCCCCTCCTCAAATTCTGTAACCTGTTAGTTCCATGTTTCTCAACTTTGGCAACTTTTAAGATGTGAATAAAACACAATTGCTGGGTTCACCTAACATGTGACACCTGAACAAACAGTACTAGTTTACCAGGACGGTCAGCGAAGTAGTCAGTCACAAATTGTAGGTGTGTATATTACACACTGGCCTGTAAAGACTAAAGTTAGTTGGATCTGACTAATTGCTGAATGGGTGACCACTAAGGCTATATGGAGACAGATAACTCCAAAACACATCCCAGAATAAGGCAAGGGCAAATTATTTCTGAGCTGCTCCCAACAAAACAACTTAGGTCAGTTAGGACCTGAGCTTCTGGAGGGAGCAGTGCTTCTCAACCTGGGGAATTCTGGGAATTGAAGTCCACATATCTTTAAGTTGCCATGGTTGAGAAACGCCAAACCCCTATATTCACCGTTAAACATGTCATGCACCACTTCCTTTCCTATGGCCCACATGGGCAAAATAATAATCTTTTTATAACATCCACCGTCCTAGAAGGTCTTGTCTCTCTGATCACCCTCATCTTACCTGTAATCACACCTAAATTTATTCAACATCCACACGTGCTGCCTTTCCTCCTCAAATGACAGGATCTCTTTAAATGTTTCGGAGGCATGCGGTCACTGTGATTTTTATCATTTATTCTTTCTTGTAAAACTCCCCTTATTAGTCTCGCCCCCACCATGCCCAGGTCTTCTTAAATTATTTGCTCCTCCAACCCACCCCCTTTCTTTCTGCCTGCACCAATTCCCCCTCCTCCCCCAAAATCCCCTGCCGCTTACATAAATCAGGAATTTGAGCCTCCTCTTTAAGGCTCTATAACGCCTCTTGTAGCCCCCACCGCCCGGATCGGGCTCTCCTGCTCCGTTCATGCCCGGCTGGGGAAGTAACGTGGGACAGGAACCGCGATACAATGCTGGAGTGGAAAAACTACATTTCCCGGCATGCTTCGGAAAGCGGGCACGTGGAGAGCTCGGAACTACATCTCCCAATATGCATTGTGAGGAAAAGAACTAACGGGTCGTGGTGAAGCTTTTGTATTAATGCTCAGCGTTCTTGCTTTATTTTCTATCCTACTGTTTAAGACACAGTAATAGAACTGAGTTTAGCCTGGTAAAATCTCTTTCCTGTCTTGCTTTGGTTATGGATGAACGCATTTTCTGCACTATTTTGCCCCATCTCTTTGCTTCCCTAATTGCTTTCAGTGATTTACTGTAATCTTTGGGCACGTTTAGGAATGTTATTGGCCAACCATGCATTCCTACGAATGGAAATTTGGAGACACAATCAAGGTAATACAAAGCCAGGCTAGAAGAAAGCTACAGAACAGTTCCCCCATCAAGTTCACTTTTGCCCCCAGGTTGGGTAGATTAGCCCCAAAAGTTGTGCTATTGGTCCCAACTCAAAAGGAATTGACGTCCACTTTGTTTGCTGTGTGATCATTTGTTTTACATTTTTGCACCGTAAAATAAAAAAACACCATAATAATGCAGTAATAAATCACATTATTTTAAAAAAACCTCACAATGCTAACAAATCAGGTAGAAACTATTAATTTATTATTTACTGTATGACAGAAGTAAACATATATACAGCCCATGACAGAAGTAAACATATATACAGCCCATGTTATTAAAAGAAAACTATGGGGATATGGCAGTGGCCTCATAACTGGATATCCAATTCAACTATCCAGGCAATCGCCTCTGGCATTGCTTCATGCAGATCTTCTAGGGATTCAGAGAACATACGTGGTAGGCAATCTTGCACAATATATTTAATAGTTGGGATATCAGCACCATGATTGCAACAAAGGGAATCTTTCCATCCCCACTGATACAGGGCAGAGACATTTCTTCCAGTGTCACATCTAATTCTGTCCAATTTCGCCCAGACAAAGTGAGGTCAAAACTAGGTGGTTTGGTAGAGGGATCACTAATGGTCAGGCCACAAAAAGGTATCTTGGAACATTCCTCTCTCTAGGCATTCTCGGAGTTAAACTGGGTAAATGTTAACTGAATAGCTGTTTTCCAAGCTGGCCTTTGGGATATCAATCTTGTGATGGGCTGTGCATTGTTCTGGTGAATAGAGAGGGCCTTATTGTTCAGCATCCTTGACCATAGCCGAATGGAAACTTGTTGTCTTCAGTGTGGAATGGTATGATGTTGCTGAGTACTGGTAACCAATGCACAAAAATGGGATGCAACATGCCAGAGATGATATGCATTGTCTGGAAGAGTTGGACATCAATCATTTGGAGGCACCATTTTTTGAAGTACTCATCCAGCTTCTGAAAATCTTGAGAGAGGATTCCTCTGCATCACTGAAGTTGGTTTTTTGGGACTGTGAAATTGATATCATCGGCATAAATTTCGGAGAAACAGTTTCAGGCAGGTCATGGATGTACAAGTTAAAAAGAGCAGGGGATAGCATTGATTCTTGTGGTAGTTCATTATTCAACTTATCTGCATCCATTTTATTCTGTAAAAACTTAAAATAACCTGTTATTTAACGTGATAGCATGTTGTCAGTCAAGGTAATGGTGTTACAAGGTATACCTGATTAGTTTGAGGAGAAGTCCTTCTCTCCAGACACTATCATAGGCCGCTGAGGTCAAGAAAAACAGACATTTTTCATTTTCCTTTGGAATCCATTCTCCAGATAGGAAATTAATGAAGCACTTGATTGCTACAATGACGTTTGGGGTAAAATCCAGCTCATTCTACTTGAATTACAGATTCTACTGTGGTTTATCAAGTAATAAACCACGGAAATAAATGAAAGTTCAGCCAATCACCTCTTTCAGAAAGACCCAGCAAGCAGGAGGACTCTGCAGCGTTTCCCAGAGGAAAAACTACACTTCCCAAGAAGTCTGCAGGGCAGCCCTCCATCGTCATTGGCTCATAGATGATTTCCCATGAGGCCGTGGGGTAAAGAGCTCGGCCATGCGCGTTCCGTTTGTTGCCTTTGCCGGCTACGCCTCTTTACGCACGGTTGGGACTACAATTGCTATGAGACGTTGCAGAGGGAAGGGCTACGTTGGCTCGGAGGTGCCATTTGGCGGGAAAGGATGGCAGGAGGCGCTACTGGGCAGCCGCAAAAGATGCGGGATTTTGTCTCCAGGCTTTTCCAGGAAAGCCCTGATCTCAGGTGCGGCTCAGCCTCCGGGTGGTCCTTGGGGCAAAGGGAGGGAGGGAACTGAAGCGTGCTTAGCCGAGATTGATGGCTCCTTTGCAGAATGCAATACCTCCAGAATCGTTTGCCCCTGCAGGCTAGCCCGCAATCCCATCCTTGCCGGCTGAGAATTGTGGGTGGTGTAGCGTCCCGTATGGCTGGAGGATGCCGAGTGGCAGAAGCAGAAGTAGTGGTTGGAGCTCAGGACGATTTTTCAGGTCTTGACTCCATCATCATAATTGGTCTAGTAATTAAGGCACCAGGCTAGAAAGCAGGAGATCCTGAGTTCAAATCCTGCCTTAGGCATGAAAGCCAGCTGGGTGTCTTTGAGCCGGTCACTTACTCTGAAGAGTAAGCTTAAATAGAAGAGCAGATGTGGGCGATTATGGTTTAAAAAATCCTGGACTTTAGAGGACAAATTTGGGTGGGGCCCATATTGTGGCCTATAGATAAGTATTTGGGTGAATATGCCTATAGATAGAAATTTGGGTGAGACCCAGCTTGTGGCCTATAGATATTCAGAACTCCATCTCCCCCTATCCAATATTATGGGCAGCTGGAAAAGTCAATTTCTGGAGGATCACAGATTCCCCATCCTTATTCTTCTTGATACATACCATATAAACAAATATTGTGTGGTTGCTTAGCAGATGCTGTCTGATGTTATTATGGTCTGTTGCAGCATCCTCACTCATGCCATCATTCGGAAGAAGTATCTTGACCATGTTGGGCTGGAAAATCTATCTAAACAGGAGAAGGAGCAGCTAAAACAACTGGTGGAGGAAGAACTGGTCCAGATGAAGGTGCTGATTTTAGGAGAGGAGAAAACATACGTGTTATACCTTGGTAAAGAATGAAATGGATCCATATGTTTATAACTTTTTTTAATGTTATGCATCACAGGTTGATCAACGCCCAAGCAATGTAGAATTAAGGACTGAAGCCCAGGATTCCTTCAAATCTGGAGACCGCAAGAGACCCCTTCATATCTCTCATAGTTCGGAGGATGAAATTAAAAATGAACAGGAGCATAAAAGGCAAAAGATTGAAAAGAAGTTAGGTAATTGTATTTTTATGTGATGGTGCTTAGCACGTACTATCCAGTATACCAATATTTTCTGAACTGGTAGAAGCTAAAGATAAACTGGGCTTTAAAATTATTTTCAAATTTTGGTAAATGTTCGTGGAAAAATGGCTTTCCTATCTTTTTCTGTAGCTGTGAAGAAATCTACTGTGTTATATGGTGTAATGAAAAGATACAGAAAGGATTACAGGCTGCAGGGACTTCCCCATGAGGAAGGACCACCACAGTTTTGAGGCTTTTGACCTCTTGCACTGAAGGGAAATGAAGAGAAACACCAGAGATATATGGTATCATGCATGGTGTGGAACATGTAGATATTTTTTTCTCTCTCTCACCTAGAGCTCAGGTTATCCACTAAAATTCAATCAAGGGGAATCTAGGACTAATAAAAGAACTTTATTGAATAGTTAATTTGCTACTATCAGAGATGGTGACGACTGCCAATTCAGATGATTTTTAATGGAGAAATAGATTCATAGAGAACCAGACTATTAGCCTTGGGGACTCTATGATACTTACTGCGTTACCACCAGTATGCAAAATTCTGGCTGCTGGTAAGTGGCAATAGACCAGGGCCATCCCATTTCAGCCGTACATACTTTTGTGAAGACTTATTGACTACTGTGTAGTGCTAGATTGGATTATTTATTATTATTTACTCATTGCATTTATAGTCTGTTTGAGCTCTTAACAGCCCAGGTGCCATCAATGGAGACCTCCTGTAATTTTATCCCCACAATAAGACCCCTGTAAGGTGGGTTAGACTGAGAGAGGATTTGCCCATTATAAAGGCATAATCGGAATCTGCAGTACACTGGCTTTCTGAGTATTCAAAAATAATAGGTCATTTTTGCAATGAAATTGCTGCTTTCTGAAGAGCGCAGTTCACGGTGAAAGAACTGTATGTTTTAATTTCTTTATGCCATTTATATCTACCCTGCGATTTCCACTTATGACCACTGCAGCACCCCCAAAGTCAAAGCAAAATTTGGCAATCCTCTCGCCTGATGACCAACTGCAGGAGCACTTCATTCTGCCCCCACTTGCCTGTATCTTATCGCTACCCATACAAATTTGATTCTACATTTCATAAAAATTTCACAGAAAGCATTTGTATACGTCTTAGATTACACGTTTAAAAGTACTCCCATAGTTTATAGCTAGTTTCCAGGTAAATGGAATGTTGCCTTTGCTTAGTTTTAACTTTGTTTGGCGTTCTTACAGTTTAACGTGATGTGCAGGTCATCCTCGGCTTAAACCACAATTGAGCCCAAAATTTCTCTTGCTAAGCGAGACATTTGTTAAGGGAGTTTTGCCTCATTTTACGACCTTTCTTGCCACCCTTGTTAAGTGAATCACTGCAGTTGTTAAGTTGGTTAACATGGTTGTTAGGTGAATTTGGCTTCCCCTGCTGACTTTGCTCGTCAGAAGGTCACAAAAGGGGATCATGGGACACTGCAACCGTCATAAATATGAGCCAGTTGTCAAGCATCTGAATTTTGATCACATGACTTCGGAGATGCTGCAACGGTTGTATGTGTGAAAAACAGTCGTAAGTCACTTTTTTCAGTGGTGTGACTTCAAACAAGTCACTAAGCGAATTGTTGTAAGTCGAGGACTATCTGTATTAATCTAGCCCAGGAGTAGGCAACCTTGGCTCTTTTATGACTCCTGGACTTCAACTCCCAGAATTCCTGAGCCAACATGGCTCAGCATGGAAACCTCTCCATTTCTCCTCAGCGTGGCTGGCTCAGGAATTCTGGGAGTTGAAGTCCACGAGTCATAAAAGAGCCAAGGTTGCCTACCCCTGATCTAGCCCTTTGCTTAGAAGTCATTGTACAGTGTAAACCCAGACAGCAGGGTGAATCCGTGAGTGAGTTGAGTATATATGTCCAAAACTCTTCTCCTCTGTCCAGGGCAAGTTAGGAAGTGAGGGCAAAGGGGGTCTGTTTTTTTGTTTTGTTCTTTAGGCAGAGTATTTCTGCCAGAGAGATGCAGATGAACTAAAGTTTGTCCTGCAACGCTGATCTTCTAAATCAGGCGTGTCAAACTCACGACGTCATGTGACTTTTTCGGCGTGACGCATCCGGCCCACGGGCCGGCAGTTTGACATGCCTGTTCTAAATCAATGCTGTGAGGCTGTGATATAAAACCATCCTCATTTGCATTTTGAATCAATATAGTACCATCCATTTACTGTTTATCATCTTTCTCCATCTGCTACAAATAAATGAGCCTCTATTCAGGCTTCCATTCAGGAAATGTCAGGCTGCATTGAATCCAGAGATGGGCCACCTGTTTTCCTCCAATTATGTTGGACCAACAATCCTGAAAGCCTTGAATTTTGATTATGCTTTCTGGAATTTAAAGAAAATCTGGAGGTAGGACAGGTATCCTACCCCTGCTGGCTGAGCATTGCATTCTGGGAGTTCACTTCAATATACCCCAAAGCACTTGATTGGGAAGGGCTGGTGACTGAATGTTGGGAGTGGTTGCTGGGGCCAGATCAAATCCGTTGCTTTCTTCCGCCCTTCTCATAAATTCTTGTCTTTGCTTTTCTGTTATCCCTGTTGCTATTCTTGTATTGATTCCATCGTACTCTTTTTTTTTTTAACCTCCTGCTTTTCCATTTCCTCTTTGTTCTTAGAGGTTTTTGTACGTGCTTTGCAATTTTAAAAGTGAAACACAAATGGTTTTGGAAAAAATTAAAGGGAAAAACAGAGAGCCTAATGAAAACTAGGCCACACTGGTTATAGGTAGGTAAATAAGTGACCAATCATAATGATAAGAAAGCAGCATTGTATAGGCTATATATTTAATTTGGAGCTGGGCTTCTGAAATTGAAGATCTTTGCCTGCCTGCCTACCAACAATTGGATTATTTGCCACAAGTAACCCAACAAATTCATAAGGATGTGCAAGGATAAGGATAAAAAGGGGTGTGTGTTATTTTTATTATATTATTTATTGGTATCCTGCCTTTATTATTTTTACAAATAACTCAGGACAGCAAACATATTAATACACCTTCCTCTTCCTAGTTTCCCCACAATAACAGGTGAATTGGGCTGAGATAGAGTGACTGGCCCAGAGTCACCCAGCTTTTATGGTTAAGGTGGGACTAGAACTCTCAGTCTTCTGATGATTGGCCCAAAGTCACCCAACCGGCTTTCATGGCTAACTCAGG
Organism: Azemiops feae; assembly: GCA_023970755.1. Classification (NCBI taxonomy): domain Eukaryota; kingdom Metazoa; phylum Chordata; class Lepidosauria; order Squamata; family Viperidae; genus Azemiops; species Azemiops feae. The sequence continues at coordinate 256,343 of JALGBA010000363.1, forward strand.
ACTTGAACTCATGGTCTCTGCTTTCTAGTCTACTGCCTTAACCATTAGACCGGGGGAGGGGGGGAACTATGGCCCTTTTATGACTTGTGGACGTCAACTCCCAGAATTCCTGAGCCCTGGGAGCTGAAGTCCACAAATCATAAAGAGGGCATAGTTCCCCACCTCTGCACTAGCGCTCAAAATTGAGACAATTGGGGGGATTTATTCCCCATGTTCTCAATATTCCTTTCTGTCACATTAAAATGGCAACTTTGGGGGCTCTCCAGATGCGGCACCCAAGGCTTTGGGATCTCTTGGGAGATTCAGGACTTCTGGTTGGGCTCTCCTACTTTAGAGTAACAGTTGCCCTTCCCCAACCTGATTCTGTTTTGTCACTTTTTCGTTTTGTCTCTCAGAAATCAGTTCTGATGAAAAGGATTCTGGGATTGATTCCAAGAAGAGGCCATGCCACGGGAGTCCAAAACTTCTCAGGAACTTCTCGGATTCTTCTGACCAAGGAGACTCCGGAGCTGGAGATCACAGTGCTCAGTCTGAAAGCGATGAGGAAACTGCAAAGAGCAAAAGAAAGCCATCCCTTCAGGAGGCAAGAGGGGAGAGAGGACGAGGCAGCAAATCAGCCAAGGGCCAGGGGAACAGGGGCTCGCAGAAAAGGGCGGTGAGTGACTCTGAGGAGGCCCCCAACACGGGACAGAGCGACCTTGAAGAAGAGGTCAAAATACCCAGGAAGGTCGCAAAGGGGAACAGCTTGAAGCAAAGAGACTTCAAGAAAAAGGTGGACAAGGAGTCTAAAGCTACTGACCCCAAAGGCAAAGCAAAAAATAGGACGATGAATAAACAAAGAGAGGAAAAGAACCAATCAGAGGGAGGAACTGATCTATCTGAGGTAGAAGAGATCTCTGAAAAGAAAAGAGAATGGAATGAAAGTGGGAGTGAAGAGAAGAAGTCATTTAGTACTAACAAAGCCCGGGGGAGGATAGGGCTGGGAACCCAGAGGGGTTCGAAGGGGAACGAGAGCGAGGATGCCTCAGGAAGTGATTCTGATAAAAAATGTGATGTGCAGAAGAAGATGGCAGACAGCCAGTGCAGAAGGAAGAGTGGAGTTCTAGAGGATTCCGGGAGCAGTTCTGAGGATTCTGCAGATCAAAGTCCAGTGAGGAAGGCAGGAGCAAAGAGGGCCGGGGGAGAAAGAGGGAGCCAGCATCACTCCAAACCCAAGAGGCAGCCTAAAGAGAGAGGGGGGAGGAAGAAGATGCAGAGGGAAGACTCGAGCAGGAAGAAACCGGAGGAAGAGAAGAAGAAGACGCAAAAGATTCAGGAGTCCACAAGTGAAGAATCTGAAAGTGAGCAGGAGTATAAGAGCTCAGAAGAGGAGAAGCAGCGGGTGCAGGATCCCACTAGCAGTGAGGGGGAATCACAAAGCGAGACGAATCAAGGCCAGCCCGGGAAGGCAGCTCTAATAAGTCACTCGTCGGAAAGTGAGTCAGATGAAAGCAAGGATGGCGATCTGAGGGGGACGCTGAAAAAGGAGAGCAAGCACGCCTCTGGGTGTGACTCAAGTCAAGGGGAGGAGAAGCTGAAGAAGAGAGGAGCTCAAAGCGAGACTAATCGAGGCCAGCCTAGGAAGGCAGCTCTAATAAGTCACTCATCAGAAAGTGAGTCAGATGAAAGCAAGGATGGAGATTCGAGGGGGACGCTGAAAAAGGAGAGCAAGCACGCCTCTGGGTGTGACTCAAGTCAAGGGGAGGAGAAGCTGAAGAAGAGAGGAGCTCAAAGCGAGACGAATCGAGGCCAGCCTAGGAAGGCAGCTCTAATAAGTCACTCATCGGAAAGCGAGTCAGATGAAAGCAAGGATGGCGATCCGAGGGGGACGCTGAAAAAGGAGAGCAAGCACGCCTCTGGGTGTGACTCAGGTCAAGGGGAGGAGAAGTTGAAGAAGAGAGGAGCGCCAAAGTCACAGAGAAAGAGCATCGGTAAAAAAATCTCCGTGCTTGGTTCTGAGGCTTCAGGAAGTGAGTTTGGGGGAAAGACCAAAATCCAAAGCCAGCAGCAGCAGAGAGGAACGAAAAAGCTCAAAAGGAGGAGTTCTGCCAAGGAGAAAGAGGGGGAAGAATCCAGAAAGGAAGAAGGCTCCAGCTCTGAAGAGGATGAGCCCACTTCTTCTCACCATCTTGGAAAGGTAAGGGACATCCGCCCAGGGGCTTCAGAAATGTGTGTTTTCTTACAGGTAGTCCTTGACTTAACAGCTGTTCATCTAGTGACCATTTGAAATTACAGCGGCACTGGAAAAAGTGACTTACGACCAGTCCTCACACTTACAACCGTTGCAGCATCCCCACAGTCATGTGAACAAAATTGGAGCGTTTGGCAATCAGCATGTATTTACAATTTTTGCAACGTCCTGAGGTCATCCGATCGCCATTTGCAACTTTCCGAGGGGATTTTTGACAAGCAAGGTCAGGGGTCCTCAAACGTGGCCACTTTAAGACTTGTGGACTTCAACTCCCAGAATTCCCCAGCCAGCCCTGGCTGGCTGGGGAATTCTGGGAGTTGAAGTCCACAAGTCTTAAAGTGGCCACGTTTGAGGACCCCTGAGCAAGATCAATGGGGGGAAGCCGCATTCACTTAACAACCGTGTAATTCACGTAACAACCGAAGCAAGAGGGACGTAAAATAGGGCACAATTCAGTTAACAACTGCCTTGTTTAGCCACGGAAACTCTGGATCCAATTGTGGTTTTAAGTCAAGGATTATCTATACAGGTAGTCTTCTACTTACAGCTGTTCATTTAGTGAGCGAAGTTAATGACTTATAACCATTTTTCATACTTGTGATCGTTGCAGCATCCCCGCGGTCCCATTACCACAATACAGAAGCTTGGCAACTGGCTCATACTTATGGCTATTGCCGTGTCCCAAGGCCATGTGATCCCCTTTTGTCACCTGACAAGCAAAGTCAATGGGGGAACCCGATCCGCTTAACAACTGTTACCAACTTCACAACTGCGGTGATTCACTTAACAACCGTGGCAAGCAAAGGTGAAATGGGGAAAACTCACTTCACAAACGCCTCAGCCACAGAAGTTTTAGGGTCCGTTGTGTTCATAGGTCGAGGGCTAGCTTTACCGCAAGGTTTGTGGTGGCGCAACCTTGTATTGTGTAGCAATTCCACACATTTCAGACAACACAGTCCACGCTGCTGAGTCAAATTGGCTTGGCTGCTGAGAACGTGAGGGCCTCTCCTTATTTGCTGAGGTTTCTCATCAGTGTCCCATTCTTTGCTCTGCAACACAGCTCAAAGAGTAACAGAAGGCTGGGCAATCTAAAGGCCCTGTTAGCTGGGCCATTTCTCTTCAAGCCATTCACCCACATTCTGATAGCCGCTTAGCCAAATTACGCAAACTGGTCCTTATTCCTGGGAGGGGGGGGGGAATTCCCATACCAAACTTGGCACAGCCCTCCTCAACCTGGGCCCTGTCAAATGTATCAGATCTCCTAATCCCTCCAGATCTCCATGATAGCAGTGTTCCAATATCTCAGGGGCTGCCCCATAGAAGAGGGAGTCAAGCTATTCTCCAAAGCACCTGACAGGCAGGACAAGAAGCAACGGATGGAAACTAATCAAGGAGAGAAGCAACCTAGAACTAAGGAGAGAAACTTCCTGACAGTTAGAACAATTAACCAGTGGAACAACCTGCCTCCAGAAGCGGTGAATGCTCCAACACTGGAAGTTTTTAAGAAGAGACTGGACAGCCATTTGTCCGAAATGGTGTAGGGTTTCCTGCCTGAGCAGGGGGTTGGACTCGATGACCTCCAAGGTCCCTTCCAACTTTTTTTATTATTGTTGTTGTTATTATTATTTCCAGAATTCTAAGGAAGTTTGCTGAATGGCTGCTTTCTGGTAGGGAATTCTGGGAATTGCAGTCACAGCACATCTACAGGCTTGCCCACTGACTGTGCTTGTCAGAAGATCGTTAAAAAGTGATCACATGATCCCAGGACACTGCAACCGTCATAAATACATGCCAGTTGCCAAGCACCCGAATTTATATATTTATATATAAAAGTTTTTTTCTTTAATAGAATTCAATAATAATTATTCAACAAAAGCGTGTTGTCTGAGTATCTTATTCACTAATACAAATTCAATTCCTAATCCCTAAATCTTTTCTCTAACCATTGATAAAATAGGTCCCAAGTTTGAAAATATTCTGTTTCTTCTTTTTCTTTGAACCTTAAAAGTAAATCTGTCCATTTCCGCACAGTCTAATATTTTTTTTTTGATTATTTCTTCTTTTGGTGGTATTTCTTCGTTCTTCCAATATTGTGCAAATATAATTCTTGCCGCTGTTATCACGTGTAGGATCAAATATGTCTTTCGCTTATCAAGTTTTTCTGGCATTCTACCTAGTAAAAAAAAAAAATCAGGCTTATAGTCTGTGTGTTTCTCTAACATGTTTTCTAACCAAGTGTGGATTATTGTCCAATAGCAAGCCAAGCACCCGAAATTTGATCACGTGACCATAGGGATGTGCAATGGTCATAAGTGTGAAAGATGATTATAAGTCACTTTTTTCAGGACCTTTGTAATTTCAGTCACAATACAAATCGTTGTAAGTCAAGGACTACCTGTACAGCAGTGTTTTGCAACCTTGGCCATTTTAAAATGGGCGGACCCGCTCCTAGAATTCCCCAACTAGCATGACTGGCTGGGGAATTCTGGGAGTTGAAGGCCATCCATCTTAAAGCTGCCAAGGTTGCAAAACACTTCAGTGCTGATTTAAAAAATAAAGGTTGCCTTTCTCTGATCTGTTCATGATTGTTCATGGAAAGCTTAGTGTGAGCTGTATTGATAACCCATCTCCTCATCTGCTGTAGGATAAGCATTCTGGAAAGAACGAGGAACATCCCTCCATCCAGCGTCTAAAACGCTACGTCCGGGAATGTGGTGTGTGGCGGAATTACAAAAAGCTCCTGGCAGGTTGCCGCTCTCGCAAAGCTCAGATAGAGGTTCTCAAAGAAGAGCTGGAAAGTCTTGGCATAAAAGGTCAGTGGCAGGTGATGTAAGGCGTAGCCAGGCACCAGGTTAGAAACTGGGAGACGATGAGTTCTAGTCCCGCCTTAGGCATGAAAGCCAACTGGGTGACTTTGGACCAATCACCAGGACACAGTGGGTTCTAGTCCCGCCTTAGGGATAAAAGCCGGTTGAGTGACTTTGGGCCAATCACTAGAAAATGGTGAGTACTAGTCCTATCTTAGGCATCAAAGCCAGCTGGGTGACTTTGGGCCAATCACTAGGAGACAATGTGTTCTAGTCCCGCCTTAGGCATGAAAGCCAGTTGAGTGACTTTGGGCCAATCACCAGAAAATGGTGGGTACTAGTCCTATCTTAGGCATGAAAGCCAGCTGGGTGACTTTGGACCAATCACCAGGACACAGTGGGTTCTAGTCCCTCCTTAGGGATAAAAGCCGGTTGAGTGACTGGGCCAATCACCAGAAAATGGTGAGTACTAGTCCTATCTTAGGCATGAAAGCCAGCTGGGTGACTTTGCACCAGTCACCAGGACACAGTGGGTTCTAGTCCTGCCTTAGGGATAAAAGCCAGTTGGGTGACTTTGGGCCAATCACTAGAAGACGTGAGTTCTAGTCCTGTGTTAGGCATGAAAGCCATCTGGGTGACTTTGGGACAATCACCAGGAGACAATGGGTTCTAGTCCCGTCTTAGGCATGAAAGCCAGCTGGGTGACTTTGAGCCAGTCACTGACTCTCAGCCAACTCACCTCACAGGGTTGTGGTGGGGGGAAATACAATAGGAGGATGAAGGAGTATTAGGTATGTTTGCTGCCTTGAATTATTTATAAAAATAATAAAGGTGGGATAAAATAAATAATGTAATTCACCAGGTACTATTAGACTGAGCTATGTGAATCTCTTTCTGGGGAGCTGTGTAAGAAAACGTACTAAAACCACATATGGCTAAGCCATTGTTTCTTTTAATCTTGGCTTGTGGAACAGGTTACAGCTCGCTGAGTTGCCATGGCACACTAAGCCAAAAATGCATAAATGGAAACCCTCCTGGCTGGCTAACAAAATAGACTGAGCTGTTAGCAAAGAAATTATATTTCTGCTAAGGTAATTTGGATCTGAATCCAAATGTAATTTTTTCAAATTACGTGTTAGAGCGCCCCGACCGATTTTTAGTACAGGTAGTCCTCAACTTAATAATCAATCATTTAGCAGGTATTCGAAGTTACAACGGGACTGAAAATGTGGTTCTCACACTTAACAACTGATGCAGCATCCCCACAATCACATGATCAAAATTCACCTGCTTACCAACTGGTATGTATTTATGACCGTTGCAGCACTCTGGGACCATGTAACTGCCATTTGCGACCTTCCCAGCCAGCCTCCAACTAGCAAAGTGAGGTAGATGGATTCACTTAATGACCATATGATTCACTTAACAACCATGGCAAGAAAGATAATAAAATTGGGCGTAATTCATTTAACAACTGTCTTGCTTAGCGCCTGGTCTCACTTGTCGTAAATTGAGGATTGTACTTATTTTCAGGATCAATAAATTAATTGCTAATATTAGGGACAGTTTTATGGAAAGCACCCTATACGGGTAGTCCTCGTCTTACGATCACAATTGAGCCCCAAAATTTCTGTTGTTAAGTGAGAAGTTTGTTAGGTGAGTTTTGCCCCATTTTACGATTTTTCTTGCCAAAGTTGTTAAGTGAATCACGGCAGTTGATAAATGAGTAACTTGCTTAAGCGAACCTGCCTTCCCCATTGACTCTGCTTGTCAGAAGGTCGCAAAAGGGGATCATGTGACCTCGGGACACAGCAACAGTCATAACTATGAGTCAGTTGCCACGCACTTGAATTTTGATCACATGATCATAGGAATGCTACTAAGGTTGTAACTCTGAGAAACGGTCATAAGTCACATTTTTCAGTGCCGAAATGAACTGTTGTAAGTCGAGGACTACCTGAACTACAGACAGCCATGTCTGTATTCATAGATTGCTGATTTCACCAGGTATTTCCTGAGCTTCTCTTCACAGTTTTAAAACACGGGTGCTTAGTTCTTAAAACATTTCAGGTGCAGTGGGTGGCCAGCCTTTCAGACAGTTTTTCCTTTGACCTAGGAATTCTGGGGATTGAACGTGGGAGCCTATGAAAGCAGACCTTGTGTTCTACCTCTTCTCCATCAGGGAGCCATATCTAATCTCTCTAGGGCAAGGTGTAGAGAATCAGGAGTTTACAGGTAGTCCTTGACTTATAACAATAGCAATAGCACTTAAGACTAATATACCACTTCACAGTGCTTTACAGCCCTCTCTAAGCGGTTTTACAGAGTCAGCCTATTGGCCCCAACAATCTGGGTCCTCATCTTACCGACCTCGGAAGGATGGAAGGCTGAGTCAACCTTGAGCCAGTGAGAATCGAACTGCCGAACTGCTGGCAGCAGAAGTAGCCTGCAGTTACTGCATTCTAACCACTGGGCCACCATGACTTATGACCAAAATTCAGCCTGGAATTGCAATCATAAGTCATGCTGGTTATTAAGTTTAATAACATAGTGACTGTGCCCTATTTTATTATCTTTTTTAAGCAAAACTGCAATCATTAAGTGAACCTATTATCCACAATTGGGGGTGTGTGTGTTTTTGCTGTAAATCATGGCTGCATGACCATGAGATGCTGCAAACCACCATAAATATGGGTTGCTGAACACCCAAAATACAATCATGTGACTGGGGGGAAGTTGTTGGAATGTCGAATCCGGGTTGTATCTCTTTGGGGGTCTGTCGTAACTTCAAACACTCGCTAAGCAACCAGTCATAAGTCAAGGACCACCCAGATTTGGAGGCATGCAAGATTGATGTCAGCCCATCATGGTAGACCCGATCAGGAAACAGACTCTGCAGAAAGACTAGAATTGTACTTTATTGAGATAGGCTAAGCGAGCAGAATCTAGCAAGCCCAGTTGTGCTTTACCTCCCTACCCCTTGTATCTTGGTGCTTGCCCAAGGAGCTTGCTTAAGCTTCTTCCAGGTAGTCCTCGAGTTACGACCACAATTGAGCCTAAATTTATGTTGCTAAGTAAACATTTGTTAAGTGAGTTTTGCCCCATTTTACGACTTTTCTTGCCACAGTTGTTAAGTGAATCATTGCAAGTTAGTAACATGGTTAAATTAATCTGGCTTGCCCCATTGACTGCTTGCCAGAAGGTCATAAAAGCTGATTACGTGAGCCCAGGACGTAAATATGAACCAGTTGCCAAGCATCTGAATTTTGATCATATGACCATGGGGATGCTGCAAGGTTGTAAGTGTGAAAAACGGTCATAAGTCACTTTTTTCAGTGCCGTTGTAAGTTTGAACGGTCACTAAATGAACAATATGTATCTTGTTTCCCAGGGCTTGAGGACTGTTTCAGGCCTCTTTGCTTATATTTATTTTGTTTATTTGTATTCTGCCTTTATTGATTTTACAAATAACTGAAGGCGGCAAAAATATCCAGCACACCTTCCTCTTCCTATTTTCCCCACAACAACAGCCCTGTGAGGTGGGTTGGACTGAGAGAGAGTGACTGGCCTAAGGTCACCCAATTGGCTTTCATGGCTAAGGCGGGTCTCGAACTCACAGTCTCCCGCTTTCTAGCCCCAGTGCCTTAACCACTAGACCAAACTGGCTCTATAATTTGTGTGTATATGTGTGTCTGCATGCACGCCTTTGAGTCAGTGTTGACTCCTGGTGACTGCCTGCAGTTTTCTTGGAAAATTTTCAGAAGTGGTTTGCCATTGCCTCCTTCCTAGAGCTGAGAGGGAATGACTGGCGCAAGGTAGCCCAGCTGGCTCTGTGCCTAAGGTGGGACTAGAACTCACAGTCTCCCAGTTTCTAAGCCTTACATCTGCTACGCAGGCTAGAGTCTCCCCATTTATCAGGAGAGGGGATGTTTGTGACTGGGCCATTTTGTAACCTCCTTTTCTTACTGCTCTGTGACAGTGAACAACTATTGCATTTTTGCTTGCTTAGCAGTCTTTAAAACTCTTGGACTTCTGTTAGCAGCTCTCCTGTTTCTTTGGGCTTTCAATTTTGGGTCCCAGAACAGCAGCCATTTCAGCATATTGCATGTCCACGTTTATTGACTCTTATTTTCTGTTTTCTTTCCTCAGGAACTCCATCTCTAGCCAAGTGCAAAGCAGTAAAGCAGAAGCGGGAAGAAGCAGCCGAAGTGGCTTCTCTTGATATCAACAATATTATTGCCACAGAAGGTAAGGTGGCTGTGGAGGGGAGGAGCTGGCTAATATAAAAATCCAGGTGCTTCATTAGGATGCTGGAAATTTTCGGGAACAAACTTCGGGAAAGACCCCTCCCACAAGATGGCGGCCCGGAGAAATGGTGACCAGTACAATTCCATTCACAATCCAAATACATTGATTGGGTTCTGTTTTTATGCAGAGATCAAGGCGCTTGTTTTGTTCTTATTTTTTTCAATTTCTTAATTCCAAAGGTGCAAATCATCCCCTTTTTGCATAATTATGCTAATGTTATTGAGACTCTGTTTCTAAAAGGTCCCCTTTTATTAAACCTTTCTCAGAGGAATGACTCTAGAAAGAGTGCAGAGAAGAGCAACAAAGATGATTAGGGGGCTGGAGGCTAAAACATAAAGAATGGTTGCTGGAATTGGGTATTTCTAGTTTAGCGGAAAGAAGGACTAGGGGTGACATCATAGCAGTGTTCCAATATCTCAGGGGCTGCCACAAAGAAGAGGGAGTCAAGCTATTCTGCAAAGCACCTGAAGGCAGGACAAGAAGCAACGGATGGAAACTAATCAAGGGGAGAAGCAACCTAGAACTAAGGATAAATTTCCTGACAGTTAGAACAATTAACCAGTGGAATGAATTGCCTCAGAAGTTGTGAAATTGGAGAGGAAATCAAAAGAGCATGAGAAGTTTAAGGGTGTTTTTTTAGAGGGAACTATGTACAGGTAGTCCTCAATTTATGGCCACAATTGGGGACCAGAGCTTCCATTGCTAAGCAAGCTGATTGTTAGTGAGTTGCACCTGATTTTACAACCTTTTTTGCCTCAGTTGTTGAGCGAATCATCGCAGTTAAGTGAATCACATCGCTAAGCGAATCAGGCTTCTGCCCATTGATTTTGTTTCTCAGAAGCCAGCCGGGAAGGTCGCAAATGGTGATCGTGTGACCTTGAGGTGCTGCCACTGTGGGGATGCTGCCGTGTTCATAAGTGCGAGGACCAGTCGTAAGTCACTTCTTTCCGTGCCGTTGTAACTTTGAACGTTCACTAAATGAATAGTTTTAAGTCAAGGACTATCAACTGTGTGTGGTGGAAAAAGAGGGTCAAGACTTTGGAAGAGGACTGGAGGGTATAAGTGAAATAAGGTAAAGCACGCAGGGGTAGGCAACCTTGGCTCTTTTATGACTCGTGGACTTCAACTCCCAGAATTCCTGAGCCAGCTTGGCTGGCTCAGGAATTCTGGGAGTTGAAGTCCACGAGTCATAAAAGAGCCAAGGTTGCCTACCCCTGCAAGGTAAGCAGTGGAGAAGAACAAATTGGTGCCACTCCATTGGCTGACTAAAGGCTGACTAGACCGTTGAGGTTTTTTTTTAACACTAATGATACAGCAGCATCTCCCACTATCAGTAGTCCTTGACTTACAACCATTCGTTTAGTGACTGGTCGAAGTCCCAATGGCACTAAAAAAAAAAGTGAATTATGACTATTTTTCACACTTATGACTGTTGCGCCACCCCTGTGGTCACGTGATCAAAATTCAGACCTTGGCAACTGGCATGTTTTTATGATGGTTGCAGCGTCCCGGGGTCATGCGATCACCCTTTTGTGACTTTTAAACACAGCAAAGTCCATGGGGAAGCCAGATTCACTTAACAACCGTGTTACTAACTTGACAACTGCAGTGATTCACTTAAACCACTGTGACAAGAAAGGTCGTAAAATGGGGCAAAACTCACTTAGCAACTGTCTTCTTAACAGAAATTTTGGACTCCGTTGTGGTCATAACTCGAGGACTACATGTCAGAAAGCAGCAGACAAGCTTAAAGGGAGACGGCCTGCAGCTTTCTTCCCCTGGGGCCTTGTTACCGCCCCTCAGGATCCAGGCCACCGCCTCATTCTGCTGCCTGGGAAGAGGGCTGATTCTGCCTGAGTCGACTTTGAATTGAGGCCCTTCACATTGGGAGAGTGTGAGAGGATGTAGCCCAGATGCCCAGGAGGGAGCGAGTGCAAAAGACGGAACAAAAGACAGGGGAGTTTATATAGTTGGGGGGGGGGAGGAAGAGGGTGAAGACAACTGCTCCCTAATAGTTCCCAGAGTATGGATAGTCCTGGACTTAGAACCACAATTGTGCCCAAAATTTCTGTTATTCAGGCATTAAGTGAGTTGTGCCTGATTTTACAATCTTTTTTCCCATGCTGGTAAAGTGAACCGTCGCAGTTAAGTGAATCGTGCGGTCTTTAGGCGAATCTGGCTCTTCCCCCCCCCCTTTCACTTTGCTTGTTGGAAGCTGGCTGGGAATGGTGATCACATGACCCTGGGACAGGGCAACTGTCACAAATACACGCCGGTTGCCACGTGCCCGAATTTTGATTACGTGACCCGTGGGGCTGCTGCGACGGCTGTGAGCCTGAAAACTGGTCCTAAGTCACTTTCTTCAGTGCCGTAGTAACTTTAAACGGTCACTAAATAAATGGCTGTAAATTGACGATTACCTGTATATGCTTCATGGGGCTGATAGCCTGTTTTAGTTTGGCCAGATTCCTCTCTAGAGGTGAGGAACAATAAAGGAAACTGCTTAGAAGAACCTCAATCTGTCTTTCAAGGCCTGGCGGAGAGTGAGTGAATCTAATCCAGAGATGCCCACCAGACTCCGTGCAACAGAGCAGGGGTCCTCAACCCCCAGGCCGTGGACCGGCACCAGGCCGTGGCATGCTGGAAACCGGGCCGCGCAAACAAACATAGGCCCATCCGTGGGATGCAGGCAGCACACAAAACCACACACACACCCCAGATCCTCAGAAAAACCTCTCTCCACGGAAGCAGCCCCTGGTGCCCAAAAGGTTGGGGACCGCTGCAATAGAGGTGCCAGCCTAGCGCAGCTGGAAAACTTTCCCCTTCTCTTCTCTCCATGCAGGCCGTCCAAAGCGTCGTAACGTCTGGAGCCTTTACAATAAGCCCCAAGACTCACCCAGTTCTCCGGAGGAGCCAACCGCTCGCCGTCACACCACAGACTGGTCCCAGCTTCGAGGAGTAATCAGTTCAGACGGGGAAAGCAGTTGACTCTGTGGTGGAAGAGAGGCTGGCATACATTGATTACACTGATCTTTTGGAAAAAAAGGGGTTTAACTCATCAAACAGCCATGAGGGAACCTCTTTTATGCTTAAATCTTTTTCCCCTTCTGCTCAGAATGCAAAGAAAATAAATTCCTGATACGTTATCCTTATTTTTTATTATTATTATTGCACTTTCCCTGGGCAAAGGAAGAACAGAAGTACCTCAGTTGAAAGCAAATTTTCTGAGGATGGACACAGAAAGAAATCCGTTTTTTTCTTCAATATCCCCAAGTTTTGTCACTGTTAGCATTCCCTCATTTTTGAACTATCTACATTGTGATCTCTTCCCTCAAGCGTAGACGTTCCTCAGCAGGAATATACAAAGCTATGGGGGACTTGTTTTATTTTCATTCCATGTAAAAATGGAGAGTATTATTTCCTTATATGCATTTATGAGGCATTCCTCCCGTTTTGGGGTGAGGAGTTTTCTGAAGATTAAATCTTGTTCTGCGCTAGATTTTGCGTGCTTGTTATGTGATCTATGAGTCAGTATCTCTACATATCACATTTTTTGAGATTTTATGAAAGCACGAAAAATTATATTTGTTAAATAAAATATGTTTTGGACTTCAACTGAAGAGAATTGATATTTTCACCAACACCCTTCTGCATATGCTAACTTCAAGGGTTTTTTTACAGAAGTATCAGAGAAAAGCAACAAAAATGATTAGGGGACTGGAGGCTAAACAAACAATGAATGGTTAAGGGTAATAAGTATATCTAATCTAACAAAGAGAAGGACTAGGGGTGACATGATGGCTGTCTTTCAGTTCTTGAGGGGCTGTCACAAAGAAGAAGGGGCCAACCTCTTCTCCAAAGCACCTGAGGGCAGGACAAGAAGTAACTGGTGGAAACTTACCAAAGACAGATCCAACCTGGAACTAAGGAGAAATTTCCTGTCAGTGAGAACAATTAATCAGTGGAACAGCTTACCTTCAGAAGTTGTGGGTGCTCCATCATTGGAGGTTTTCAAAAAGAAATTGGACATCCATTTGTCTGGAATGGTATAGGATCTCCTGCTCGAGCAGAGGGTTGGGCTAGAAGACCTTTAAGATCCCTTCCAACTCTTAGTCTATATTCTGTTTGCTGATTAAGTCAGCATCATTTCCTGCGTAACAAGCAAATCTCTCTCTCTGGAATGGCTGCCTTGCTATAGTTTATTTTAAATAGACTCAATTGCTAAGTTTAATGAAACAGTAGCACCATTTTCTTATTGCACGATTCCACAGTAGTCGATTTCCCTATTGTGTAGTTGCATTATAGCATCAATAAACATGATCAGAGGGAACTGGGTGGGGATCTCCTAGTTATGGGTCTTATGGGATTAGCATACTGGTTGGGGAATTCTGGGAGTTGAAGTCCACACATCTTAATGGCCCCAACTTTGAAAAAGTTGGTGTACAGGGGAGTGGCTCCCACTTCGTTAGGTGTTTCCATGCATGTTACATCTCTACAGGGGTCTGGCAGGAACTACTTAGATCTTGCTAATTCAAATTCTATTTTACAGTCTCAATATTTAGAGAGAAGAATGTGGCAACTCTTACCAGTTTCAATTAGGTCTGAAAGATAGCATGTACAGTAGTCCTCGGCTTATGACCACAATCGGGACCAGAATTTCCATTGCTAAGCAAGGTGGTTATTAAGTGAGTTGCACCTAATTTTACGACCATTTTTTGCCATGGTGGTTAAGTGAATCACTGCAATTGTTAAGCAAAGCTGGCTTCCCCCATTAACTTTGCCAATCAGAAGCCACCTGGGAAGGTTGCAAATGGCAATCACATAACCCTGGGACTCTCCAACCATTGTAAATCTATGCCAGTTACCAAGCAACCAAATTCTGATCCGATTATAGGGATGCTGCAAGTCATAGGTGTGAGGACTGGGTCGTAAATCACTTTTTTCAGTGCAGTTGTAACCTCGATCACTAAACGAATGATTGTTAAGTGAAGGGCTACCTCTATCCATCAAGAGTGAATATATTCTGACAAATCACAGGAAGAGAGAACTGAAGCTATCAAGGATTAAATCTGGAACTTTCTGCACAAACAGCTTATCTGCCCTGAGCTGTACCCATTCTCTGTATCTGACTATATATCCTATATAGATGTTTTAAACAAGAAAATATATATACACCCACCATAAAACTGACAATAATGCTGCAAGAAGCTACTTGTTCATTATTATTTTTATTATTTTTATCACCTTTTTGTCACTGAAGTCAAAAGACATCAGAACTTTTATATAGACAGCTCTTTTCTATGTACAATGTATACCGAGACCTTAGATCAATGTTTCTCAACCATGGCAACTTGAAGATGTGTGAACTTGTAACTCCCAAAATGAAGTCCATACTTCTTCAAGGGGCTAAGGCTAGGAAGCACTGCCTTAGATAACTTATTATTTACACACACACACACCATTTGAAAGGAAGACCAGCTTGTGTGGAAAACCCTGGAGCAAATTCTTCCTTGGAGTCTCTTGAAGTTCTACTTGTGGATCCAACCCAAAAATTACTTTGCAAGGAAGCTGTGCTCTGAACACCTGCACAATTCTTAGATTTGCTAATGCCACATTCAGCCTTAAAAGGGTTTTATAATTAATCACCCATTCAAATATGAGCATTTTGGGAGGTAAAAAGGTAACCTCCTTCAAGCTGAGCTTGTCTTGTGGTGACTTCCTAGACATGTCTAAGACATGACTAATGGTTTCTATCCAAATATTACAAAGATCTGACCCTATTTAATCTCTGAACCCTGATAAAATGAAGCAGATACTATGAGAGGGAGAGAGATTGAGATTTGGGGAGATTTATGTTTCCTTCTGATAGGTAGGGAGGTGGATCGATCATGGCTTTCAGTCCCAAACCCTTCTGTTAATACCACTGCTCGAACAACTAAAAATATTCATGGGGGAAAATGAAAATGTTAGATTTATGTGAAACTGTGTGCATTTATATGCAACTGTCCCTCACTAGACAAATTTAGAGGCACTAATAATTACGATGCAGGAAGTGCTGGAACAGTGTACAAACGAAAAGTTAAAATAATCCATCTGACTTTTCTTCCTCACAAAAAAGTCATCCCTGTATTATCATAACCCTGTCCCCATGTAAAATGCCAAAATATGACATATCCAAATTATTATATATCCATTAAAAATAAGATCTATAAGAAAGACAACTTTCAGTTTCTATGTTATAAATGTGGGAAATGATTATTTTCTAGCTACATAAATTTAATAAGATTTCTGAATTCCTTGGTTAGATGGCCTAGCCCTAGCCCTATACCAATGTTTTTCAATCTCAGTTAAAGTGTGGACTTCAACTCCTAGAAATCCACATACTGCTGGCCAATAGCTTAGTTCTGGATTCTTCTGGGAATGCCTAAAAAAACTCCAATTATATTTTTCTGTAAGAACAGGAAAGTTACAGAATTCACCCATTCAATTCGTACCATAGAAGAATTTTCCAGTAAACTATCTTTTTCACAGATAATATACTAATCTACCAGCTGCATATATGGATATAAAACTTTTAAGTTACTGTTTTGTGAAAAGCCCAGTTCTTTCTCCATTTTTATTACACCTTCCTATAATTATTATGGAAGTATTGTCCAAAACCTTGCTTCAATAATTAATTTAAACCATTTTGATATGCTGACTGGTTTGGACACCTCACCTCCTATTTGATATCCTCTACTACACTAGTGTTTTTCAGCCTTGGAAGTTTAAGATGTGTGAACTTCCAACTCCCAGAATTCCCCAGCCAGCCATGGTGGCTGGGGAATTCTGGGAATTGAAGTCAACATATCTAAAACCTGCCAAGGTTGAGAAACACCGTGATACACTTAGACCTCACTTGATGTTCGCTCAACAATGGATACATCTTCCAGTTTTATACCTTTGTATTTGAAAAGCTTCACTTAGGAATCCTCTTTGTTATAAAATACTGCAAATCACATAATTAAAACTACAGGACTGCTTGCTCACACCAAATTGTGACTCTACTACTTGCTCACTGTGTAGCTTTCTCGCCCGACTGAATGTGTTAGCTTTCAAGATGCACTCTTTTTCTCTCTTTTAAGGTGCAATGTGTTGAGAAAGTTTCCCTGCTACATACTGTTGAATCTTAACAAGGGGTACGAAAAAGACTTGATTGGCGTATTTGTTCTTTAACCCCTTTTCAATTACATATCTACCCTGTTTGAGTGTAACCTGAGCCAATAGTCAAAAATTCCTATCTTCCCCACAAGAGTTTAAATAGTCCTCAATTAGAGCATCCTAAAATAGTGATATATGGAATATCGTGGCCAAGTTGCAACCTGCTTAGTGAATATATATATATATGAAATAACATTCTCTTGTAGAGTTATCTTATATCTATTGTTGATAGTTGTGCCATCCTCAGTTTCTTGGCTTCTGCTGTTTAGAGTTTATGGGCATTCCTCAAAACCCTGAATGTTTGGATGAATCATCGTTTTAATTCACATCATCTTAGGGCTTAGCTTTCCAGAAAGGAAAGTATATTGTGCTTATTCAAATCAAAGCAAACCCAAGCAAGGATTTCTGAAACTCTTGAAGCAGAAAGGGGAGGAAAAGGGAAAGATATTTCTCCTTACTATGCAAAGATTAATTTATAAAGACCTTGGAGTCTCTGTGTTAGATAGTACAGTAATCTTTACTGCCTGTACGTTTCTGTTTAACCATTTCTCATCTCAGACTGTAAGCAAAATACAGGTTCTTAGCAATGTTTGACAGGGTGGTAACAAACAGCATTGTCTATCACACTGAAAAGTTCAAGCAACTGGTGTCTTCCATGATCTACTGTACTCATATTGCAAGGTCTTAGAAAAAGACTACCATAACAGAATTTCTTATTAAGATCCACCACATTGAACAGTCCTGTTTAACATCCTAACATGGTGGAACTTTTTCATTCTAAGTTAATGTGGCCCACAGCCCATTTCAATGATAGCCTTTATCTCAAATTCCACAAGGGGACCAGCCCACGGGTCTCCTTTTCATAGACATCTGGGATCAACCCAATGGGGGAAGGCACCATCTTGACGGTGTTCTTGCCAAACAACTTGCGTTCATATTCAATGAGCTGTCTCCAGAAGCCTACATTGGGCCTTACAACCGGTCGCCTGCTCTTCACCCACTCGTGAGCATCCAGGAGGCTCAACCGATGATATTTCATTAGGTAAGCAATACAGAGGGAGGCAGACCTACTGACACCTGCCACGCAGTGAACTAGAGTTCTTCCATTCTTCTTCCCTGTCTGGTGTATCCTATCAGCCACGGAGTCAAAGTACAAGGAGAGTGGAGCATGGGGAAGGTCCGGAACAGGCACCTTCACATAGTCAATGTCTGGCCAGTTGGCGTTGGGGATTTCCATGGTAGCGTTTACTATACAGCTCACCGCCCGGGAGTACACCATGTGTCTGTTTGATGCAGCATTGCCAGAGCAGAGATAGAGACAAGGAGAGATTTGAGCAATGCCTCCCAAGACCGACAATGTGTTCCCAGCAGCAGGAGATGGCTTGGCCACCGAAGTGGGCGGAGAACGGCGAAAGAACCCATGGTTCCGGAAATTCATGGTGGATGGTTCAGCATACATAACAACTAAGGGGTGGGGGGTGGGGGGGAGGAGAGAGAGAGAGAAAAGAAGCAAAGTCTTAAGAATTGGTACAATTTAACAGTTAAAGGTTAATATCTCTCATGTCTTAAACTTGACCTGCCCCACAAATGCGAAACTTTAACTCTCTTTTTTATTCTAACGAATTGTTTTGCTGTTGCTTTTAGCAAGAGAGGAGCATGGGACATGCAGGGATACAGAATGAGGTAGGGGAGAGAGTTAGAAATAGATTTTGGAGCCAACAAAATCAATGGATGAATCAGCTGCAGTCAGCAAATGATATGATGAAGCAGAACAAAACTGGCAGAGGAACAGAGGAAGAAGGAACAGACGGGAATAAGTACAGGAAGGCCTGAAATAAGGGTGGTCAACCCAATCATCAGCAAGTTCTACTTCTCCACAAAGCCAAATATTTCCCCGTATCCTACCTCAGCCATTCCCCTGGAGCTCTCTCTGTTGACATCCAGAGGGGACCCCTGCTTCTTAGGCTAGACAGGGAGGGAAGGGGAGGGGGAGGAAGGAACTGGAAACTATGATGCTGCAGGAATAATGCGCGGGGAGGGGGGGATGATGGAGATGATGGGAAAATGGAGGAATGGGGGAGGGAGAAGACAGCCTCTTA
Organism: Azemiops feae; assembly: GCA_023970755.1. Taxonomy (NCBI): domain Eukaryota; kingdom Metazoa; phylum Chordata; class Lepidosauria; order Squamata; family Viperidae; genus Azemiops; species Azemiops feae. Next base: position 274,987 of record JALGBA010000363.1, read on the forward strand.
AAGGGGCAGTGGACTCTCTACTATCCCTAGGATTCTCCCCAGCCTGGACTGTTAATGCGCATTTCTCAGCCACCTCTGTCACCCCTCCCACTTTCACCATCACAGCCCTGGGCTCAAAAATCAGGGTGGGGAAAAGTTCTGATGCTAAATTGTGACTCATACTCCCCCAAGATTGGTGCAAAGGGAGAGAGGCAGTTTTGGCACCAGCTGTTCTCACCTTTTACCAGGAGAAAAGCCCAGTTTGCTTTTAACTGTTCCCTACAGATTTTGCTTTCCTGCCCCAGTTGTCAACTAAGGATCTAAAATAAAAACAAAAACAAAAAGCCCTCCCTTTCCTAAAAGGAAGATCAGGATTTCTACTGCAATCTGGTGTGCTGGTGGGGTATAGGTGATGCCCCTGAATCTCCCAAGGTCTTGCATGTTTAACAATATGATGCTATTTAGAATTCTTTATGAGGAGCTCTTGGTGCTGAGCTTGTTTTCTTGCAGACGTTTCATTACCCTAACTAGGTAACATGATCAGGACTAGCACTGATGATGTTACCTAGTTAGGGTAATGAAACGTCTGCAAGAAAACAGGCAAGCTCAGAAAGCACCAAGGACCCCTCATTTCAACCCTGAGCTACAAATATTATCCTTCATTGGTAGAGTTCTTTATATAAGAATATAATATAGGATATAATGCAGCAAGCCAATTTGTCCTCCCAATTTACCTTGAAACTTGTACCTTGCACCCTAACCCCACAGCCCAAATTCTGACAAAAAATAGACTCTCCTTTTCATTTCAGGTATGCTTGCATTTTGGGTAGAATAAGGGTGATCTAATAAATATGCTGCTTCTAAAATTCCACTTCCAATATGACTTACATAGTTTTCCCTATCTAGTTTTGCCTCCTACTTTCCTCTATTAAAAGTCCAGTCTGCAGACACTCTGGGTATTCTGATTTCAGCTGCCAGCTACATTCCTTCATCTTCCATTTCCCATAAAACTTCCTGGTTTCAAACTTTCTTCCCCACAGACACACCTATGATGCTGAATCATCTAGTTTTCAAACTTTAAAAGATGCAGACCGTACTCATTTGTATATATACATACTTGATTTTAACTCCTGAGTTATACATGATTTCTCCTACATATAGCTATCCCTGCAATGTTGGGCAAATGATAAACATTATAAGAAATAAAACAAAATACATTTAAGCTTGCCCAATGTCAAGTGCCCATCTCTTTCAGCTCTGTGCTCTAGATGCCAGTTTGAGAACACCACCTCACCTCAATAGAGGCTTGCCAAAATCCATCTCCTTTATCACAACTTTTTGAGCAGTCATTCCAACTCCATTTTGACTTTTGCCCAGTCACAACTCCACTTCCCTTCCATCCCTCTCAAAGGGCACCGATTTTTGTATCTGGCTTCAGTTCTGAGCTCTCTTTTAATAGCCCTTAAATAATGCTTCGTCTACAATTCTCCTTCCTTCAGAACTCATCTACTCAAGATTTAGCTGAGTTGTGCTACTGTCATGGTCCCTAATAGCAACTGAGCAATTCTTTGCTCATATTTTGTACAGTACGCGGTCCACAAGTCTTGCAAAGGCAGGGGTAGCTACTTTAGTTGACTCACAATTTTAAAACAAGCTAACAGCAACATATTTATTAAATTTATGTGATATATCCATTTATATAAATAAATATATATATAAATATGATGGCATGCATCCCTCTTCTTAGCCCCTCTCTGCATTTGAGGGCAGTTCACTCTCACACACACACGCACACACACCAATTCCTTCATTGGATGTTCTTCGGTCTCAAAGGGCATCACTCCCAAATATTCAATTCCTCATCCCTCCTCGTGTCCCTTTCTCCTCCCCAAGGCCCCACCTTAGAAATAATTATTTCTGAATTTACAAAAACAGCAATGCCAACTCCAGTTAACCCTTGATGCCCAGTTTTTCTGGAGAAAGATGAAACACATTACCAGTCAGTGCTGTTTTTCAACGGAGACTTTCAGGACAGTTTTCCCCCAACTCTCCTCTGTCAAGAAATCGGCTCTCTCTCCCTTGGGGAAGAAGGCTGAGGATTTCTCCCTTCCAAGATGCGCTTGCCTTTTCTGCCTCCTCTCCTCCTTCCAAACAGCCCACTCTTTATAAGCGGCGTCTGCACAATTTAATCAATATAATAAAATCTCTTCTCTTCTGTCCTTCTGGCCCAGCTCCTCTCCTTCCCGCAGGATTCTCCAGCCTTCCTCTTTTCTGGGTGGGGAACTGGAGTTTCCTTCCTTGACTCCCCCCCACCCGAGCCTTGCCTATATACCGCCCCTGCTGCCCCCCTCCTCGGCTGGACCACTCGAGCGTTGGAGGCAACAAAGGGTTGCCATGGCGACGGGCTGCGGAGGAGGCTGCTGTCGTCAGCGCCCGTGACACAAGCGAGAGCTCGCGGAGGCGGCGGCGGCGGAGGTGACCGCGCAGGCGGGACTGAAAAAAAAGCCCACGGATTTCCCCCCTCCCTCCTCGGCTTCCGGCCCAGATTCTCCGCCTCCCCCGGATGCAAAAAAAAAAGGAGCGTCAGCTAGAGGCTCGATTGCTGCAAAAAAAAAAAAACAACGAACGAAAGAAAGAAAGAAAATAGCCCAAAGCCTGGGTTTTAATCTGGAGCATCAGGAAATATCCGAAAGATTAGGAACGGGGGCGGGGACACCCACATCCAGCCCTCTGCAATTAATTTTCTGTTTTGTACGACATAGGATAGCCTAGCCTGCATGGGGGCTTTCCCCAGACCGCAGTCCTGCTGCAGCTCTCCTGCGCAAACACCCGCTGCCAGGATGGACAACATTTAATTGATCCTTAGCTTTGCAGGGCCAACCTCGTTTTAGGCCAGCACTTTGTGCGAATCCCACAAAATAAGGAAACCACGATTCTGCCCCCCCCCCCCGCCCGCCCTGGAAGCAAGTTGTCGTCTGAATGTAGTTTCTGTGCAATCTCCTTTGGGAACATCTCACTCCCCCAAAAAGTTTCTCTTTTGCCCCCCTGCCCTGCTGGCAGTGATCACCTCACCCAGCCCTCCCTTTTTAATCCCACATACCTCACACCAGGAAGGTGCAAGTAACAGTTATGAATCATCCTGAAGGCACCGGATTGCAGTCCTTGGAGCAGTGTTTTTCAGCGTTGGCAACTTGAAGATGTATGGACTTCAACTCCCAGAATCCTTGGCTGAGGAATTCTGGGAGTTTAAATCTACACATCTTCAAGTTGAAAAACACCGCCCTGGAGGATGGTGAACCAATCTAACACCAACACTATTCAAGAGGCCCTTCCCAACTCAATGTCTTCTGGCTGAATTGGATTTCAGCTCCCATAATTCCCAGCTCATATGCAATGGGAGTGAAAAACTAACAGGTCTAGAATGTAGGCCTCAAAATGGAAGTTGATTCTGGATGAATCTGGATATTATTTCTAAATAATAACTAATCCTTGGAAGGGAAATCACAGGGTTGTAAATTACAATAGGAAGTAAGGTGGCTGGGAAATTCTGGGAGCTGAAGTTCACACATCCTCAACCTGCTAAGATTAAAAAACACTCCCTTAACCACTGTACTACAAATAAAGATAGGACCTAGAGCAGGCTCTGGAATTCTGGGAGTTGAAGTTGACCCATCTTAAATTGCCACAGTTGAGAAACACTTATCTACAGGAAACATATTGTAAGAATTGCCCATTTTAAAAAAACATACTTAACTGTATATACAGAGTTTAAAGCAGCAAAGGCTGAGGAGGGGAATTCAGTTCTAAGCCCTAAAGTTTATTTTATCATAAGCCACAAATTCATTATTCATGGAAGAAAAAGATGACAGTTTAATGGAACCTCCAGGTTTAGAAGCAGTTCCAGATAGCTTACTGTTCCATTTGTACCTTGCTTGAGGGCTTGGAAGAGTGCTGTCTTTACAGGAAACAGGAGGCTGGACCTCAGATAGTTTGTGATCTAGTTCTTGTAGATTTCTTGTTTAAGTTCTGCTAGGTTTCTGTCTCTAAGCTCCACCTTCTCTGAGCAAACTTTGTAATTACTGTGTAAATATCCTGAACTGCAAAAGCAGCTGCAGTTCAAGCTATTCTAATTGCAGCTCTATCAATATATAGAAATACTGTATGGTAGAACTGGAGTCAGAATAGGTTGCCTGCATTTTTGTTTTCCTTTCAAAAATCTTAAAATTTGCCTGGTGAGTTTTCATGAATACAAAGTCATATGTTAATAATTAAGATGGGTTTTTCTTTTGCTTATTACGGTAAGCATAACTCAGCACAGGACCTCTTTCCTCCCACTTCTTACATGAAGAAAAGTTTACCGTATTTTACAGATCATAGGCCCCCTCCCCTTAAAATATTAAAGATCGCTGCTGAATTTACTGGGATAAACTGCCTCCTTGCAAATAATATGTAAAATGCTGCCTTTAAAGAAGGCTTTAAAATGTTGCTTGTGTAAGACTGAGTAAATTGATTCCCTGTAGGGACAAAGAATTACCATAATTATTTAATGCAATGAATGGTCTACAGTACCAGTATTGTATTTCAAAGAATAAAATAAAAAGGTATTAAACTGAGGACTCACAAGGGTAGGATAATCAAAAAGTGGGAGGGGGGCTGGCTTGCTAAGATGATGATGGAATAGAATATATTTGGATAGCATGAATTTTTGTTTAATCAATAAACCACATTTGCATAGATACACAAGACGCTCAACTACTTCAAGACAAACCATGTGTGAATACAGCCAGACAACTTTGTTTTGTAGTGTGATGTTTCAGGGTTGCATCCACAGGGATGAAGAAGAGTGGGGAATCTCCCTTAAAAATAAAAGCATGAAGTCAGTTGTTGGAAACTTATTTTTAACAACATTTTGCCTGATGAAAAGATCTAGGGGGCTCAAAATGTATTCCATTAAGATCTTCCCTTAATACGGTTCTGGAGATTTTTCTGATGACCTACAACAGTGTTTCTCAGCATGCTGGCTGGGGAATTCTCGGAGTTGAAGTCCACACATCTTCAAGTTGCCAAAGTTGAGAAACAGTGACATAGAAAAAAACATGCACTTTGCTGGAAGAAAAATCAGGTCCTGTTCCAAGCTGGGAGAAGGACACTGTAGAAATGAACTGAAGGCAGGCTGTATTTTGGAAAGGAGATCTCTGTTTATTTGATAGCCAGAAACTAAAGTGACAGCAGCATATTTCTGGGGTGGCTGACAAAATGGAGTTGAGAGAAGGTGGGTTTTTATACCTTCTTTGGGTCTTTGTGTTTGAGATGCCTGTTCGTTGTGAAATGTACTTTGACCTGTGCTTGAGTGTGCCTTTTTAGTATTCTAATTGTTGCCTGACTCCTATTGTGGCTGGGAGGTCATGCCCTGTCCTTGGAGTTGGATGGGGAATGTAGATTTTAGGAGTCTTTGTTTTTTTTAATCCCATCAGCTCCAGCCTTCTGTGGAAGCTGTGGCTGAAGGCATTTTGTTTATGAATACGGTGGCCCAGTCTCTCTGAATGGATTACAAAATCTCCATTCCTGAAGACTTCAGGCTTCTGCTTGAGGCTGTTTTTCCTATAGCACAGGTGCCAACCTTTTGGGCACCAGGGACCAGTTCCATGGAGAGAGGTTTTTCCCCGGACCGGAGGGTGCGTGGTTTTGTGTGCTGCCTACATCCCATGGATGGGGCTTTGCTTGTTTGTGCGGACCGGTTGCTGGCATGCCGCGGCCCGGTACTGGTCCATGGACCAGGGGTTGGGGACCCCTGATATAGCAGGAAGACTGAGACCATTTTCTGCCTTTAAGAACATGTCTCTCCTCTTCTCCTACAAGGGAAATACAACATTCTGCTTCTTTTAATATTCCCCAGAATATTTCATTCTCTAGGAGGGGAGGGGGGCTTCCCACAACTTTAAAAAGTTTTACAAATGAGGTAATTTCTGCTAAAAACATGATTTTTTTCACTACCACAAGAGAAACTGGACCTGTCGCCAAGATGTGTAATTTTGCACATCTGTTAAGATACAACACAGTATACTGACCGGGTTCATACATTATGCTAAGTCATGTTTTATTTTAACTTTGGTAAATCGTGGTTTGCTGTGATACAATAATCAAAACGAACATAATGACTACATCTTTCTCCTCTGCGGTTGAACCCTGCGATGAACCTGTGAGTCTCCTGCTATAGAATGGATTTTATAACCTTATATTATCAGGAAAGGAAATGAATATGAAGTCAATTAATTCATAAGATACAGAGGGACTTATTCTTGGTATTACCACAAGACACAACCTCCCCAAAGTTTATGCAAAATCTTCATTTAATATGCTTTTTGTTTCAATACAGGTAGTCCTCAGCTTGTGACCACAACTTGAACCAGAATTTCCATTGCTAAGCAAGACGGTTGTTAAGTGAGTTATCTTTTTTGCCACAGTTGTTAAGTGAATCATTACAACTGTTAAATGAATCACACAGCTGTTAAGTAAATCCAACTTGCCCCATTGACTTGGCTGATCAGAAGTCGGCTGGGAAGGTCACATGATCACATGACCCCAGACATTGCAACCGTTGTAAAGAAACGCTAATTCAGTGCCTGAATTTGATCCCATGACTGTGGAGATGCTGCAATAGTTGTTAAGTGTGGGTGCTTGTATGCCACTGCCATTGTAACTTTGCTCACTAAACAAAATTGTTGTATGTTGAGGACTAGCTTATTCTTATTGTACAACCAGATGTTTAACAGAACAAAGTTTTATTTGATAATAGGCTTCTGGTTTCAATAGATAGAGATCTTCTATAACAGAAGTGGGGAATCATGGCCCTTTTTTGACTTGTGGACTTCAACTCCCAGAATTCCTGAGCCAGCCAACTCCCATTCTGGGAGTTGAAGTCCCCACGTCATAAAAGGGCCATGGTTCCCCAACCCTGTTCTATAAGGAGGGAAACCAGCCGAAGGGAACACAGCAGCTGAAGGTTAAAGTGGGAAATTGCCAAACCAGAACTATTCCTCAACGAGGCAGTAGCAATAACTTCTGAACTGTAAAGGGAACTACCTGTATGTAGACATATCTGTGTCATCACCAGAATTTGATCTCAACGAAGGTGGCTTTATTTTACCTTAATAGATGACAACTTTCCTACAAAACCCTTTGCTTTTTAAATCTGAATTAAAGTGCTTGTGATGGAGTTAAAAATACATTCTCAACTATTGATGCTGCAAGTTTGTCACTAGGCTTACCAATGATTTTCTAGAACATGGGCTATGAAGGTTAAGCTAACAAATCATGTACATAGAATATTCTATGGGCTGAACTGTGAAGTCCTTGGCGCTTAGTTTTGTTATTTTTCTTGCAGACATTTCTTTACCCTACTAGATAACACCATCAGTATTGGTAAGGGTATAAACAGGGAGCAAACCCCCACTCATTAGCACTGATGTTTCCTAGTTAGGTAATGAAGCATCTGCAAGCAAACAACCAAGCTCAGAGAGCATCTAGGACGCCACAGATCATGTCCAAATAAAAATGATGTGGAAATGAAGGCCCAGAAGATAGGTGTAGGAGCCAGAAATAGATAAGTGGCATAGTGGTTATAGAACCACCCACTGCCAGTAGGTGTTGCTAACATTTCAAGCAAAGCACCTGTTCTCATTTTTAATCCACAATAATTAGCAGCTGATTAGGTTCCTTTCCATAAATGGCTGCTAGCTCAATGCACCTTAAATTCTGCTAAAGGGACAGCTTGCTTTGTAAATGTATTTATTTATTTTTTGCCTATGGGCTGCTTGATGCAATTTCTAGTTGCCTGAAAGAAGAATCAGAACGATAAGTCTATAAAAAAGTACTGAGAAACCACTGGGTTTCTGTGTTAATATTCTTTTGTTTTTGGACCTTTTGCAACACCCAATAAACCACTGGCCTCTCCCCTTAACTCTGTTTCAAAACACAAAGCACACACACACACCAAAACAGATGTGAAAGTACCGTTTCATGTGTGTTACCTCTAAACATTTCTTTGCTGAATTGGATGGCCAACCTTACCCATTGCCACACAAAGACTACACCCACTTCCTGTTGGACTGTAACAGAAGTACAGACACCACAGCTTTTACAAATGGTGCACTTTATTTATTGCTCCAAAATAAAAGCAAATGAGAAGGAGTGGGGGGAAAGTAACCAAAGGCCAAAAAATAAAAAAATAAAAAATAAAATTATAAATGGTAAGGATGCAAAGGAGAGCATTCCCCAGAAATTGCACTGTCATTTGGGGGGATGCGTCAGGACTGTCCTCCTAGCATGATAAAGAGGAAGGATAAGTTATTTACAAAATTGGAGTAAATAATACTTTTCACCTTCTTCCAAAATACAAGACTGGCCACCAGGAAAGAGTTGATATAACAAGTCAGTTTCACTATTTGGGATAGGAGAAAGACTGGGAAGTACTATTTTTATGCCCAGCTCCGTACTGGCAGTAATTGAGTGGCTTTAGGTACAATATTTTCATCTCCTACAGACCGTTACCGTGTGGGAGATGAGTACTGCGATTCCATTCAGATGCTCTCATGTCCTAAAAGAGGGTCTATTGAAGAGATGGGGTCTCTTGAACAGCTTTTAAAGTGTTATTTTCATACATTTTGGCACTAAGGATCTTTCTTGTTGTCATACTTAAAAGAAAGAGCCACACAAAACTTCAGCATCCTGAAGAAAATTCAAGGCAGTCAGTGGCTTTCTGTGGTGTTAATTCAAGAGAGGCTGTCAGTAAACCGTTTATATCCTGAAATAATATTTAATCCTTAAAGCAATTGTCTAATATTAAGTGGGCATGTTATTTTCTTGTTTGGATTCTGTGAAGTAGGAAAATTGATCTTTTCTAGACATAATTATACTACTAATATTTTTTTTTATCATTCAGAGGATACTGGGATGAATCAGAGGCTGCAAAACCTCCAGCTATTATATCATTTGGGTCAGTACATTAGACAAATGGGGAAAATATACACTTTCTTTATTTTAAAAGGGCTGCAGAGTACAATTAAAAAGTAATAAATATGGTCCTTATAAGCATATGTAAAATTAATAATGTTAACTTTGAAAGCAACATAAAATTATCAGATGCAACTTTTATCTTTTAAAAGTTATATGGATCCTAATCATTAGGGACCAGTGTTTTATTATTAAAAGGCTTTGCTCCATATCTAAACACCCATATGAATTTCATAGGAAATAGGTCCAGAGGAACTCGAATCAAAAAAGTTTACCAATTATTCCTCCAAATATTTGGGGACCGCTAAAATTAATTTTTAGTAGTCACAATGGCGGAACAAGATGTATTATCTGTACTAGGATATCTTCTAGTTTTGTGTAGAACTAGAGACAACCCTTAATATATTTGTGTCTCAAATGTAAAACTAAAGTGATTCCCCACAGCCATTCTGTACTGCTAAAAAATATGGTAACTAAAGGGCCAGTGTGGTCTAATGGTAAAAGGATTGGACAAGGATCATGGAGATCAGATTCAAGTCCACCTGCAGTCATGGAAGTTGACTAGATGGAGTTGACTCCCCTTCTCTCATTTTTATCCCAATTGAATCAACTTCACAAAGTTTTTCTAGGGAGAAATCAGGGGAGGAAGGGCTATGGAAGCTGTGCCAAGCAGAAAGGAAGGGATAGACTGCCTAACAAATAAATAAGTAATGAATTTATTGACACTGGGTAGTCCATGTCTTCCAGTCTACCAAAAAAACAAGCTTGCTCACTGAAGTTCTACCAAGCCGCTCTGTTCAAGACCTGCGTTATGTTGGTTTTATTTTAGTAGTAGTAGTATTTTTGCTTTCAGAGAGGTGGGATAAATATTAGAAAATTAAGAGGAAGAACAACTAAAATACGAGTAGAAAGCCCTTCATAGGCAGCACCCCTGTGTGTGCTTATCTGGGTGTCAACCCTAGTCCTGGGGTTGTACAAACATATATACATACATACATATATGCCCATCACGCTGTTCCATTTTGGGGGTAAGTGACATTAGGCAAAGCATAGAACAGGAGTAAGAAGCAGTAAGCCAAAGAAATTAATGGTACGAGAAAGGAAAATACAGCTAAATCTGGTAAAACAATTACATTGTAGGTTATTTCAACAGCCCCTATAACACCTGACAATCTATTCCTGGAGGTATTGGTGTTCTGTAATATAGAGGAGAAAATGTGTCTATTACATCCAATGTGTCTATTATATCCCACAAATCCGTTAAAATTGAAGCCTGATTCCTTTCTGAGTGGGCATGTTGCAGCACCCAGAACTTGCAAAGCTCTGATGGTGTATAATCTGAACAGCTAAAGTCAATGGTTCTATGACCCTGCTTATATTTCCATGGTTATCTAAGGTATTCCCAATTTTATGAAAGTAAATTCTCCCGAACAGCATGAGACTTGCATCCACGTTAAGAATTAGGGATCAATATCTTTTCTAATGTCTCTCAGTATTTGGCTTTTTCTGCTGCCCTCATCCATTTGCCATTGGTTTTACGATTAAATATATCTCCTAGTGGTAAGCCACATGTATTGGGGTTTAGTGATCCTACTGTACAACCTTGTTTACAGAGATACTTTATTTATTTTTTTCAATGGCAGCGCCTTTTAGAACTCAGGCCCACTTCCTTAAAAACAGAGTGAGGGATAAAGTATGGAAGAAGGGATGAACCCTCTCCTCCTTTTTCAACCACTTGGGAAATGATCATTAAAATAAAGGAAGAGGAAAAGTGTAACGTAATAAATAAATAGAGAGATAAAATGAACAGATAAAGCAGAATAATAATAACTCTGTGGTGAATGTGTGTGTGTGTGTGTGAGAAACACATTTGGCACATTGAAGAGGGTATTTACACGGGAGAAGGGAGTGGTCCAAAGCTGAGAGTCGACAGTCAGGCAGCAACATGGAGAAGAAGAGATAAAGCTGAATTTGTGGGGTAGAAAGGATAAACTCCTTCTCTCCCCTCCATTTTCCCTTAGCCCCCTCCCCAAAACCACCTTCCACTATTCCCTCCAAATCAGGAATCATTCTCAGTCGCTGCTCCTCAGATCTAGCTGGGTTTGGGAGAAGAATGGCAGATCTCGTAACGTCTTCTAAATGGAAACTTCGTATTCTCTGGTGTCCTGTTAAGCAGAAAGAGAGGGGGGGGGAACCACTTAATTCCAGGGACAGAATCTCGCCAGCTCTTTTCTTTCACCTAGTTGACTTTGAATTACCCAAACATCAGAAGATCATCTTCATGCACTGTGGCACGGTTGGTCTGTTTATGGTCCCATGTGCCAACCCACCAAAGAGGATAAATTCAGTAAATCAGGATTAAGTAAATAAACAGAATTCATCTTAGCGTGGTCTCTTTTTCTCCCAACTCTAAAGGGGGCCTTTGTTGACCACAGCTGGCAGCATGTGGAGCTACTGGAGGGAGTACAGGTAGTCCTCGACTTATGACCACAATTGAACCCACAATTTCTGTTGTTAAGTGAGACATTTGTTAAGTGAATTTTGCCCCATTTTATGACCTTTCTCGCCACAGTCGCTAAGTGAATCACTGCAGCTGATAAGTTAGTAACCCGGTTGTGAAGTGAATCAGGCTTCCCCATGGACTTTGCTTGTCGGGTTGCAGAAGGGGATCACGTGACCTTGGGATTCAGCCGACGTCATAAATTTGAGTCAGCTGCCAAAAATCTGAATTTTGATCACGTGATCACGGGGATGCCGGAAAGGTCGTAAGTGTGAAAACTGGTCATAAGTCACATTTTTCAGTGCCGTTGTAACTTTCGAACGGTTACTAAATGAACTGTTGATAAGTCGAGGACTACTTGTACTCAGAACGGTGCTGAAATGGGCAAAATTGTACACCTTCCCCCAAACCAGCAGAAATGTGGCCAAGGGAAGCCCCTTGTTGGGAGAAACAGCGGAAAATCTGTAATGAACTCAGCCAGGTTGCAAAATGCCGGATGACCACTTGATGGCAGTATGGGTGGGAGAGGCTATATCCCAGTGGTGGCGAACCTATGGCACGGGTGCCAGAGGCGGCACTCAGAGCCCTCTCTGTGGGCACGCGTGCCGTCACCCCAATCCTAGGCCTTCAGCTGGTTTTTATAAAACCTTTTCGCTTTAGGCCTCCGTCACCGTGTGCAAAAAAAAAAAAAAAGGTTCAATCAGTCAATTTCAACTTCTCGCGGGAAAAAAAAAGATCTTGCAAAGTTGGAATTGATTGAACTTTTTAGTCCCACCCAGTCTGCCGTTACCACCGCAGCCACCCCCAGCCAATGGGCCCCGCCCCGCCAATGGGCCACGCCCAGCCAATGGGCCACACCCACCCGGCACTCAACGATGCATAAGTGGGTTTGGGGTTGCAGTTTGGGCACTCAGTCTCTAAAAGGTTCGCCATCACTGCTATATCCCTTCCAATATATAGTGGCTGACCTTAATTTTACGGCCCAAAATCTAGGGGAAATCTGTACAGAATTGCAGTAGGATTGCAATAGGTTGAAAACAGCAGTGAGAGGAGGAGGAAATGAGGAACTGGAATAAGTCAACCCTCTTTTTAAAAAATTGGTACTCTAGATTAGAACAATGGCTTGGCTGAGCGTCTGCAGCTCACCCCAGCCTCGTAGAGAGGGTTGTTGAAATCAGATTCCACAGTGATAGGGCTGTAGCTGTGAGAGCTGGAAAAGGAGAAGCCAAAGAGAGTTTTTCCTTGGAATCTGCAGGAAAGTAAAAGAAGAAGAAGAAGAAGAAGAAGAAGAAGAAGAAGAAGAGAGTGGATTGAAATAATCAGCCTACCAGTTTGGAAAATCAGATCCATTTTAATGGCATTACTCCACGTAGTACTGTCTGTTACAGAAGTAATCCAGTGGAGGGGATTATATATACTTTGCATTTGGATGGCTCAGATTTGGTTATCAGCATCTTCGGATGCAAAGACCTTCTCTGAAAGAATTAGATCAACCAGTTATGTCTGATTAGCTGTCAAGCAGCTTCCTATGTTCTGTGCCCATCCAACATTTCAATCACATTTTAATCACATTTTAATTTTTTATTCAAGTTTATTATAATATAAAATACAAAGAGAAGCAAAGATAATGAGGGAATGGAGGAAGGTAAAGAAAAGAAAGGAATGCGAGGTAAAAGGGGGGGGAAAGTGACTTCCAACTTTTTTGGGTTGCAGTAAAATACAAAATACAATTACAGCGTCAACATTTTGCTTTACATGTTTAGTAAGTACTAGCCATATCTATCACAACAAAATTAATCGTCAATTGCATTTTTGTTCATATGTTGACTTCATTTTATACCTGAGACCAGGGCCATTCAAAGAAACAACTGATAAACATTCAGTAGGTTACTCTAGCTACACTTAATGGCAGGTATGGACAGTGGTTAATACTTTCTAGAACAGAGTTCCCCAACCTTTTTGGCTTTGTGGACCAGCATGTGTTTGGGGGGGGGAGACTTCCACGGCCTGGTTCCGAACGGCTCAAGATCCGGCAGTGGGCTGCAGCCCGGGGATTGGGGACCCCTGTTCTAGAAAGTGGTAAAACTTACAACTTGCTGATTTGCAGGATCAAAGCTCCTTCTGGCCATATATGGGGAGCTTTTATTATAACTTGATATACCAATGATCTTGATTTTGAATTGATTATACAATTTCAGTATTGAGTCATTTTCCTCTCTTTTAAATGTATGTTGGGAAGGCATTATTTGCGCCCAAGTTGTTTTAATTAAAAGCAGTGAGGTATTCATATCAAACAAGGTAACTCAAATTCATGACTGGAACACATTTTTATGCTACAGTTTAATCTTGGAAAGCCTGAATAAAATTATAATGAAGAAGCTGCCTTTCTGTGCAAAATGCATTTCCAACATCAAATTATTATAACTGTCTCCTTGCACCTGAGAATTTGAACTGTGTGTAGGGTTTTCAGGTCAAAAACTTCCAAATGGGATTAAATTCCAATTCGTCTCTATTTGCAATTAAACAACATCTCGTGTCTTCCAGAATCACATTGTAGGGGAGATGGGCTAAATAATAGAGATAAATAATAAAATAATAAATAAAATAAAATAAAATAAAATAAAATAAAATAAAATAAAATAAAATAAAATAAAATAAAATAAAATAAAATAAAATAAAATAAAATAAAATAAAATAAAATAAATAAAATAAATAAAATAAATAAAATAAAATAAAATAATAAATAAAATAATAAAATAAAATAAAATAAAATAAAATAAAATAAATAAAATAAAATAAAATAAATAAAATAAAATAAAATAAAATAAAATAAAATAAAATAAAATAAAATAAATAAAATAAAATAAAATAAAATAAAATAAAATAATAAAATAAAATAATAAAATAAAATAAAATAAAATAAAATAAAATGCAACTTAACTGGAATCAACCCACAGAGTCTAATGGCACTTCGATGCCCACTGAGCAAAGCAAACATAAATTAGTTTGATATCACTCACTTAGTGTAGTAGATGTAGATGCCTCCAATCAGCAGGATGACAAGAATAATGGGGAGGAAGATTGCCAGGGCAATGTTGCCACCTTCCATCTGGTGGGAAGGATCCGTGGTCTGGGTGACTACCAGAGGAAAGAAAAAAAATGGAATGTATGAGATGTATGTATCAAACGCTCCACCCTGAACTTTTTATTTTATTTTATTTTTCAGAATTTATAGCCCACCCTAATCCCAAATGAACCAAAAAAAAACCAAAAGTATAACAATAAGTAAATTAGAACATTGTCAAAGATCTCAAACAGTCAAAAAAAGCAAAGAGAACTGTGAAAGATAGGTGCCCACAGTCAATCAGCTGAGTTTGAAAGGTCATTAAAATAAAACAGACTTAACCTGTTTCTAGAACTGCAGCAAGGTGGAAGCTACATGTATTTCTTGGGAAAGAATATTCCACAGGGTGGGAATTACTACAGAGAGAACCAGACCTCTCACCCACGGTCCTCGAGAGGGTTTGCAGCCTTCTCTGAACGAGGGGATGAGATGGGCAGATTACCTTCTAGCAATTGAAGTATTTTAGTGATGCACCATTTTTAGAGCGTCAAATGTAATGACCAGCACTTTGAATTGAGCTTGGAAGTCTATTGGCAACCAATGCAGCCACTGTACTATAAATGTAATTCTATATTGGTATGGTTGTGTTGGCAAAAATCTTGCTGCTGCATTTTATACCAGCTGCACCTTCTGGATTGTCTCCAAAGTCCTATCAAATGGACATAAGACATACATTATTGAGGTCTGGGATAGGGTCTGGCACACTTAGTCCCCTTAGCTACAACTTCCACCTGCTGTTTTGAGCAGAAGAGAGGAAGGAAGGAAGGAAGGAAGAAAGGAAGGAAGGAAGGAAGGAAGGAAGGAAAGGAAGGAAGGGGAAGGGAAGGGAGGGAGGGAGGGAGGGAGGGAGGGGGGAGGAGGGAGGGGAGGGAGGAGGGAGGGAGGGAGGGAAGGAGGGAGGGAGGAAGGAAGGAAGGAAGGAAGGAAGGAAGGAAGGAAGGAAGGAAGGAAGGAAGGAAGGAAGGAAGGAAGGAAGGAAGGAAGGAAGGAAGGAAGGAAGGAAGGAAGATAATGTTTGTCACCCTCCCAGAATCCCTCCCCAAACTTTTTCCCACTCACCTTCCAGTTTCCGGTCATCCAGTAACTCCTCATAGGCCACTGGTGGGGAGAAAGAGACCAAGGGACTATTTTAAAAAAATGTCAGGCAAACAAACCAGAGGGTCACAAAATAGTGAGTGAAAGCCACATACGATGAGGAAAGGGACCCATACCTTTGCAGAGGGGTGGCTGGCTGGTCCATTGGGATGGATGTCCTGGTATGCAGGTGATTGTCACTTCCCCTATAAGCTCAAAGCCCTCGTAGCAGAAGAAGCGCAGGGATTCCCCTGCTTGGTAGTGATGCTTGTAAAGAGTTTGATACCCATTCTCTGGAACTCCGGGGTTCAGACAAGGCTCATATTTCACTGGAAAAAGGAAATGGGGTAACAAAGACCTTCAGGGAGTGCATTTGGCCCTGAGGCCACAGGTTGCCTACCATTCATAGAGGAGACATTATAAGACAGACCTGGGCATTTTATGGCTCCCAGGCCATGTCTGGCCCTTTGGCTGTCCCTGTCTGGCCCCCGTGAGGTCAATCAGAAGTTAGAAATAACATGTAAATAAGACATGCATTCCTACCAGTAGCAGCTAATCAAAACTATAATTTACTGCTTTTTATAAAGCGATAAAATTAATACTGAGCAGAATTAAGTTCAGTCTATTGGATCAGCCATCCACAACGGTCCCAGTTTCTCATGTGGTCCCTGGGTAAAATTAATTGCCCACCCCTGATGTAAGTAAAGATATCCAGAAGACAATGAGCTTCATTCTAAAGACGTTGAGACGCTAAAAAAGAGTGCAGAGAAGAGCAACAAAGATGATTAGGGGACTGGAGGCTAAAATATATAAAGAATGGTTGCTGGAATTGGGTATGTCTAGTTTAATGAAGAGAAGGACTAGGGATGATAGCGGTGTTTCAATATCTAAGGGTCTGCCACAAAGAAAAGGGGGGTCAAGCTATTCTCCAAAGCCCCTGAAGGCAGGACAAGAAGCAACGGATGGAAACTAACCAAAGAGAGAAGCAACCTAGAACTAAGGAGAAATTTCCTCACGGTTAGAACAATTAATCAGTGGAACAACCTGCCTCCAGAAGCGGTGAATGCTCCAACACTGGAAGTTTTTAAGAAGAGACTGGACAGCCATTTGTCTGAAATGGTATAGGGTTTCCTGCCTGGGCAGGGGGTTGGACTAGAAGACCTCCAAGGTCCCTTCCAACTCTGTTATTCTGTTATTCTATTCATTCACTTAGAAAATATGCTAAGATAGTCAATAGAAGAATAATGTGGGAATCTTATTTTTCTTTTGAATCCCTCAGTAGGTCATGTACTATCCTGACTTTGTGTCCAAGACTAAGACCAACATAACCTTTTATTGTGAATTAGGATACTCAGCCATCCTTAAGAATATCCATCTCAACCTGCAGAAGAACCTCAAGGACCATTTTAACTTGGTCTGATTCTGATAGGATTATGGAAAGATTAATTAGGCATACATGACTTTAGTGTATAGATATTTCTTTAAGTAGGTATGTGATACAGGAGTTTAAAAGTGCATTTGTTCAGTATTTTGGCAAGCTTGTTCTACGGTATCAGTGATATATTTCCTGCTTCTGATATCCTTAGAGAAATGGGCATAGTTTCTGTTTAAACACATAAAAATATACTGAACTGAGTGAGCCATATATTAATTAGAAGGGATCACACAAAGAAAAGTGGCAAATCCAATACAGATAGTTCTCGACTTATGACTGTATTGGAGCCCACCCATCATGGTGATGATGGTCATAAAACAGACAAGTGAAATAAGCGACCCGATTTTACTATTTTTTTTGCCGTGGTTGTTAAGTGAGCATTGCAGTCATTAAATGAACCAATGGTTTATAATGGGCGCAGTTTTGTCGAAAACCAGACGTAAAATGCAACCCTGTGACTGCAGGATACTGCATATGGCTGTAAATGCGGCCGTGTTGCTGAGCCCCCAACGTTTCATCACGTGACTGTGGGGGAGGGGACTATCAGAACTTCGACTCCAGGTTGTAAGTTGCCTCAAGATAGCTTCACCGTAACTTTGAACAGTTGTTAAGTGACCAGTCAGAAGTCAAGGACTCCCTATAGCCAGACAGACCAGCTAAGCTCTTGCCAAAATGTACCCTCCTGTACTTAAAGACCCTCACAGCTCTAGCTCCCTCCCTTCCATTTGCCTTTTCCTTCCGTCTCTTTTACTTACGGACACACTTGGGGACCCGGTCGCTCCATTTAGGGGTGCCCGTATCCCGGTTGTAGCAGGTGAGCGTGTTGCTCCCTTCCACTACGTAGCCTTCATGGCAGAAGTACTGGACATGAGATCCGATGGAGAAATGTCGGTCTGTGATGCTCCGTTTGCCGTTGCTAATCTCTCCAGGATCAGCACAGTTTATAACTTGGGGAAAGAGAAGGTGTGGTTAAAGTATGAGAAGAGGCCTCTGTATTTCCCTCTGGTTCTCAATACAGGAATCATATCTGGCTATGTGGGCATTCTAGAGTGTCATTCTACTCCAGGAATATTTCAACTTTCCTTCTAAAGTGACACAAAGACTCTAGAATTGCAAATGACAGACCAAAAGCTCTCCTTTTAGAAAGTGCATCAACAGTGCATCAGAGTGGTCCACCCTGATGTTTACTTATTTATTTTAATGATATATAAATTTATATACCCACCCAACTTGCATATAGGTGACTCTGGACAGCTTACAAAATTTAAAAAACCCACTCCATTAAAAGAAAACCCTTCATCCCAGCCCTCATATGGCAGCAATTCAGGACATGTTATGTCCAAAATGTTCTTCCTTCAACACAATTTAGTCTATTCCTCACCCCCTCATATAATATGCTCTACATAGCTGGCAACCACAAAAAAGGAGGACCACATGGATTCGTGAAAGACATTTTTAACGCTAGTTGGTTTAATGCTACCATGTTTCTCCAAAAATAAGAGCTATCCCGAAAATAAACCCTAGCTTGATTTTTACGCGTGCGCCTAATATAAGCCCTACCCCCCCAAAATAAACCCTAGTTAAGAGCCTGTGCGGCTGGCCACCCGCCCGTTCCATCTGGTTGTTCATGATGAGGCAAGGCAGGTGGGGGACAGGGCGGAGCTGCCCCACGCGCCCCTCACCTACTTTGTACCTTAGGGCCCCCGCAGCCAGGCCTCCCATGCCCCGACACCTGCCTCACCTTGTGGTGGCGGCACCAAGAGCTGAGTCTAGCAGGAGCCCGCGTGGCTGCCGCCAGCCCAGTTC
This sequence comes from Azemiops feae, assembly GCA_023970755.1. Taxonomy (NCBI): domain Eukaryota; kingdom Metazoa; phylum Chordata; class Lepidosauria; order Squamata; family Viperidae; genus Azemiops; species Azemiops feae. The sequence goes on from JALGBA010000363.1 coordinate 293,917, forward strand.
TTCAGCCGCTCATCACTGCTTGCATGCGTCGCCCACAGCCTCCATTTTGCCGGCACAGGCCTTCAGGAAAGGCCTCTGCAGCCGAGTACGGAGGTGAAGCAGCCCGTTCTGGGCTGCAGAGGCCTTTCCTGAAGACCTCTGCCAGCGTAACGGAGGCCGGGGGCGACGCGCACGAGTGGCGGTGAGCAGCTGCAGAAGAAGTGGGCTGGCAGTGACCACGCAGGCTCCTGCTAGATGGGGCTGTTGGTGCCGCTGTCGTGAGGTGAGACAGTGGGAAAAAATAAGACATCTCCCGAAAATAAGACCTAATGCCTCTTTTGGAGGCAAAAAAAAATATATAAGACTGGATCTTATTTTCAGGGAAACACGGGTAGTTAGGGTAACAACGTAATCTTGAAAAATGTAAAAGTAAGCTTCCAGTCAAAGTGACAGCAAGGTCTAGTCACTCTGAATGTTCTCTTCCCACAGCTCCCACCTCTGAGTTGTGTGTCTCTTCTCACACCCACTAAACGTCTCCCCCTTTTGCACCTGCCTCCCCTTGTCTTTCACACTGCCTTCTTCATGCTTAGATAAGTCCTAATGTGGAGTATCCTTACCACCTATTTCAGCATCAGAAAGACTTACTCTTCTGACAAGTAGGAGGGCTGTTGCTCCATGATAGATCCCACTGGCAGGTGAGAATGTCGGATCCCACAATATCATAGCCTGGCTCACATTGGTAGGTTACGACTGTGCCACGGATAACAGCGGTATGAGAAGCTGTGCGCCAACCAAATTCCACCTCTGGCAGCTCAGGACAAGTGTCATTTTGAGGAACCTCTGTGAGGAGAGGAGGGGAGGGGAGGGGAGGGGAGGGGAGGGGAGAGAGGAGAGGAGAGGAGAGAGGAGAGGAGAGGAGAGGAGAGGAGAGGATGTAAAGACTACCTTCTGCCAGGCACTGTCTTGTCTGATAGAAGAGAATATTTGTATTTCATGGTTGAACTATGGGGCCTTTGATACTCTCTGAGCTTGGTTTTTTTTTTCTTGCAGGCATTTCATTACCAAACTAAGTAACATCATCAGTGTACTGTCCTATCTCTCCTCACCAAATTTCACTTCTGTTTTTCCACTTTTCTACTTTATGTCAGGAGTTCATCTGTGCAAGCAACTCATACAATCATACTGTTAGAAAGGACCAGCAGCCCTGTTCAGAAATCCAAATTAAACGATCCCCAACTAACACCCAGTTGCATGATTACAAGAATACTGCTATGACACTGCCGAAAAAGAACATACTCTGTATTTAAACTTTATACTGTCCTCCAGAACGGCATTGAAGCAAAACTTCTGTCCCTTTTCTTCTTCAATCTACTGCTGCTAAAAATTTCAACTAGGCGAAAATACAACATTCCCATCCACTCTCAGACCGAGCAACTTCTGGAAACTTTTTTGAAGACGGCTTAACTTCTTAAACCATCTTCACAAGATGAGTCAGCAGGCATCAATTTACATCAGGTTCTCTCTCTCTCTCTCTCTCCCCCAGTTTACCCCAAGCATATCATAGCCTTTTCTCATACCCTTATAGCGCACCAGGAACCCTTGGCTGAGCCCGAAAAGAGGGTCACCAGGGTCTGACTGGAACTGCAGGGTGACTGCTGGGCCTGAAGAGTAAATGCTGAACCGTGGATGGGGACCCAGGTACTGGCCGAGGATCCGTGCGGTTAAGTCCCCTCCGTCGAAAACAGTCAACACATCAGACTTGCGGATGTTGAGGCTAGCAGGGGAATTGGGAAGAAGGAGAAGACAAAGAGAAAGGACTGTTGAAAGAGGAAAAGAAAAGTGAAGGAGTCCACAGCCCATTTCTATTATTTCATGCATCCAAACTAAAGGGCAAGTGAGTGCAGAGACACACAAATGGATGGGAAGACAAGCATGGTTTTTTTTTCAACCAGTAAGCAAAATTGCAACCTCAAAGTGAAAGAAAGTATTAATATAGAGGTCACGTTGAGTCCACTCTAAGATGATTCTGAATTAGTGCTTTGGATCTAGAGGGATCCCCAGAGGGGAGACAGATGTAAATAATGTTAAAAGGGTAGGTGCAATTGGTTTGTCGAAGCCCCCCCTCCCCTGCTTTTCTTACATGCATGCGATATACTTTAAAAAGAAGTGATTTCAATTGCCTGTTTCATCCTCCATTCTGACACTGTGGTGGAATGTAGTCTGGAGTCCCAGGAGGGACTCCAGACTACATTCCATTACAGTGTCAGAATGGGCTGACACCGTGAGGGAATGTCAGGGCTGACGCAGAAGGGAGGGGCTGCCTCCCAGAGGGCAAAAAGGCAGCGCAGCTTAGAATGTCTGGTAGGCAGGAAGAGGGCAAAGACAGACCTTCTCTAGCAGTTCACAAAATATATCTATAGTTATGTAGAAAGTTGCTTTAGTCTGGAAGATTCTGCCTGTAGGTAAACAACAATGAAGACACTACTTGGAAGTAATTCGGTGTTTGTTCTTCACACATACATACACATTCACCATCATGGATGCCTGCTATTTTGACCTCACGTATACATCTTTCTTTTCAGGCTTCAAGATTCTCTACTTCAGTTGCTGTATTAACTTTAATGAGTGGATTCCTTAAACCGGGAGCATCTTTTTTCAGGCATAGTCTTTATTAAGGGTTCAGTGCAACTTGTAAGAGCATTTTCACGAACCGTATCTTTGGAAGTGCATTTTCATAATCTCACTTTATTGAAAACCTGGTGGAGAGTGTCCCTCCTAGACTTATTAGATTTCTCATTAGCATTAAGTACCATCAGCCATGGGTATCTTCTCAATCATCTGGAAGGATTGAGGGTTTGGGTGCTACTTTGCTGTGGTTCTCCTCCAACCTGAATAGAGAATTCTAGTCAGTAGTTATGTGGGAAGTACCATTAAGCCTGTAGTCATCACAGGCTGGGCCAGCGATACTGGAGAAATCTGAAACAGTGTATGCAGCCATACTGGACTGCACGAGGAGAAACAGGCTCAGACTAAACCTTACTAAGAGGTGCTCTCTGTGTGTAAACATCTTGGCTTCTTGGAAACATCAATTCTGCTGGTTGTTCTACATAGGACTGTGCTCCCTCTCTCCCTTCTATAGAAGAGATCCTCGGAGATCCTCTTGGATGTAAAGCTCTGTTTGAACATCTTCAGTTGATGTACCACTTATGCCTCTACTTGGACAAGGAAACCTTAGCCACAGCAACCTCCTGTCACTTGACCAGATTACTATAACAGAGGATTACTTTTGAAGACAACTCAGAAGCTGCATGTGGTACCGAAGACAGACTTCTGATATGGAAAAAACATACAGCAGACCAAACAAAATTACACTAATGCTAGGGTTACTGAACAATTCAAATATGTGTAACTACAGGTAGTCCTTGACTTACAATCATTTGTTTAGTGACCGTTCAAAGCTACAATGGCACTGAAAAAAGGGACCTACAACCAGTATACTCACACACAGCATCCCTATAGTCACGTGATAAAAATTCAGGGGCTTGACAACTGGCATGTATTTATGATGGCTGCAGCATCCTGGGTCACATGATCATCATTCATAACCTTCCCAGCCAGCTTCTGACAAGCAAAGTCAGTGGGGGAAGCCAGACTTGCTTAATATAATAACCATGTGATTCACTTAACTGAGCATTAAGTTGGTTGTTACTTAACAACCATGACAAAAAGGTCGTGAAATTGAGCTGCTTTGCTTAACAATGCAAATGGAAGAACCAGTTTGCTGAAGGCTCCTTTTTCGTGTTAGTAAAAAGGGTATGAATCATTGTGGAAACCTTGCACCCACACACATGACCACCACCACCCCTACTTCTGAGACTTCAGGAGGAACTTAAGAGCATTCATTTCAAGCAGGACTTTGGCCTGAAGCAAAGATTACAAATGGCCGCCTAGTCCTCTTTCTGTTCTTGTGTTCCTGTACTAATTTACCTCAGTTGTCTAGTATACTACCTAGAATGATTCTGAAGACTGTTGAGGGATAACAAATAAATACATTATATCTAGTGCCTAGCCACACATATGTGTAAAATGTCCAGGATTTTAAAAAAAATATCACTATGCTGATGTTACCGTCATTTGTGGAGAACTTTCAAACTATTGAGTGCACATCTCTTGACTTAATGGCTCCCCAGAATGACTCTGCTATTATGTGGCTGTAGACACACACATGAATTCAGTTTGTTGGTTGGGACAAGCTTTCTTGTGTCTCTAAATTTTTAGAATCATTGAGAGGGAAATGATTCTAAGAGGGAACTTAAATAATCCCCTCCTTCTGTTCTATGTCCTCTATTGTCGTTTTAGCCTAACTTGGAAAGCTCTGTGCAACAGAAAATAATTAGATCTAGCAGCAGAAATACTAGATTAAAGGTAACCCTCTCTTTTTTGCACTGAAGTTTTAAAATGTTTCACCATCTAGGCCAGTGGTGGCGAACCTATGGCACGGGTGCCAGAGGCGGCACTCAGAGCCCTCTCTGTGGGCACGCACGCCGTTGCCCCAGTCCTAGGCCTTCAGCTGGGTTTTATAAAACCTTTTCGCTTTAGGCCTCCGCCGCCGTGTGCAAAAAAAAAAAAAGGTTCAATCAGTCAATTTCAACTTCTCGCGGGGGAAAAAAAAAGATGTTGCAAAGTTGGAATTGATTGATTGAACTTTTTAGTCCCACCCAGTCTGCCGTTACCACCGCAGCCACACCCACCCGATGGGCCACGCCCACCCAATGGGCCACACCCACCCGGCACTCGACGATGCATAAGTGGGTTTTGGGTTGCAGTTTGGGCACTCAGTCTCTAAAAGGTTCGCCATCACTGATCTAGGCTTTCCTAAGGAACTTGCTGTATCATCTGGTTGGTGACCTCTAAGTAGGAATCCTATTTGTCACAGCAGATTATCTTCAACGTACATAGACATCTTTCCATAAGTCGATGGCATGAATGATTACAACGATAAATCTAACGATGGATGATGGTTTCAGGGACCATGAGGACCATGAGGTTGAGTTGAGAGGCCTCCCTCAAGAAAATGGGATGGTTTTGATGGTGACAGTAGCAGAAGTACCTACATCTCAATGTCTAGCAGCACCCTCTTCTCCTCCTGCACCCGGATGCCCCATACGCAGTCTTGACCTTTTCCATAAGACTGGGGCCAGTCAGGAGAAAGTACAACACCCGTTGGCTCAGAGAGCTCCCCACCACACAATGCTGGAGAGAAAAGATGCATAATCAGGAGAAGACTATAGCTTGAATGAAGCAGTGCAGCTACTCAACCAGTTTAAGCCAGTTTTAAACCAATTTCCTTTGGTACCAATAAAGGAGAATATTTGCATTTCGGGGTTGAAATGAGGGGTCCTTGGTGCTCTTTGAGCTTGGTTGTTTTCTTGCAAATGTTTCACTACCCAGACTAGGTACAGTGGTACCTTGGTACTCAACTGCTTTGAAACTCATCGAATTTGGTACTCAACGCATTATGGCACAGAAAATTTGTCCTGGTACTCATCGTTTGTTTAGTACTCAATGCACAAGCTAGAACTTGTCGGTGTCAGTTGCCTTGTGAATGACTACATTATTCCATACAGGAAAAATTTATTTGGTACTCATTGTTTTTGGTATTCATCGCGCCTCCTAGAACCAATTAACGATGAGTATCAAGGTACCACTGTAACATCATCAGAGCACTGATGATGTTTCCTAGTTTGGGTAATGAAACGTTTTGGAAGAAAACAATCAAAGCTCAGAGAGCACCAAGGACCCCTCGTTTTTTGGGGATGATGAAAAAAGCAATAGGGAAAGACAAATTGAACAGCCCCTTTACCTTCCGACCCTCCCAGAAACACACACCATGCTCTGCCCTAGAATTCAAGAGAGGTAAAATGTGTCTCCCAGCAAAGACAGTGACAGCCATCTTTCATCATCTCTGCATTGCAATGCTTTCTGATGCTCCTCTTTCCCTCTTTCCGTGACTCCATCAAAATGACCTAATAATCAAATATGAGAAATTGGATTCTAGGTCATGACACCAACTAGCTGTGAAAAATGTTACTGCAGGGGTAAGGAAGAGAATATTGGAGTTACCATGACATTTCTTTTCTACAAAGGCAGACAATATCTTGAAAACTGGATAGTTTCTTCGACTTGCTCCAAGAAGCAGGATTAAATTATAGAAATAAAGCTAACCAGCCCTTCCACTTAAGGGAGTAAATAGGATCTCCAGAGAAAACGCAAAAGACAACATGGATAGAATAAGAAATACCAGGGAGTAAAGGATATCTTCAATCTACAGCAGAGAAGGGGACTCTCACAGTATTCAATGTTTCATTTTCTTTCACTGGAAGAGAATAACCTGAAAACTGGGACATATGTAAAAGGATTGGGGATACAATTCTGCAAGGACTTGCAGAATTATTTTGACAACATAGGAAGAAGAAATCCATGTAGGAGGTCTGCACAGATAACTCAAAAGATGTCACAACACAAAGGCCTGAAAACTAAATCCAGTCATTTGGCACACAAAACAGAAATATGTATCATCTTGACAAAATTCAATGATGAAAGTCAACTGAAAGTCAACTAAGCCAATTTTAAGAGATAAAACACTACATTTATTTGTATTTCCTGCCAAATCCCATATAAATCACTGGGACTCTTCCAAGTTCATACTTCTAGTTCAGTTAAGACTAGATAAAATGTCAAATATGCTCACGAAGAAAAGAAATGGCAAATAATTTATAATGCATTTGCACAGATGAGTCCCTGGCAACTCAGGCTAACTCTTCTAAACTCCCCATAAGGAAAACACTATTTAAATGTCTTGAGAATGAAGACAGTGGAGGGGGAGTTAATGTTTTCTGAACACGAGGTTCAAAAAGTTGTTTCATTCTCTTATCCCAGTCAAATCTGATGTAGTGACTAGAGACTGGGAAGATCCCATTTTCCTTCCATTAGATTGAGGAAGGCCCATGTCCACCCTTGCAACTGGAAGGGGATGCTCTGCTTTCACACCCTTACACTAAGCAAGAGTTGAGGTGCTGGGCTGAAGCATAAAGGCTCCATATCAAATGAGCATCACATGGGAGGGCCTTTGATGATGCTCATCAGAACCCAGCAATGGTTGGCTCCTGTGCCCAACTCCAGAATTCCTGGATTGAAGTGCCCTCATGATGGGTGATAGGGGAACCAGCTGCCTACTAGTGCCAGGTTCTACCTAGTCCAGTTGCCTAACTCCTCAGCTTCCTGAAGAAGAGAATTTGGACCTTCCAGAGGCACGTGGCTCATAGCTGGAGGGAAGAAGGACTCGCTACCTGGAGAATCACACCTCCTAGCCCTCTCAGTGTCCATGTGCTCCCCAGCCATTAAAGAAAAGACCTGAACTGGAATTAGCAGAAAGGTACTTGGAAAGACAAATGGTGTTCTTTCTCGTTCTCGGAATTTTTAGAAATATTTTAGTCCTGCCTATTCGAGCAAGTAGAAGGTGGAACCCAGTTTTCAAAACGTGTAGATGCTGAAAGTCTCCACAGCACATTTAGTCATTCTTGCTGACACCCCTGGAGTTCAGCGATATTTGAAGCATCACAGATGTCCCACTTCTGCTGTGTTGGGGGGGGGGGGGGCGCGAAAGGGCATTACATTCCTTTCCTCACCAAACGTAGCTGTTGGTTTGTAAGTCATTCTTAATTCTTTCAAAAGGCTGCAGCTGAGTCCATAGGATGGAAACTGAAGGCTCTGGCCATATTATCTTAGACTTTGATATTTTATATAAAAGCATTTTATATTTCTGGATTAAAATAAGAGTGGCCCCACAAAGTGTGGAGGAAGGATGTTACAGTAGTATGTTGTGAGAACCACCCAAAAGGAGTCAGCTGACCTAAACACCTGGGGCAGGGGTCTCCAAACCTGGCAACTTTAAGACTTGTGGACTTCAACTCCCAGAACTCCTCAGAGAGCCATGCCCTAGGGCAGGGGTCTTCAAACTCGGCCCTTTTATGACTTGTGGACTTCAACTCCCAGAATTCCTCAGCCAGCGTGCCTGGCTGAGGAATTCTGGGAGTTGAAGTCCACAAGTCATAAAAGGGCCAAGTTTGAAGACCCCTGCCCTAGGGGGTTAATTTTAGTCATAAACAAAGCCAGGCACTCATACCTATAGTTCAACTAACTACATCCAGTCAGTTGTGTTGTGAGAACACTTAAGTCCAGTCAACTAGCGTGGTTTAATAATAATAATAATAATAATAATAATAAAGTTGGAAGGGACCTTGGAGGTCATCGAGTCCAACCCCCTGCTCAGGCAGGAAACCCTATACCATTTCAGACAAATGGCTGTCCAGTCTCTTCTTAAAAACTTCCAGTGTTGGAGCATTCACCACTTCTGGAGGCAGGTTGTTCCACTGGTTAATTGTTCTAACTGTCAGGAAGTTTCTCCTCAGTTCCAGGTTGCTTCTTTCCTTGACTAGTTTCCATCCATTACTTCTTGTCCTGCCCTCAGGCGCCTTGGAGAATAGCTTGACTCCCTCTCTTTGTGGCAACCCCTGAGATATTGGAATACTGCTATCATGTCACCCCTAGTCCTTCTTTTCATTAAACTAGACTACCCAATTCCAGCAAACGTTCTTGATATGCTTTAGCCTCCAGTCCCCTAATCATCTTGTTGCCCTTCTCTGCACTCTTTCTAGAGTCTCAACATCTTTTTTACATCGTGGTGACCAAAAACTGGATGCAGTATTCCAAGTGTGCCTTACCAAGGCATTGTAAAGTGGTATTAATACTTCACGTGATCTTGATTCTATCCCTTGTTAATGCAGCCCAGCACTGTGTTGGCTTTTTTGGCAGCTGCAGCACACTGCTGGCTCATATTTAGTGATTGTCCACTAGGACTCCGAGATCCCTCTCACAGTTACTACTATTGAGCAAGGTACCCCCTATACTATACCTGTACATTTGGTTTTTCTTGCCTAAATGTAGAACCTTACTTTTTTCACCATTGAATTTCATTTTGTTAGATAGCGCCCAATCTTCAAGTCTGTCCAGGTCCTCCTGTATCTTAAGCCTGTCTTCTGGAGTGTTGGCTATTCCTGCCAGCTTGGTGTCATCCGCAAATTTGATGAGTTCCCCATCTATCCCCTCGTCCAAATCGTTGATGAAGATGTTGAAGAGCACTGGCCCCAGGACAGAGCCCTGGGGCACCCCACTGCACACTTCCCTCCATGTAGATGCGGTTCCATTGAGGACCACACGCTGAGTACGGCCGGTCAGCCAGCTACGAATCCATCTGGTGGTGATGCTGTCTAACCCACATTTTTCTATTTTATCAAGTAGTAGGTTTGCATCTCTAGTCCTCCAAGAAAAAGAGTTAGAGAGAGAAAGTAACCCCCTTCTCACACTCAGCCAAGGTCTCAGAATATACTTTCCAAACAATATTGTAATTAAGCCATACCCACTTCTGATCGATGATGAAGGGGATAGTGGGATTATTTAGCCTTTTCAGTCCCTTTCTGAAGGTGATAAGTGGGGCTCTAGCAACTCTAAAACCCAGTTAATGTGACTGTCTGCTTCCAGATCTGTTCAGCCCTATGCAAATAGCTTTCTAGATCATGCACTGTTCTTGCTTCTAAAGCGGCATTTTTAGAACCTGCAGCTGTCCCATTTCAATTACCAGACTTTGTACAGATCTTGCCAGATCCACACTCTTGCCACAACTCTCCTCTCCTTCCAGTCATGTTGGCTTCTGCCTCCGCCCCAATTTGCTCAGCTGTGCAAACGCCTGCCTGAATTCGTAAAACCCAGTGCATAGCATCTTAATTTGCTCAGGCCTGTTGTGCCCCATCGGCGCACACCGTTACTCTTTCAGGCAGCAGGGCAGAAAACACAAAAGAGCAATCGAGAAGAAAAGACATTATGCATCAGGCTCCAGAAGAAACCTGAGCGGAGAGTTTGAGATGAAGAATGATTACCTTTGCAGGTGGGCTCGCTTTCATTCCAGCGGGGGTCTCTTGAATCAATGCATTCAATGGCCGAAGGACCCTGCTCAAGCATGTATCCTGCACTGCAAGCAAACTCTACAATGGTCCCTGTACGATACAGAGGGTCTGATGTGCTGAAATTTCCATGGGCCAGGAACGGTTCATAACATCGGTCTTCATCAAAAGCTGCCACCAGGGGGAGCAAAAAAGTCAGAAAAGTGCCCTTATAAAGGTTATAGCTTCTGATCTCTCTCCCACTGCAGTAAAATATTACAATAATATCTCCTTGAAGATGGGATCACCCCTACATTTGTTGTTAACTTGGTACAACTATTACGAGTTCAACTACAACATTACCACATCTTGGTCAAATCACAAGAAGAATGCAGTCAAGTCAGATCTAAAATCTAAAGTTTTGTATCCATTCAGCAACCTTCTTTGTCTGGTCACTTCGTTCCTGCCAACGTTGCTTTCTCAAACTTTATCCTCTTTCTGCCTCCAATATTCATGTGATTGGAAGAGAAACCAGCTCCAGGTATTGACCCACAGCTTCTTCTGATCACAGTAAACCGGTGTTTCTCAATCTAGGCAACCTGAGGATGTGTGGACTTCAGCCTCCAGAATTCCCCAGCCAGCTTAGCTGTTAGGAACTGTTAAGGAAGTTCTTTCTTATATTTAAACAGAATCTATCCAGCTACAACTTATACTTATTATTCCTGGTCCTAGTTTCTTTGGCCATGGAAAATAGTTTTTGGTCAACTTCCTCAGTCTTCTTTTCTGCACACTTATCTTCCCAATTCCTTCAGTCTACCCTTGTAGGGCATGTGCTCAAGTCCTGAATCAATGCTACTTAAATTCATTTCTCCCTCAAGCTACCACCAGCCTTTCTCCTGCTGACCTCTTTCTTGTCTCGGTTCCCTGCCTCTGACCTTCTGCTGAAGTTCCTGTCTTTCCCATTCTCCACCCTTCCTCTCGTATCCTTCCTTGTGGACTCTTTGCTTCTTCGCTTTCATGTGTCTCGATCCCATCTTTTTTTTTGTCCTAACCACACTGAAAACTTCTCTTTTCTTTACAGAATCTGGAGTGAAACCAATGAGTTCCCAGAACTGTTATGCATTCTGTAGCACCACAAGGGTTTTAGCCCGTCAGTGGCATGCGGCCTCATCACAGCACCCTAGTAATTTACCCAACCCCAAATGACAAAGCGGAATTTTGTTTTACTAAAATGAGCTTCCAACACTTAGCTCACAACAGTATTGCGTATTATCATGCTTGTTTGATTTGATGACTTTCCAAAGTTACCAATAGCAACTGTCAGAATCTGCTGCCAAGAGAGAAGACAACGTCACTGTTTTCTCGCCTCTACTATTTTTTGAGCAAGTAAAATGCAGGGAGGGGTTAATAAGATGACATTCTCACCTTCGTAGCGCAGGCTAAGGATGAGGGGCATAGCGGGTCCCTCGCTGACCAATTCAACAATGAGGGACTGAGCATCACTTAGCAATCCCCGCTCTGGGACATCGTCCATGTCGGAATCATAAATGATAGGGGAGAAAGTGCTACTCCCACTGCGGATCATCAGCCTGGGAAAGGGAAAGGATTTGGGTAAACAGATCTCCCCAACTCAGGGTACATGACATACTGTGTGTAAACAAATTTAGAGCAAAACCTTGAGAAAGGTATGAGTGGACCGTAACGGATTCAGATAAGAGTTTACACAATGCAAGATTTTGGTATTATACCCTCTAACAATAAAATAGCATTCCTGGAATCATAGTCTTGAAAGGCTGGCATCAAACTTGAAAAGTTGTCCAACTTTCTCACTTCAGCCAAATGAAGGCAAAGCCATTGTAATCTCTTGTTCAGGTTTCTCCTTAACAGTTCACTCATCCCTTCTCTAAGGACAGTTCTAAATTCCTTTGGACTTCCCTACTTCAAGTGTTTCATGAGAGCCCATCACATTTTTGTGGGAAAACAAAAATACCTTTCTCCTCCTGTTTCTTCTAGGTCCTACAGACCGATTGTTGCTCTCATCCCTCCTCCCTGCATCAGGCAAGGTTCTTGACGTTCTCTGAAATGTATCTCAATCCTTCCTGCTGGTCCTCAGCTGATGCCACCCCATCTTCTCTCTTCTCCGCTCCCTTCTCCACTCCCACTTCCATGGCATGCTTGACTGCCTGTCAATTTCCCATCTTCTCACCCCCTCATCCCCGTTTTTCCATTTTCTCACTTGTCATTATCCTCATCCAGCGCCACTCTTTCGAAGTGTAGATGGAGCCTCTGGCCTTCAGGTGCTTCCACCAACCAGCGGCAGGTCAGGTTCCGACCACGTGGTCCTCCTGGGGCCTCTGGAGCCACAATGCGTCCACGAGTGGCGTTGTGAACTGTTCCTCCACAGGAAGCTAGGGGGAGGAAGGCTAGATGTTCTTTACAAGTCCCGTTTTCCCCTAGAATTCTTAGAATCCAGAATCCTGCTTATCATTTCATGCATCCTTAGAAAGATCTCATTTTGGCAGGAGAAATAGTAGTCTTACCCAGATAAAAGTAAGTTTTATCCTGAATAATAAGCCAACCCCTGACACTTCCCAGGCTCCTTGTTTCAACATTGCCTTTTGGAGTTCAAAGCCACTTGGCAAAAGAAATTCACCAAATATCATTAAGGTCCTCATTCTTTGCAAATACACTTATCATGTACGTTCCAAAAATGTTTATCATCCCTAGCCAAGATAGATTTTCATGTGATTGGCAAAGAATATAAAAGTCACAGTTTTACCTGACCATGGGTGTCTTGGATTGCCTAGGACAGTGGTGGCGAACCTATGGCACGGGTGCCAGAGGCGGCACTCAGAGCCCTCTCTGTGGGCACACGTGCCGTCGCCCCAGTCCTAGGCCTTCAGCTGGATTTTATAAAACCTTTTCACTTTAGGCCTCCGCCGCCGTGTGCAAAAAAAAAAAAAAGGTTCAATCAGTCAATTTCAATTTCTCACGGGGAAAAAAAAAGATCTTGCAAAGTTGGAATTGATTGATTGAACTTTTTAGTCCAACCCAGTCTGCCGTTACCACCACAGCCATGCCCAGCCAATGGGCCACACCCAGCCAATGGGCCACACCCAGCCAATGGGCCACACCCACCCGGCACTCGATGCATAAGTGGGTTTGGGGTTGCAGTTTGGGCACTCGGTCTCTAAAAGGTTCGCCATCACTGGCCTAGGATTTTGTAGCTAATATGGAAAATTTAAACTTAAATCCCAAAGATCCTGGATCTATAATTTAGACTTTCCATGGAGCATTTGCAATTGTTCAAGGAGCTCAAACGTACAGGAAAAATTGAGCATTATTGAAAGACCTATTTTGCCCAGCATTATTCTTCAAACTGAGGCCAGTTAGATACTCTTAGGAAAATCACTAGAAGGATATTATTGTGTAAAGCCTTGGGTGTTTGCCCAGAATGTCTGGCAATACCTCTAAATATAAAGCTTCCATTCTAATGACAAAATAGCTATTGAGGCTTTATCCACTGTTAATTTGTCTAATTTTATGTCTTTCTAAAGCTATTGAGTTACTATCATCCCCGCACCTTGTGACAATAAATTATGCATTCTGCAAAGAAACATTTTCATTCTGAACATATCGGCAATCCGTTCATTGTGTAACTGCCTGTTTTAACATTTAGAGGGGGGGGAAAGCGTTATTTGCCTTGTTCTTGCATCATTCATAACTGTATAAATCGTTACACTTTAACTCCACAGAGTGGAGGAACCAAAATTCATCTGTCAGTATTATAAATGGCAAAAGAAAACGAAAATAGTTCCCTTTTCTTCAACAGCCAATTCTTAAATCGGTCCCCTGCTGGGCCAAAAGATTCTTAGCTTCCAAATGATAATTCAGTATTTGAGACCATCAGCCAGACAGATACTTTTGATTAGCGGAAAACTCATCCATTAAAAATATATATATATAATTCCGACAATTATTAGGGCATTTTGAAGTTGCACTCATGCCCCCATTAACTGGGCCGTTGGTATCAGTGGATTAAAAAAAATATGCCAAAAATTAAAAAAAAATACGTTGTCATATAATGAAGGAAGGAAGGGTTCTCCAAAGAACGTTCTGCCCCTGGGACTCAGAAAGCTTTAAAATGCTCTCCCTTTTGTCCATTTCCACGCCAATCTTTTGTCAAGGCCGCATTTCCTAGTTCATTTTATTCCATCACTCACCCACACACGCAGGGCTGGTGCCACTCCACCGAGGGCGGCTGACGTTGAGGCAAATGAGTATCTCTTCACCCCTCAACTGGAAGCCTGACTCACATTTGAAAGTGGCAGAGCCCCCCGGATGGAGATCGGTTACCATGACATCCCCATTTTCTGGCCTACTGGGGAAGCCACAGCTGAGCAGGAAAGCTGGGGTTGGGAGATAGGAAAGTTAATATAACAGTCAGGGAAATATAACAGGTAATTATGCTCAACAAAAGTGCCTTCAAGGAACGAGATGCATTCCTAAAGGAACATGCTCAATTCTGCCTGTACTTGATAAATGTTTGTACACCTAGAGAACAGTTAATAGGTTTTTGTTCATTTTCGGTACGCTCGCTGCCTCAAATTAGTCTTTTTAACACACACTGAATTTTGTACCATATATAACATGTAACTTCGGGTCCATCATATCATAACACAGAAGTTCTCATCTACTCTGAATGTCGTTGGGTGCATACATCCTTAATTTGTAAATGGGTTTATTGGCTTTCTTTCTTTTTTTTTTAGTGAGATATGGTTCCTTCTGGTTTGGATTTACAGGAAGGGTTTTCTTTCACTCTTATGTAAATTAGTCAAGCTGTAAGGCAGATAAAGCCTTGTTAAGCCCACTGCCATCATCTTCAAGAGATTTCTTTCCAGTGCTTCTGGGATTAGAACACATCTAAGGAAAAGAGCTTCTGGAAATCATATTATAGGTCCCGTTTGCTCTTCAGATGAGGCCTCCCTCCCCATTTCATGCATAAGTACAGCAGCCTGGATTTGGAGAAATGTGCATGCAATTAGATAGGGCTACACTGAGACAAACCCATCAATCCTAATAATACATGAAATATGTATAGTGTAGATATAGTGATATCATAATGTCCAGTTTTGTTCTGAACGACCCAGGTGAGAATCAGCTTTTACCAGGTCTGGCTTTGTGACACAGGTGCTAGAACAGCCCAAAACCTCAGTCCAACCCTGAAAAAATAATTATAATCCTCTATCTCATTGCTTTCTCGGTCCTCAGGTATTGGGAAAATGTCCCACTGCTCAATGGGTTGAGAAATTCCCCCTTATTTTATTTAGGTATGGAACTATGTTTCCCACATTTCTATGGGGATTCTCAGTCATCCAGGTCATGGTTGTCCCAAAGGTGCTTTTTCAAGAGGCAACTGAACTTTCTTTGTTTTTCCTTAAAGATATTTAGCTTCTCATCCAAGAAGCTTCTTCAGTTCTGATGTCTGAAGACAGAACTGAAGAAGCTTCTTGGACAGAAGTGGAACATCTTCAAGGAAAAACAAAGAAAGTCCAGTTGCCTCTTGAAAAAGCACCTTTGGGATTTATGCTTCCCATAATGTGCAGTCTAGGCAACCATAATCAGCCGGGAAGGTTTTGAGTTGGAATCCCAACTCTTTGAGGAAGACTAAGCAGGGAAAGGTCATTTAAAGGAAGGTGAAATGAGGAGGTAGTCGTGTCTTACCCTGGTAGTGGAATCTGAAGACACCAGGGGTGGTGGTGTGGTAGCTCTGGAAATGAATCAGGACCTGATTGGTTGGGCTACGGATCACTTGCCCCTCAACCATCAATGACTCATTGGCCAAGACAACAGGCTTCTCCCCTCCCAGACCTTCCACGGTCAGTGAATCCTCCTTGGACAAGTTCAGAGTCTGCACCTGGAAGTCATGGAAGATGACAAAGGAAGGGGGAAGAATAAGAGGATGGACACACTGGCCTATGCTTCACATATTTTTAATATTGTTCAAGAATCTAAAATTAAGAGCAAATATTATCAGGAAGCTATGGGGAATGGAGGAGGCAAGTGGAAGCCCATCTGCAGAACAGGACTTGAACCAAATATTCATCTAATGGACAGGGTTGGACATGCTTCAGAAATGTTTCCAACGTTCTTTGATTCTTGTACAACTATGTATGTGTATGGGTAGATATAAACTTTCTTTTGACAGCAGGCAACAGAATTTCATTTTTAATCTGGGCCAGTGTGCTATAGTAAAAAAAAATGACAATAAAGGTTATCTGATCACTATAATATCACTTTGGTGTTTCTTAAAACAGCTTGGTTTTTTTTTCCAGCCTTCAGTGCAAGCCTGAGGGGGGGGGGAAAGAGGATGCTGCTTTTAAAGAATCCATTCACTAAATGAACGCAACTCTTAAAGTAGCAGCATCTTTTTTTATAGCCTGGCAAAGATTCCTGAAACAGACAGCTTTTCCAAACAGCAGGGAGGTGCTGTGCTCCTGTTTTCAAAGCATGCCAAACGCCACCAAAGCCTACAGATAGTCCTTGACTTACAACCACAGTTAGGTCCAGAATTTCTGTTGCTAAGCGAGCCGCACCCAATTTTATGACCTTTTTGCTATGGTTGTTAAGCAAAGCACGGCAGTTCTTAAGTGGATCATGTGGCTGTTAAGCAAATCTAGCTTCCCCATTGACTCTGCTTGTCAGAGGTCAGCTGGGAAGCTTGCAAATGGTGATCACATGACCCCAGGACCTGCTGTTGCCAAGCACCCAAATTTTGGTCACGTGACCGTGGGGATGCTGCCATGGTCGTAAGTGCAAGGACCAGTTCTAAGTCACTTTCTTCAGTGCCATTGTAACTTTGAACGGTCACCAAACAAATGGTTGTAAGTCAGGGATTACCTGTAACGTGGTCAGCTATCGCTGATCCTTTGTCTATTTCTAAACACTTTTGAAAAAGAATGATCAGTCCCAACCTCAGATATACTTTTAACTTCTTCCGTGTTGACCAATTCATCCCCTCTCACCTGTACTTCTATGCCGTAGCCCACGTACACTGAAATGGTGTAAGTACAATCCAGGCCTCCATAAAAGGTAGCACCAGCGTAATCGGGAGATTCAACATAGCCTTCAATGTCGGTGATGTTGTTGTTGCAAAGCACTTGGGGAGGCAGGCAGGAAAGGAGACAAAGAAGAGTGAAGTTAGTGTAGTCCAGGATGGTCCATATTTTTCAATCATGTTCAGCCTACCACTATTTGGTGACTCATTACGGGTCATCCAGGCTTTTTGCCTGGGGAATGATAAAGGTAAAGATAATAGTCTCCGACTCTAGAGGGCAGCGCTCATCTCCATTTCTCAGCCAGGGGGGCCAGTGTTGTCTAAAAAAGCAGAGTTCCCCAACTTTTCGGGGTTGGCGGCCCTAGCTGGGGGGGAGGGGTGAAAGAACGGATGGTTTGGGGCGGCTGAATGCATGCATGAGCAGGTGCATGCGCACCGACACCCATTGCTCGTGCAAGTGGGGCCACAAGCACCCGTGATGTTTGCGGGGATGTTCACGCGAGTGGGGCCACAAATTACCGCAACCCTCACAGTGATGCTCGCATGAGTGGTGCTGTGCGCACACATGCACACATACACACACACACACCAGCCAGCCATTCACGTGGCTCACTGGCCAATAGGCCGGTAGTGAGCCGTGGCCCACAGGTTGGGGACCCCTGGTCCAAAGATACTTCGGTGGTCATGTGGCCAATATGACTATATACTGTGGCGCATGGAACGCTGTTACCTTCCCACTGAAGTGGTACCTTTTTATCTACTCGCCTTTGCATGCTTTCAAACTGCTGGGTGGGCAGGTGTTGGGGCAGGGGACGGGAGAGCATCAGGGTGAAGTTGTCTCTCTGCCCACTTCTGAAATCTTTGCATCTCACTCACATCACTTACCAGGGGTGTGAACTGTCGTGATAGTCGTCGTAGTAATCAGGGTGGTGGTCGTCTCTTCCTCACCTTCGGGGATGAAGGCTGTGGTGGTGGCCGAGATGGGGCGGTTGGCAGAACCCATCTCGTCCGGTGGAGGGGGCAACCGGGGTGGAGCGGCCGCTGTTGAAGCTGGAGGGGTGGTGAGTAGGAAGCCAGTGGGAGGGGCAGCGGTGGTCAACGGGGAGGGGCCGGTGGCTGTGGCCTCGGAGGTCTCAAGGACCATCCCACCATCTAGATGCTGGAGGGGCGGATGGAATGGGGGCAAAGTAGAAGACTGCCCTCCTAGGACCAAGGAGGAGACAGTTAAAAAGAAGGGGTGCAGGGAAGTCAGAACAGAGGAGGTAAAAACACTGCAACCCTCTCATACCCTCCCTCCCTCCCCCCCCAAAATGTCCTCTCTGCCACGAAACTGTTTTTCTGGCAGAAAAACCAATGTGCAATGATAGAACTATCCATTAACCCCTTTTTAAAAGTGCAATGCCAAACTTTATGATTCACAATGGCGTCTCCCCTTATAATAGGCCCACCATCCCCCTCCAAGAATCACCCCTGCCCCCCTCCATTTCTCTTCAACCCGAGCCACCCTCTCCTCTACCAATAGTCCCATCCCAGACAGAGCCCTTCCCCTTCCCCAAGTTCTTTGCTTCTTCTCACCAGGAATTGGCTCTTCCACCACCTCACCCCCAGAAAACTCCTTTCTCAGCAGTGCCCCCTGCAGCAATTCAGAGAGGCCTTCGGGACTGGGGGGTGGGGACCCCCGCACCTCTGCTGAGACCCCCATTTCCTCCTCCTTGGGTCCCTCCATGGCCTCTGATGAGAGGGCCTCCAACAGCGGGGACGGGGTGGCATCCTCATTTTCCCAGAGAGGCAGGCCTGCAGGAGACAAAGGGTTAATAGTGGCCTGTCCTCCATGTTCTCCTCCCATTGGCCTCATAAGTCCACAGAGAAGAAAATGCACTGCAAATTGTAAATTTGCTAAATTTAGCAAGGTTGCACTTTCCCTCCTGGACCAGCATGCACAGCACTGTTTCCCACCATTATTCCTGGGACCGGCTTTTCTGGGCTGCAAAATCCCAGACAGCCACAGATGGCAGCAAAGAGCTACAAAAAGCTAAGAACGTATGACCTTCTAGGTCCCATCCATGGTCTGTGGACCGCATTTAGCCCTGAACATCTACTAATGCAGCTCCCAAATATCATAAAATTTATATATTTTTATGTGATTTATATACATTAACTATGCTATGTATATTATATATGCAGCCCAAGGCAACTCTTCATTCAATGCGATCCAGGCAAGCCAAAAGATTGGACACCCATGTTGTAGGTTTTTGTGGCCCAGATATGGCAGCACAACAACCAGCTTTGTGAGATAGGTTGATTACACACACACACGCACAGAGAGAGAGAGAGAGAGAGAGAGAGAGAGAGAGGTACAAATCACTTAAGGAGTTTCTATAGCAACAGACAGGCCTACATCTTAGTTGTTTGTTTATGCTTTACAACCTAATGTCCATCCAGGCCTATAATCTTGGTCTGCCTTCCTTACACATTGGTCCAATCCTGCACAACTGCAGTTAGTCCTCAACTTACAACCACAATTGAGCCCAAAATTTCCGTTGCTAAGCAAGACAGTTGTTAAGTGAATTTTGCCCCATTTATGACCTTTCTTGACACAGTTATCAAGTGAATCACTCCAGTTGTTAAATTAATAACACAGTTGCTAAGTAAATCTGTTTTCCCCACTGAGTTTGTTTGTCCAAAGGTTGCACAAGGTGACCACATGACCCTGGGGCACTGCAACCGTCATGCAGTTGCCAAGCGTCCAAATTTTGATCACGTGACCATGGGGATGCTGCAATCGTTGTAAATGTGACAAACTGTCATAAATCACTTTTTTCAGTTCCGTTGTAACTTTGAACAGTCACTAAACGAATGGTCGTAAATCAAGGACTGCCTGTGCCCCGAATGCTCTTCTCTGTCCACCAGCCCCTTGGTTCCTCTTCCTTTGACAGCACATTGACAGAAAAAAGAGGAGCCTTCAACAAAAGAGTTGCCACCATCCTATGGTTGAGCCTAGCCATTTATAGATAGTCTTGACTTATCATTCATTTAGCGACCGTTCAAAATTGTGACAGAGCTGAAAAAAGTGACGACCGGTGCTCGCACTTACGACCACCACAGCATCCCTGTGGTCACAGGATCATGAATTTGGGCACTTGGCAACCAACATGTATGTACAAAGGTTATACATCCTGTGGTCATATGATCACCATTTGTGATCTTCCCAACTGGCTTCTGAGAAGAAAAGTTAACAGGGGGAAGCCAAACTCATGTAATGGCTATGTGGCTCACTTGACAACTTGGTGATTTGCTTAACAACCACAGCAACAAAGGTCATAAAACTGGGCATGACTCACTTAACAACTGCTTTGCTTGTAACAAAAGCTCCAACTGTGGTCATAAGTCAAGGACTACTTTATAATGCTGTGTGTGGTCTTGCCAGGTCTTTCAACAGCAGCTAAGCATCTTCTGGGCATTCTTGGTTTATTTTGTATAATTTCTTAAGATGAAATTACATAGGTAAACTATGCAATGCTTGTATACTGATCACTGACTATGCTAGTTCTTCTAACCACATTCAGGCCTTCTCTTTTGCGCTACGAACGCTTCCACGGTTATTTTACAGCTGTTATTTTAGATTACCCCCAACTCTGGCTGAGGTATTCTGGGAATTGAAGTCCACACTTCTTAAAATGGCTAACATTGGGAAAGGTTTTAGAGGGCAGGGTTCTTTCAAGATAGAGTTTATAAACTGCATTGAGAGCACTCCATCTATTACAACAGGGGAATTGGGCCACATATGTTTTTCTTTTTCCAAATAGATATAATCCGTTTTCCCAGGCAAATAGTTGACAGAGAAGTAAGAATCTCAAAAGAAAGCTAGAATTAGGTTTAAAAATGGGTAAAACATTATCTGACGGGTTAAAAAGGCTTTTAGAGATTTTGACTGAGTTAATACTATTGAGACGAAAACTATGGACTTGACTATGGTTGGGATGTAATTTGACTATGGTTGGGAAATCTAATATGGAAAAGGTGGTAAACAAAGTAAATAGATGAAGAAATAGAATACAGATTGGAAATGAAATAAGGTGTCTGGTGGAATAATATCTTTTCTTTTTATAAGTATAATGATTTTGATAGGATTTAAATTTTAGGTAAGGAGTTAAAAAGGGGTTTTAAGATTTATAAAATATATATTTGAAATAGAAAATATATACTTGATAGAGTATAGGAAAGAGAATATAGTTGGGAAGTATTAAAAGATAATAGTTGATATAATATGTATATTCTAGAAATAATGATTGTTTGATGGGAAATTGGGAGACCCGTAATGTAACTTATGTATTCATTTTAGGCTAAAGTGGAAAATGGTAATTGTAAAATAGTTAACTTAAAAACAGGATTTTGATTGATATAAGTGAATTACTATTGATATTTTTTTCACAATGATTGAATTTTATTTAGAAATGTATTAATACTAGGTTATAGCTTGAGGGAAATAGAGAAGGAACTTTTAAGGAATTATTGAATTATTTATCTTTGATTATATTGTGGTTTTTTTGGGATGATTGATCACCCTATCTCCACGTGGATTCTTAAAGCACTTTGATGTAAAACCAAAAAATACTAATAAAACTTGTTTATAAAAAAAAGAAGTAAGAATCAGAAGCATGATTCTACGAACTTAAATTCTCTGAGGCCAAATCCTAAACATGTGATAGTAGCCCCTTAAAAAATGTGGCATATACCTTCACCATCATCACCCCAATTTATTTTCCATGTTTCTTTGGCCAAATTATTTGAAATAAACAGTAACAGTTACAAACTTAAATGTAGTTTAAAAGTGTTCTCCCCAGAGTACAATACTCTTGAACTGCAGTTTAATCACATTTTTATTGACAATCATAGTTGGGGATAATAAAAAATGTAAAATGTAAAACAGTGAATATATCCTCATAATCCAAAGTGATCTGTATGTTGTCCTCAGAAAGTAACTTGAGCTGTTCCACAATCATAAAAAAGACAAATCCATTTGCTAACTTATTATTTAGAGAGAGAGAAATTCCTCTTTATCCACGCCAGCTGAATAAGCAATTAGATGGTGAAAGAGTACAAAATAGAAAGTTTGTTAAGACTCAGGCAATCTAACAGAACTGGTGATTAAAGTGAATTAAGGTGGAATGATTTGTCTAAATTACGCGGTCTTCTCAGCAAACTGGATAGCTCCCTTGTGAAAAGAGGCAAATAATTTGTAGCTATGATGTCTTGAGGGTAAATCGGGTAGCTCAGATACCCACTGGAGACCTACATGTGTAAAACTGATCTTGTGAATGCTGCCTCCCTTCTCTTTTGCTGCAGAAAGCTGCGTCATTTAGCTTCATATTTATACATTAAACTTTGCTTCATGCTGAATAAATAGAAGGGAACAAGGAGCTTAGCTAAAGCCTATGGCTAAGAGGCAGGCTACTGATGGAAGGGCAATAGCCGACTGGAAGAGGCCATTCCTGCTTGGAAGAGCAGAGAAGTCTGCAGATCTGATCAGGGACCTAAAAGGCCTCAAATGATGAGTGCCGCACACCACTTGGGTTGTCTGGATATGACAAGTTCAGAACTGACAGCTGTAGCCGCTGCAGGCAACTGCCAGCATGTGGGATCTGGGCAGCTTCTGACAAACCCTTAATTGCTCTGAGCTCTCTCTATTAAGAAGGCCAGCTGCCTCACAGGCTTGGGTGCACAGTGCATTCGCTATTCCCTCAGTCAAATGGCTGGTGCTCCGAGGAGTGGAAAGGCCTGACTTGCTGGTCCTGAGGTAAAGGGGTTTCCCCGCCTTTGTTTGCTCAACTGGTCAAAATCCAGGGGTGATGCCTCTGGAGAGGGCAAAGCTTCTAATAGAAAGTTCTGTGAGATGACATCTTGCTGGGATTTCATCTCCCACGTTCAGCACCGTCTGGGTGCTGTATCACAACCTCTCCCATCCCAAGTCAACAAGGATGATGGTGATGGGGGTGGGGGTGGAGGAGGAGAAGAATACACTGTTAACTGAAATCCAAGAAAAAAAAACGTGTCCTCACAGCGAAGTGGAAAATCTATGCATCTTCCTGGCTCAAGAATGACACCCCTATCCCTACTTCTTGGTTTCTTAGGCCTAGCTGCTTCCTCCTCCTCCTCCTCCTCCTCCTCCTCCACCTTCCATCCTTGTGCCCCACAAAACTCTGGCTCCTGAGACCTTCTTCCCTACCACCATCCTTTTGAATGGCCTTTGACAGGGTGACTCCCTGTTGCATCAGTGTTTACCCTAACCTATCCAGCAAATTTGAACTTCTTATCTTTCACCGAATTTGCAGAGCTGCAGGAGTACCAACCTCATGTTCAGGAAATGCGTTGCCTATCAGCTTGCCCTTTTGCATGATTTCATAATGCCCCCCCCCCCCCCCCGGCTCCTTAGTCCTTGCCATTATGCTTGCTATCCTCCTAGTGGTCCTTTATTGGAGCACCCTCATTTTGACCTGGACTCTGCTTTTTTGGTTTAGCAATGCATGAATATTGCATTTGTTTTTCTTGGCAGCATTACATGCAAAACCCCAGGGATTTTTTTCCCTCCTCAGTGGGGGAACATTGTTCTTTGCCTAGTTCGATTTATTTACATCTCATCCCACTCCATTTCCTGGACCCCGGTGCTCAAAAATTCAGGTCAGCTTTCAAACCTATCAAATCTTCAGTCATATCTGTAACTTCCCATCAAGGGTCAGCCTCAAATTTCTCCTTCACTTGCAACCTTCTGAAGCAACCTGACAACCCTCCCTTTATAAATAATCACTTCCCTTAAAATCACTGCCAACCTTTATAATGCCTTAAAGATATTGGATAAGGTAAAGTGAAGATGATTCCAGATCTCTCTCTAGCAGATTTTACAGCTATTTAAATAGAATTCCTCTCCATTTTCCAAAGAGCACCTTAAATTACATCCTCCTTGCTATTGATCATGCTCCTCATCAGATTTCTACATTCTGCTTCTTACTACAACCCAGAGAACAACCCCCCTCTTTCCCTCCTCCACATTTTCCACCTTAGGAGATATCACAGACCATCAAATACCGATTCCCTTCTTTTATCCTCTTGCAACCATCATTTCCCCATAGCTGTTTGAAAATGTATGCATCCCCAAGCAATGAAATAAAAATTCATATATATATATATATTTGCTCCGTGTAAAAGGGGTATTTTCAAACAGGCTTCCCTTGCCTACAACACCATCTTTACAACATGCCCACCTGCCATTTGCACTGGGGAAGGGGAGGGCTGGTGGTGATGAAGATGGATTTTCAACCCCCCCCCCTTTTCTTTAATACAAAAGATGGTTAAATTGAAATAAGCCCCTTCCGTTTGGGTTGCCGGCTGCCCCCTCCCCAGCTCTTGTGCTAAAAAGCTTCCCGCTTACCTTGTAGAAGAGACAGGGAGCGAAGCAGCAGCAGCAGCAGAAGAGTCATGTTGGGTCCTGCTTTTTCCAAACAGCGCATTTTGGATTTCTTCAGACCTGCAGAATACCTAGTCTGGCTATTTCCTTCTCCTGCCAGGCAAGGGAGCCGTGGAGCTAGGAGTCTGCTTAGCAAATGAAAATGCAGTAGCTTCTTTGCAAGGGCTAGTTCTGTAGGATTTTTCTCTTTTGCCTTTCCAAAGCAACCTAGGCTTTTTCTATTTGTGTTTTGGAAATGTGCCTTTTCTGCAGTCTGCTCCCGCTTGCTGCATAACTGATTAACTGTGTTATCTGGACCCCCTCTTCCCTTTTCTCTTATAGAGAGAGAAATGCAATCGACTGCTTCTTTTCGGTGAAATTATTTTTGAGAGGAGGCATGATGTCAGGCCTCTTTAACCCAGAACCCCTCTTTTTCTCTCACTGAATGGAGAAACAGGGGAGGCCAAAATGAATTTCTTTGCGTAAGAAAAGGCATTGGATCCTTCTTTCTCCGCCACCTACATACCCGTCCGGAAAGTCACCTATAGATATATTGCCATTGCCATGTAGTTTCTCTTCTCCATTCCTTTCTTGCAATAGATTCTGGTACCAAACCAGGAAAAACTTGAATAAGAATAGAAGGATAGAACAGTTCTTTTTTTAAAAAAAATGTAAAACCTTCAGTGGTTTGGCAAAGCAACTCACTCTCTCTCCCTTCCCTTCTGTCCTTGACAATGAAACGCAATGTCTTTTTGCAGATGCAATTTGGATGGGATCTACACATTATTCTGAATATTAGAGAGAAGGGGGAATATAAATCTACACCCCCATCCTAGCAGATAGGTTGAAAGCGCAATATGGAAAATAAATTACGTTATTTATTTTTTTTAAAAAAATGAGGAACATAATGTATGGAACAGTCCGTTCCTATAAAAAAAAATACAGCTTCCTGATTTGCCAAGCTAATATATAAATCAATCTCCTTTTTTAGATAATAAAGGAAAATTGTTCAAGGCCTATTCTCTTACAGAAAATAAACCCTCTGTGGAGGAAAACGGATGCAAACTTTTATTAGTGAGGTTGCAAATCTTATTTCATGATTTGTAATCTCACCTCCCACAAGAATTCTGAAAATAAGTTATGCATTTTGTTACAAAAATAACCAATAATATTTTGGTCGTTTCTTGTAAAGAAGCAGACGAGAAGAGTAAAACACGACAAGCTCCTTAGATTGCATATAGATTTTTTTTTTTCCCCAAAAGAGGTTCAGCAAGAAACGATCAAATATTTATGTTGTCATTTTTGGGAAATTCAAGGCAGGCATCTAGGCAAAATCTCTGACTCCATTTGAGCTTATGCGTTTCTCAGTGTGGGTTTGGGTTTGATGGCTTGTTTTTTTTATTTTTGTGAACTTTCATACCCTTCTAGTTTACTGTAGATATTTGCAAACTACAGGCCCCAGCAATTTTAAGGCAATATTTAGCATTGCACAGAAATGTTGTGTTTATTATTAAAATGTTCCCGTATTGTGCCAGATTCTTTTATTTTTCTCTTCCCTTCCACAAAATCCATCTTAAAATTGCTGTTCTTTCTTCCTCTCTCGGCACCAACATTGTTTGTGACTTTTTTTCCATCCTCCAACTTCCCACTTCCCATCTGGGTTCCTTCATCCCTCACAACTCCAAGGTTTTGCCTCTCAATTATAACTCTCCTATAAAAGGTCTACCATCACCAACATGACCACCATCACCCCTCCCATCCTGGGCCTTGTTGTCTCAGGCTTCAGAAGCCAGGCACACAATCAAGATGAAAAATGCATTCTTGAAATAATTAGGGAGGGACAGATGTAGAGATTGTAGGGGTGAGGATGTGATCGCTGTTCAGGGGTGGAGGGGGGTGGCAGAAAAAAGGACCTCCCCTCTTTGGTGACTTCAACTTAAATCTCCTCTCACAATGGTTACTATGAAAGTTGCTATGGGAGGATGGTTGCTAAGGAGGCCCTGTGGTTGCCAGGCAGTTGCTAGGATATAGGTACCAGCAGCTGCTAAGGAAGATGCTAAGGATGGTTCACAGGAAAGTTCCAATTAGCAGTGACCATTGGTGTGCAGCTTAAAAGACTTAATTTCAGAAATGCAACTGATGTAGCAATCAGCTGCCGCCTGAAATGCATGGAGGGGGGGAAGGGGAGTGGAAAGATGGCTGCGCTGCAGGCAGGGGTTGCCTCCAACCTGGCTGAGCCTATGCTGCAGTTAGACGGAGGAGGGGCCCTGGTCTAAAGCAGACCTAGCTGGCAGCTTACCTTTTGCAGCCCTAAACAATTCATCATTCAATCCTACGCCCACCCACCCCCAAACCCTAGAAATGATTGCTTACTGATGAGATCAATCACTCAGGGTGCCCATATGCCCATTCGAAGACTGTTGACACAGGGGGTTCCGGGCTGTGGTTGGGATGGCTGTTTATGCAGCGAAGACTCGGCTTGTGCTGATACGAGGAAGGAAAGGAAGACGTCAAAGGGAGGGATGGCAGATTAGAGGAGGGGGGGAGAGAGAGAAGGGAGGGGGAAGCGCTAATCTTTTCCGGATGCCTCTGGTAGTCTATGTGCATGAAAAGAAATTACTGTAGACAATTGGCAACGGAGGAGTTCAGCCAGGAGGAGATAGAAAGAGAATCACACAGGGAAAAGAGAGTGATAAAGGCATTTG
Source organism: Azemiops feae (assembly GCA_023970755.1). NCBI lineage: Eukaryota > Metazoa > Chordata > Lepidosauria > Squamata > Viperidae > Azemiops > Azemiops feae. Next base: position 321,097 of record JALGBA010000363.1, read on the forward strand.
GGGGAAGAGACAGAGAAGGCAAGACTATTAGAAGATGGAATGACTGGGAAATGGACAAATGAGCAGGTAGAGATTTTAAACAAGGGTAGGGAGAAGGCGGGGAGGGGAAACACATCTGTCTGGGGAAGGTATAATTTGTCTTGCAATAAATGGAGGACACCAGCAGAGAAGGTGACCAGTGAGGACGGAGTTCGAACAGACGGGAAATTACAGCAATGGAGGCAGATGAGAGGAGATAGACAGAATTGATAAGGCAGAATGAGAACCAGTTTAGAAGAAGAGGATACAGCGATAGAGGGAGAGAAGAAGGGGATGGCGGAGGGGGAGAGAAGGGGTGAAAATGACTGACAGAAGGCTCAGAAACCAGGCATCTGTTTAAAGAACAGATCCATGAAGCAGCCGAGCAAAATATGCAATGAGCAGGAAGAAATAGAAAACGAGAGTTGAAAGGGCACCCTATGAATTGGCCTGGGCAATCCAGAATGGCTGGGCAGGCCAGCAGATTTGCATAAGATGCTCTAACTTTGCCCGAAGATGCCCAGCATTATGGCTGATTGGGGTCTCCGTGGTCTTCTCTCCCCGCTCCTCCCTGACCCCTCTACTTGGCACTCTCGACCAGAGCCAGCCATAGCTGTGCTAGGTTCTCTAGCCCTCTTGTTCATCTGGTACTGCTATCGTGTGGGGACAGGGCAGGTAGCCCCTGTGTCTCATCCACAAGGTGTGCCGACCGACGAAGGATGCCCTCGCCGTACCCTCAGGGGTGATGCCATCAATCAGCGCCTGTATCGCAGCCTGCGAGATTACGCCAAGCGCTATTCGTGGTCAGGTATGAACCGGCTGCACAAAGGTATCCGGGACCAAGCCCATTATCAGCTAGGCGAACGGATGGCAATCCAGAAGCCCAGCGCCTTCTACCTCCCCGACTTGCCTTCGGCCCCCTATTTTCCCCGCGAGTCCCAGCGTCACGATGTGGAGATTCTTGAACTCAGTTTCCCAGCCATCCTACGGGAATTTGAGGGCATTGCAAGGGACTTTGAACCCGGCGCGCCAATGCCACGGGGATGGATGGTCAACGCCAACCCTGGCTGGCACAGTTATTACCTCTACCGACAGGGGGAGTGCATAGCACAGAATTGCCGCAGCTGCCCATGGACATATCGGGCACTGAGCGCGCTACGCACCTTTATCAACGCCAATTGCTTTGGAAACGCCTGCTTTAATGTCCTGCAGCCTGGAACTGTGCTACCTGGCACCTATGGGCCAACGAACACCAGGGTACGGTGCCACCTAGGTGAGCGAACGCTGGAGGAGTAATGAAGGGGGCAGATCACAGTGTCTACTTGGTAGGGAAGGGGCCCCAGTATCTGAAAACCTGTATTGCCAGCATCTCCTTTCAGTGTAATACATGCTGTCTAATTCCTGAACTCTTTTGTTCCCTGAACAGGAGCTGTTTATAAGCTTGGTTTATCATTATTATTCTATTTTATTAACTAAGCTATTTATAATTACTAGCAGCCAAACAAGCAGATTGGAATAATTGTTGTGAACTGCAGCACTGCTTCAGATGAATTTGCTCCAGAAACCATAAGCAAATCTTATTTTTTTTTAGAAAATCTGCAGGTGACCAGTGGCATTTCAGAAGAGGCATTCTTTGTAGGATGCCTCTTCAGGGGAGGTGCTATGAGAAACAGGCATCATTGGCCAACACTTTGATTCACAGTGCAAGTCTGATGAGTAGGTGGGGTAGGTAGTACAAGGAGCATCAAGTAAACTACTTTTATCTTTTTATTTAAAACATTTTTAGCCCCCGTCCCCGGTCTTATAACCAACTCTGGGTGGCTCCTAATCAAAAGTTTTCTAAAAGTTTAAATTTTTTTCATTATCTCACATTAAAATCTCAGGCAATTGACCTCAAGTGAAGGCAGGAGGATATGAACAGAGTTTTTCAGAAAAGGGTTGTGTTTTTTTTTTTTTTAATGTTGTGTAGATCTTCTTTTCCAGGTCTCCAATTATCTTCGGCGGTCCCAAAGGTGCTTTTTCCAAAAGGCAAATGGACTTTCTTGGCTTCTTTTCTTTGAAAACTTTTCACTTCTCATCCAAGAAGCTTCTTCGGTTCCTGAAGAAGTTTCTTGGATGAGAAGCTAAAGGTTTTCAAAAGAAAAAAAAAAGCTAAGAAAGTCCAGTTGCCTGTTGGAAAAAGCACCTTTGGGACAACCATGACCTGGATGACTGAGAATCTCTGTAGCCAATTATCTTCTGTAATTTCTACATTCCTGCTATGACTGTCGTTTGCAAGACAGGCAGCTTTTTAACTTTCTGCTAAACCAAGAAGAGGGTCCCCAGGTTGTGGCCCCAATTCTGCATGGGGTGATAAAAATTCTATATCGAAATGGGATACCCATTCTTAGGTTTTGCAAATGACAGCTCCCTCTTTCTCCCAGCCTAGGAAGTTTTTTCCCCATCATTAGTGCTTTAAATCAGCATGTCTCTCTTCTCTCTCTTGGATGAGGGACTGGGGTGGGAGGTGGGATACAAAGCATCCTTCATTAAGCCTCCCTCTCACAGCTTCTTCATTCTTCTTCTAGGGCTAAAAGTGCCACCTGGTTGTGAGTTGGTGGTGGGTGGTGAACCACAGTGCTGGTCTGAAGGATACTGCCTTCTGGTGGATGATTCCTTCTTGCACACCACAGCCCATAATGGTAAGAGAGCACAGGAAGCAGGTGTGAGGGCTGAAGTGAGTTGACTTCAAAAATTTGTCTTCCCAAAAAGCAGTTGGGGACTAGGACTCCCTTGAAAGTTCTCCATTGTATAAATTTGTTCTGAGTAAGAATGTTCACCTGCACATTTCAATTTTAGGAATGTTACGCCGAGGTTGATTGATTGTCTCTTATCTCACTTCTCCAGTGAGACATGGCCTCTTTAAAAGGTCTCAGAGTATGATGGATCCAATTAAATGGTATCCTATTAAATTCACGACCATCTGACTACCTCTAGACAATTTTCTTTCCTACCATTCTCTCTGCGTAGGATTTCGGGAAGTTTTCCAAAGAGAATGTATATTGCACAATTTTAAGCCTGAGCAGGGGGGTTGGACTAGATGACCTCCAAGATCCCTTCCAACTTTATTATTATTATTATTATTATTATCTAACAGAGGGTTGGGGTGTTTTATTTATTTCCAGGGAAAGGTCTTTCTTGCAGGAATAATCTGTTCAGGGCTGCATTGTGGAACAATGATGGGCAGAGCTGAAGCGAGTGAAAGGTGAAGTCCGAAGATAAAATAGGTAGCACCAAAATCCTCCTACCCATTTTCTGGTATTCTATTATTTTGGTGATTGTTTGACAACACCAAACATGCATAATTGGCCAACACTCTGATTCACAGTGTAAGTATGATGAGTAGGTGGGTAGGTAGTACAAGGAGCATCAAGTAAACTCTTTTTACCTTTCTATTTAAAACATTTATATAGCCCCCATCCCCGCTCTTATAACCAACTCTGGGTGGCTCCTAATCAAGTTTTGTAGAAGTTTAAAATTTTAGGCCAGAGTTTTGCTGAATTATCTGGCCACACAAAGCAGATTAACTACAATATAAACCATTAGCTATGGCGCGGGTTTTCTGGATTTGTCCAACATGCTGTTCTAAAATATGGTTGGCAAGTATCACACTAAGCCACAAACTAGCCAATCCCATTTATATCCCACATGTTTGCAGCATCAAATTACGTCTTTTTGATGTAATGTTTTCTTTCATTTCACCTGGCAAGCTATCAGGGTGAGAAACATCATTTTGGTCAGATCTGCTCCAATTGTTGAAAAGGATTTGAAATTAAACTGAGGGCTATATATAACATTGGGACTACTTGTGAGATGATAATTGCAACCATCTTTGTTAACAGGTTCCCCCAGCGATGGACCTCAGGTGATTTTTATTGCTGATCTCTGGCACCCCAACGTAGCAGGACCTGAGCGACAGGCATTAGATTATATCTTTGCCCCTGGTCGATAGATGCTTGACCTAACAAGTATTGAGGGCATGGACACAATCTCACAAATATTTGCTGCTCCTCACAAAAAAAATCAACCACTCCCTACTGTTGTCTTGATTTAGATTCATTGTTTTGCAGACTGAATTAAGTCCAATGTGTAATGCAAAAGCCACAAAGAGATTTGCGAAGCCATGAAAATGTTTTTTTCCTTCAAGGTGATTCTGTGTCCTTTCGTAAGACTCATCCTAGAGATTTTTGTGATCTGGGACATTTTGGTTTCCTTTCTTGCACTGTATAGTTCCTTGTGGTTTTTTTCCTCTTACGACACTGTTCTGTTCAGCCTGTGCAGGTGGGAATGTTGCTGACGACACTCTAGTACTAGTTACCCTCAAATTTAATGAAATCCACGTTCTGTATTAATAGTATAGATTTCTCCGGGATTATTTTGGGAAGAAAAGGAGGGTAAGAATTAACCAAAGTATAATACTCTGTTTCCACCTGTCTATGACAAATTGTTATTCTTACACAATATCTGTAGCCTCAACATTTGTGTCAAGGGATTTAATTTCAAAAAATTCTAGCCAGCTGTATTCCAATAAAATCCTTAAGAGACTCATAGGTTTTTTTGTCCATTTTTTTCTTGCAGGAGAAACCATTCAGAACTTACTCATAAGATGTGCTTTAGGAGATTAAAGGCATTAGCCACAATTTTACTCTTGAACATCAGCCAGGTTTATTTAAAAAGTGCATTAAACTCTGATGTCGGGAAGTGCAACTAAACACAGTTGAGGGAAAATCACATGGGATGGAGATTAAAAGCTGCAGGAGTTAAAGTGGAGATCTCTTTAAAAAAGTAGCTGAAATAAGTGATACGATAGTACTATAATAATAATAAATAAAGTTGGAAGGGACCTTGGAGGTCATCACGTCCAACCCCCTGCTCAGGCAGGTAACCCTATACCATTTCGGACAAATGGCTGTCCAGTTTCTTCTTAAAAACTTCCAGTGTTGGAGCATTCACCGCTTCTGGAGGCAGGTTGTTCCACTGGTTAATTGTTCTAACTGTCAGGAAGTTTCTCCTTAGTTCTAGGTTGCTTCTCTCCTTGATTAATTTCCATCCGTTGCTTCTTGTCCTGCCTTCAGGCGCTTTGGAAAATAGCTTGACTCCCTCTTCCCTGTGGCAGCCCCTGAGATATTGGAACACTGCTAACACTACTAGTATATGAGAACATATAACGCACATTTGTCAGGAATACTATCCCAAATCAAGCAAGCTCTTTTTTATTCATGTTTCCTGTACACTTTTAAAAATATTTTTAATTAGAATGTTACAGTACAGGTAGTCCTCGACTTACGACCGCAATTGAGCCCAAAATTTCTGTGGTTAATCAGACATTTAAGTGAATTTTGCCCCATTTTACAACCTTTCTTGCCACAGTTATTAAGTGAATCACTGCAGCTGTTAAGTTAGTAACACGGTTGTTAAGAGAATCTGGCTTCCCCATTGACTTTGCTTGTCAGAAGGTCGCAAAAGTTGATCCCATGACCCAGGGACGCTGCAACCGTCATAAATATGAGTCAGTTGCCAAGCATCCAAATTTTGATCTAGTGACCATGGGGATGCTGCGACAGTTGTAAGTGTGAAAAACAGTCATAAGTCATGAGCAGGGGGCTGGACTAGAAGACCTCCAAGGTCCCTTCCAGTTCTATTCTATTCTATTCTATTCTATTCTATTCTATTCTATTCTATTCTATTCTATTCTATTCTATTCTATTCTATTCTATTTTCTATTCTATTCTATTCTATTCTATTCTATTCTATTCTATTCTATTCTAACCTTTTTCAGTGCCATTGTAACTTTGAACGGTTGTAAGTCAAGGACTACCTGTACAATAAAAGTATAAAAAGTTAAAAAAAGAGAAAAATGAATCAAAAGAAAGAAAAACAGAAATTTGCCCTCCTACTATCTTATTCTTTGCCTTCTCTGATTCCCAAACTCGTAAGACGTCAGTTCAGTCTTTTCTTCTTACACCAAAAACTCCATTTAAGACTTCCAATCTTTTAAAAATCTTTGTTGTTTTTTCCCCCTATCAGATTCCTGTACACATTTTGCTTTAAATCCTCACACAGTATGAGTCACTGTTGTTTACCTCTTATACTTGTTCTTAAGGTTTTTTTTTTTTTAACTTTGGCAGTGGGATCTTATTATCCTTCAAATAATACTTTTAAAAAGCACATGGATAATATGCTAAAAGAAGCACACCGCGCACAAAAAAGAGCACCTCGCACTTTTGAAGTGGAATCTGCTATGTTTATTTGCCAGATTTATGTCTGTTTGTCCAGGTCTAATTATGTCCAGCAGGAATTCTAAATGCAGTTTTTCTCTTTTTCCTACACAAGAAGTTCCCAAGAGGGGAACAAAAGACTCACTGTGTCCTCTCCATTACGTTGTGGAGGAGATGACAGTCACATTTTCCATCTACGCGTGTAAATGTGGACATGCTGATGTTTGCAAATTGTTTATAAATTAAAGTCGATCAAGTTTGGTTACCATTTAAGATTTCTGATTAACAAGGCCATATTCCTTGGCAACTCTAGGTACGGTACTTATGCTTTTCATTCACACGAAGGGAGGAACTGTTATTTTTGCCTCCTGTTAAGTTCGGAAATGGCAAGGGATTATCCCAGCGGCTGCACTGCCCTTTCACATCACAGGACATTTGTGACAAGGCACCCCAGGGCTTCAATTCCGAAATCACAGAAAGATTGAGGGTGAGCAGACAAAACGGGGTACAAGTAACCTAAACTGGGACAGACAGAATTTCTGTGTCTAAACAAGGCGGTTGTTAAGCGAGTTACACCTGATTGAACATTTTTGCCAGCTGTTAAGTGAATTGCTGAGGTTGTTAAGTGAATCCAGCTTCCCTCATGGACTTTGCTTGTTGGAAGATGGCTGTGAAGGCCGCCAATAGGGATCACGTGACCCTGGGACACTGCAAATATCATAGGAACACATTGCTGGTTGCCAAGCGGCTGAATTCTGATCCTATGAACTTGGGGACGGCGGTAACTGCAAGGAGCAGCCATCGGTTTTTTCACTGCTGTTGTAACTTTGAATGGTTGCTAAATGAACGGTTGTGGGGACTATCTTATATGGCAAGTGAAACTGTTAAGTCCTCAACAAATCCTCTCCTCCTGACTGGCAACTCTTTCCATTAGTGTTAAGAATCGTTCACAGAAATTAAATTAAAAGCAAACTCACAGAGTTTTATTACACCCCAAAACTTGAAAGCAAGTACCTCCAGCAACCCAGGCGGGATCAGAGTCAAATTCCAGGGTACTAACAGATGCATCGAGTTTTATGCAGGAGTTCCTTCCCCTTGTATCTGAATCCATAGTTCCACTCCATCCTCCTCTCTCGGCTCCTCTTTATTCACTACCGTTAGTATTTGCGCTGACGAAGGAAGAGACCAGAGGGTCGTTTTGGAGTGGGTACATCATCTGAATCAAGGTCGAAGAGGTCACAGCCAGTCTTCATAATTTGCTCCTCCAGCACTTTATGGCGCTTCATGTCTGACAGCACCTTGTCCAGGCGGGCTTCTCTTTTCTGACTCTTAGCTAATGTCCCTGGAAATTAATCACAAATCATGAATGGAAGATGAAGTTCATACATCATACTAGCTTAATAGGCCGGCGAGGTAAAAATATAATGCACTTCTTGCTGTTCTTGCAGAGAATTGCAAAATAATTAAAAAATCACGAGGAAGCAGGTGGGAGAAAACTGCCTAGCAACAGCATTTATTTGTTGGGTTAAGAAGTTGACATCTTTGCTACCTATCAATAAATTATCTCAATACATTTTTACATAGACAGTCCTCAACTTACAACCATTTGTTCAGTGAACTCTGATTTAAACCATTTTGCTGTCTTAAGATCTTCTTTCTAAAAATCTTACTATTTTTAATAAACCCTAGTGGGAAAGGTGGATGAAGGACATCACAGACTCTGAAAATATAACCATTATACACATCATACACGCAAACACACACACACACACACACAATGTACTGAGTCAGTATTGATCCCTGGTGCTTGGGACTTTCTTGTTTTTCTTTAGAGACATTTCGCTTCTCATCCAAGAGGTTTCTTTAGCTCTGACTGGATGGTGAGGCTGAATTCTTCAGTCAGAGCTGAAGAAGCTTCTTGGATGAGAAGTGAAACGTCTTCAAAGAAAAACAAGAAAGTCCAGTTGCCTCTTGAAAAAACACCTTTGGGACAACCATGACCTGGATGACTGAGAATCTCCATAGACATTTTCTTGGCAAGGTTTTTTAGAAGTGGTTTGCCATTGCTTCCTTCCCAGGGCTGAGAGAGTGGGACTGGGCCAAGGTTATCCAGTTGGCTATGTACCTAGGGTGGGACTAAAACTCCTGGTCTTCCAGTTTCTATCCTAGTGCCTTAACCACTCACCAAACTGGCCTTCTCTGGAGTTTTCAACTTTAATAAAAATGATTAAATGGGTAAAATTGAATTCCCTTTTCTCTCTTGCATAAGCTAGAAGTTGGAGTCATCTAATAAATGGTGGGAGATTCAGGGCAGCCAAGAGGATGTAGTTCTTCAATCAACTTACCATCAGAGGAGGGATGACTATCAACTTTGCATTATAAAAGGGCCAGACATCAAGTCATGGAGAATGATTATACTGTCCATAGCTGCTAGTAATCATGGCCGAACATGACCAATCATGAGTCACTTTTTTCAGTGCTGTTGTAACTTCAAATGGTTGCTAAAAGAATGGTTGTAAGGACTATCTGTATATGGCAAGTGAAATTGGTCCTCAACAACTGCTCCTCTCCCATTTGCTAAACAAATGGTTTGTTTATATTTGAATATGATATGATGATCTGAATATGATGGCGCAGTGGTTAGAACGCAGCACTGCAGGCTAACTCTGCCGACTGCCAGCAGTTCGATCCTGACTGGCTCAAGGTTGACGCAGTCTTCCATCCTTCCGAGGTCGATAATATGAGGAGCCAGATTGTTGGGGGCAATAGGCTGACTCTGTAAATCGCTTAGAGAGGGCTATAAAGCGGTATATAAGTCTAAGTACTATTGCTATTTGCAATAGGTAACACAAGAGGGAAAGTCCTACTGCACCCACACCCAGCTCGTTGGCTTCCCATAAGCAAGTGGTGGGCCAGCTTGGGGGCAGAATGCTGTATTCCATAATTCATTGGCCTGGCAATGCTCTTCTGTCTTCTTATGGAAACTCAATTGCCTTCCTTACGTACCAGGAGTTCTCCGTCGATCAATCAAGGAGCTTTTGGGAGAGGCAGGCTCATCGTCAAAGTCGAACTCAGTAGGCACATGAGGCCTGGAGCAAACAGAGAAAAAAAAGAATCAACCTGGCAATATCTCAGCCTATCGTTCCTCCCCTTAACATAACCTGAAATCTTAAGATTCCTTCCCCCCCCTCCTTTAAGCCAAATACAAAAACCCATTTCTCACTTCTCCTCTTCCTCTTCTTCCTGGTGTTCAGATTGTCCTTCAGACTTATCCTCATCTTCACTGTCAGGCTCTGGGGTTGGGTTGCGCCGAGGGAGGATTTCGGCCTCAATCTCCAGAGTCCCGTGTTCAGCAATGAGCTCATATAAACGGCGGATCTCCTTGGGTTCAGGCAACCAGTTATCTGGAGAATCCAGCTCCTCATCGCTGCAGGGGACGCACCAGTCCTCTTCGGCAGATTCATCACCCTTCCCTGATAATTCCCCCTCTGTTTCTCTGGCAGCAGCATCTTGTTCCTCAGTGGCCGAAGCTAAATCTGGAGCAGGCCCATCTTCCACTGCCAAGGATTGCATCCCTGAGGTCACTTCCCCTTCCTCCACAGTGCTGGCCTCTTCCATGGCTGTAATAAAGAGAAGATGAGGCCACAGGGTAAGCACAGATACGGTGAACTCTTGAGGTGTCAAGATTCTAAGATAACTGGCTATAAACATTAGCAAATAAAACGCTGTAGCTATTCTAGTGTTTATCCCCAAATGAAGAAAGGCACAAAATAATGTCGGGTTATTGAAAAGTAAAGTAAAGAGTCCCTGCGGATTTTACTCCACTACTCGTTGCTGACTATAAGGGGCACTGCTTATCTCCAGTTCAAGGCCATAGAGCCAGCACTGTCAGAAGACATTTCCGTGGTCATGTGACCAACACGACATCACGGAGCACTGTTACCTTCCCGCCAAAGTGGTACCTATTTATCTACTCGCATTTGCATGCTCTCAAACTGCTAGGTTGGCCGGAACTGGGGCGAGGATGGGAACTCATCCCGTCGTATGGTATGTGGCTCTCCAACCTGGACTGCCGGCTTTCCAGCCGACAAGCTCAGTGTTTTAACCACTGAGCCGCCCCTGGGTTCAAAATATCCTGTTGAGACACAAATCAAGCTGGGATCTCTCCCCGTAATTCAACCAATCTAGTTCACAAGGTTGCTAGAAAAGATTGGGTCACCCAGAGAAAAACATACTGAATTCCCCAAAGAAAAGATGTAATACAAATTCCAAGACTGATTATTTGAAACCATATTAAAATAGCTAGAGGCAAACCCTAAGGAAGCTTTTGTCAACCCGGTGGAATTCAACTTATCCTTTCACAATTATTTGGAGAGTACCGGTGTTGACAAGATTGTAGTCTGAACTTCTATGATTGTCAACATACCTACCATTGAAAAAACATCTTCTGATTAGATGGTATTTTGGACACAAAAGTTCCGGTTCACAATAAACAGAATTTTTATCATCTACTGACCCCTAATAGATTTATGCCACTAACGAATCATCTATCAAAACAGCAAAAGAGAAGGGCTTCTAGGAGAAGTATGATGAAGACAGCTCTGTGAAAGGAGCACCAATGACCATGGCAAAGCCCAAGGAACCAGTGAATAGACGGGTTCCTTGGAACTTCTCTGGATAAGGAAAGGACAAGAGATCACCCACATATGCTCCAGACAATTGCTCTTCATGAGGAGACCACGGTACAGCAGTCTTCCATGGGTTTGAGTAGTGGGAGACAAAGGAATTAGCCATCTTGTTCACAACCATGGTGAAGCCTTTTAAAGGACACTAAGTTATAATAATAATAATAATAATGATAATAATAAAGTTGGAAGGGACCTTGGAGGTCATCGAGTCCAACCCCCTGCTCAGGCAGGAAACCCTACACCATTTCGGACAAATGGCTGTCCAGTCTCTTCTTAAAAACTTCCAGTGTTGGAGCATTCACCACTTCTGGAGGCAGGTTGTTCCACTGGTTAATTGTTCTAACTGTCAGGAAGTTTCTCCTCAGTTCCAGGTTGCTTCTCTCCTTGACTAGTTTCCATCTGTTGCTTCTTGTCCTGCCCTCAGGCGCCTTGGAGAATAGCTTGAGAATAGTTGGCAAATCTCACTTTCTAATGACTTTCAAAAATTCCCTGCTAACTATTTGGAAGATATTAGAGAGACCTTTGGAATAACAAGATCTGAAAAGTCTTCATTGGATGGGTTTATTTTCAGCTTTGAACAAACAAATTAATTACAAGATTAAGAACTTAAAAATTTTGAAATAAGCAGCCAAAAGCTAAATATGATTTTGATCTAAAAAGTCAGAAATGGATTTAAGGAAGGGCCAAGGTAATTTGGAATACTGACTTTTGCTATAAGCTTTTGAAATTAACTATATAAAAAAGCAACTTCTCATGCAAAACATACTTACTCTGGTTAGGTTTTAATAATATCTTTTATCAGGCCTCCAAGATATTGCAAGAATAGGCAAGAAGGTTTTTTAAAAGGCCATTTCACCCAGGGGAATTAAAAGCAGTATACAAAGATGGTTTTGATTCCAATGATTTTTCCAGAGATGGAAGTCATGATGAAAGCCTATAATAATTTAGAAGAATATACATACCATTACAAAAAGTATTTAGAAGTATTACAGATGAAATTACAATCTTGGACATTCAGTTGCTAAAGAGTGGCAGGAGACAAACATTAAAATCCTACAGAAATCTAAACAGGTGTATATAGTATAACTTTATGTTTAGGTGGATTGCCTTTAAATTAGCATACATAGTCTGATTATTCCAAAATTAATTACCTGGCCCAAGTTTGAAGAAGGCAGTATAGATATATGAATCTGATGGATGAAACATGAGTTCTCTGCGTCTCAAACCAAGTTTTCTTTACTTCAGTTCTCTTATTTGTAATCATGGGCAATACTAATATAACAATTCACTAGAGTTGTTGTAACAATACAGCCAGTTTGGTGTAGTGATTAAAGGCTAGAAACCAGGAGACCATGAGTTATAGTCCTGCTTTAGTCAAGAAAGTCAGCTGAGTGACTTTGGGCCAGTCACACACACAGCCCAACCTACCTCACAGGCTTGTTGTTGTAGGGAAAATAAGAGGAAGGAGGTATGTTCGCCACCTTGAGTTACTTATAAAATAATAAAGACAGGATAAAAATCTAATAAACAATAGCTAGAAGACATACACAAAATGTTGCCTGTTGAAAACTCTGTACAAATACAGGTAATCCTCGACTTATAACAGTTCATTTAACGACCGTTCAAAGTTACAACAGCACTGAAAAAAGTGACTTATGATTGTTTTTCACACTTACGGCCATTGCAGCATCCCCATGGTCACGTGATTAAAATTCAGATGCGTGGCAATTGACTCATATTTATGACAGTTGCAGTATCCCGGGATCAGATGATCCCCTTTTTCCAACCTTCTGACAAGCAAAGTCAACCGGGAAGCTGGATTCATTTAACAACCATGTCACTAACTTAACAACTGCAGTGATTCACTTAACAACTGTGGCAAGAAAGGTTGTAAATTGCAGCAAAACAGAATCTTTGGGCTCAATTGTGGTCATAAGTCAAGGACTACCTGAACTGTAACATTCTAATTAAAAATATTTTGAAAAGTGTACAGGAAACGTGAATGAAAAAGAGCTTATTTGATTTGGGATAGTGATATTCTGTATTAGTACTATCCTATCAGTGGGGCAAAATTCACTTAACAAATGTCTCACTCAGCAACAGAAATTTTGGGCTCAATTGTGGTCATAAGTCGAGGACTACCTGTATTTTCTGAGAGTTATAATTTAATGGAAGTGAACAAATAATCAGTAGCCAAAGCTAAACAGGTTTTCACATCAATGTCATAAACTAGACCATATTCATATCTTTCGGGGGGGGGGAGAAGACTCTGGAGCCTTGATTTTCTGAAGACCTACCCCCAAATCTCCAAATGTCAACCGTGAGAATGAGTCAAACGAAGTTAAGGATTTCGGTACAGGAGTTAAGCGCAGTCTTAGAGCTGCAATCCTGCGTTCAAGTTCGGGACTGTAAGTGAGATACTCACGGAACCAAAGTATTTAACCGCTTTGCAAACATCAGATGCCTCGGATTTAGACTCACGCCAATAAGAGAGCGGCGAGCTCCACCAACCTAAAGACACACATTGTCTTTTTCAGAAATAGCACTCTATATATGCTCAGAGGCACTACATCCCCAGTTCCAAGGGGCGGCGCTAAGCCCCAAGCAAATGATTCGGCCACTCCGCTGCCCATCCACGCATCGGAGCTCGCGAGCGCTCTTCCCCCCCCCCACTCCCACTTCCCCTCTAGCGAGACTGCAAAAGTCGAGCCCAGCACAATCGATCGCAGTTTGGGGCGATGAATCCAGCCCCGCCCCCTCTTGAGCATTAGAAAAAAAGCGAGCGCGCGACTCGCTTTGGCGGCGCATTGCGCATGCGCTGTCCTCTTTTTTTTTTAATCGGATGATGCCCAGCCTCCCTACAACCATTTTTTAAAGTTCAAATGTTATTTACAAAATGAGAGGTAAAAACGTATTACGAGTGACCAAAAAAAGGCCTGGACGTTTAAAAATATATATTATAAACAAAAATGCAAAAGACGCTGCTCCGGCTCTTGAACCGTTTGTATGGTTAAAAATAATGCACCAATACAAGAGAGAGACTCGTTCTCTAATGTTTCTAATCGCGATACAAAAAAAAATAAGTATCTGTGGGAAATTGGTTCAATGTCAAATAGAAGGCGTTACCGTGTTAAGATCGATTTTACGTGACATCCCTCCCACGCCCTACGTAGCACTTCCGTTCCGAATTCATCATGTTTTACTGCGCATGCGTATCTTCTCCAAACGCCCTTTTGTTCCAAGGCGCGTGCGCAAATTTCCGTTCTGTGTTTATCCCCCCCTTCACACTGCTCTCTAGAGCTCGCCACACTTGAGAGAGCGATGCGCACGCGCAGAGACAAACGGTTGTTTCCTTTCTTTTCTCCCATTGGTCGGCTTCCTATTACGGGGCGGGCGCCAAATACAAACGGAGATTGGGATCCGACTTTGCACGGGCTGGAGCGGTTTGGACTTGGTAAGGGTGAGTGCAATGTGCGGATGAGACACTTTTTTTTTTGAAATTGATATTTGGAAGTAAATCCCATTTTAAGTGCTTAGAAAGAAATCCAAGTCCCATCAAAAGCCTCCTTGCAAAACAGGACTCCGACCCGACATCAGAGAGGTTTTTGCATCCAAAATGAAGGCAGTTCCTTAAGTTCAAAAAGCAGCTTGATGCAAGATTGATAGCCCATCAATTTTTACTAAATGCATATTTCCTTTCCCTTACCCTTGATGCCCCTTCCCATACCATAGTCTGCTTTTATGAAAATGTATGGTTGTAAGCTCAAGAACAATTCCAATTAATTATTTCAAAAGGACATGGTTTTTTCGATCAAACTATAATAAAACATTACTTACAGTATTGATGTTAAATTCTGAATAGGTTAATGCCTATGAACAATAGTATTTCATTTCTGTGATTCTTCAAAGATCCCCTTTTGCAACCTGGGGGGGAGGGATGCCTTAAAATGATCATAATAAAACATAAGTTAAATACTGGTGGGGGGGGGGGGTTCCTAAAGAAAGAATAGAGTGAAAAGACAGTGGTTTTGATATAACTGTCCAATAAATGTTAGGATAAATAAGAATAGCTTCAGTTGTTTTCAGAAGTGAAGTTTAGGTTTTAAACTTTAAAACCTGTTTAGGCTTTTGTAAGATAGGCTGAAGCTGGCACAGGTAATGATGATGGTAAGTAAGCAGGGTCGACAAAAGTCAGGAAAAGCTCCCTCAGAGAAAGTACTTAAGAAGGAACCAAGTTGTTATGGAAACAGGAAAAAATGTCTCCCGAATCAGACAAAAGTTCAGCCTGAGCACATGGGAAACCCCTCCCCAAGTTCTATCAACAGCTACCCATAACAAAGCAAGGACTTTGGGGGATAAAAGGGGTCCTGAAGTCCGCCCACTCTGAATCATCTTTGGACCCAGATTTGGTGGCTTCCGTCCCTCTGGCTAGTGCCTGCCAGCCTAGCTGAGGACGTAAGTGTGGATGAGTGAGTGTGTGTGCATGTATGAAAGAGGAAATGGACATGCATTATAATCAGTAAGGTTTGCTGTTATTTTAAATGCATTGGGTCTCTGTATTCTAAAGAACCAGTTGTGCATCAGTATTGAGTTGAAGGTGATTTGAGTGTGACAGTATAGTATAGGGGGTACCTTGCTCAATAATAGTAACTGTGAGAGGGATCTCGGAGTCCTAGTGGATAATCACTTAAATATGAGCCAGCAGTGTGCTGCAGCTGCCAAAAAAGCCAACACAGTGCTAGGCTGCATTAACAGAGGGATAGAATCAAGATCACGTGAAGTATTAATACCACTTTACAATGCCTTGGTAAGGCCACACTTGGAATACTGCATCCAGTTTTGGTCACCGCAATGTAAAAAAGATGTTGAGACTCTAGAAAGAGTACAGAGAAGAGCAACAAAGATGATTAGGGGACTGGAGGCTAAAACATAAGGAATGGCTGCTGGAATTGGGTATGTCTAGTTTAATGAAGAGAAGGACGAGGGGGGACATGATAGCAGTGTTCCAATATCTCAGGGGCTGCCACAGAGAAGAGGGAGTCAAGCTATTTTCCAAAGCGCCTGAAGGCAGGATAAGAAGCAACGGATGGAAACTAAGCAAGGAGAGAAGCAACCTAGAACTGAGGAGAAACTTCCTGACAGTTAGAACAACTAATCAGTGGAACAACTTGCCTCCAGAAGCGGTGAATGCTCCAACACTGGAAGTTTTTAAGAAGAGACTGGACAGCCATTTGTCTGAAATGGTATAGGGTTTCCTGCCTGAGCAGGGGGTTGGACTAGATGACCTCCAAGGTCCCTTCCAACTTTATTATTGTTATTATTATTAGTTCTCCAGGTCTGTGAGTGTATGAGTGAGTGACCGTAAGCCAAACCTAGGAGAATGTAACACTTTAAAGAAAATGATGCCATTGCCTTTTGTTGGTCCTCCATCGTCAAGGACTGATATTTCCCCTGGAATCTCTCCTCTAGGACCCTCTGGGAGGCGGTGCCCAGCGAGATTATTGCAAACATCGCTCCAGAGAAGAAGTATTATTTTGACACCCTCACAAGCCTCAACTTTGCTGCAAAGTCCAAACAAGTTGTGAATAAACCCTTCATCCAGAAAGCCCTACCAGAAACTGGTAAGTCAGGAATTACGAGGTCTGGGCTTTGGAGGAAAGTTGGGAATTCTGGGAGCCGCCAAGCAACGAAAGGCTGCTCTATAACCTTCAGCGCTTGAACCTTCCGTGATTAAATTAAATGAGAAAATATGGGTGTGAATTGCTCTACCCAGAAAGGCTAGGCAAGTGGTGGGAGTGGGGGACCAGACCTCTTCATCATGGCACCTACATTCTGGAACACTTTCCCAAAGTCTAGACCATTGCCTTTTGTTGGTCCTCCATTGGATATTGTAGTGTATACATTGGCTAATACAGGAGTCGCCAACCTGTGGTGCGCGGCCCATTACTGGGTCATGAGCTGTTGGCCACTGGGTCGCATGAGTTGCTGGCCAGTGCGTGTGCGTGCTTGCACCCCCCTCATGCTAGCGTCATGGCATCATACAGGCACTAGCAATACCATGAGCGTCGCGCTAGCGTTGCCGTGAGCTCACCCCTCTACTTGTGCTAGCATTGTGGCGTCATGCCGGTGCTAGCGTCGCTGCAAGCGCAACATCCCCATTTGCGCTAGTGTTGCGGCATTGCGTGGGCACTAGCATCGCCAGAGCATGGGCACTCGTGGCCCCATTTGCATCGTGCACACACGGCCCTGTTGGTGCCTCCGCTCCGCCGCCCCCCCCCCGCCATGGGCCACCAACCCAGAAAGGTTGGGGACCCCTGCGCTAATACATTTGTTCTGTTCAATCCTGTATTTTTTTTCCCACAGGTATTCATGACAACTTATCAGCGATTAAGCCGGGCTGACTTCCGCCGCTCTGATAATGTTTCTGAGCAAGTACAGGTTTGTGTACGACTGCGCCCAAGTGTGGGGACTGGACAAGGTCAAGAAGCTCCATGTGTACGAGGTGTGGACTCCCATTCCTTGGAAATTCTCAACTGGAGAAATGAGATGGAGACTATGAAATACAAGTAGGTTGGGTAGGGGATTCAATAGATTTGAATGACTCTTAGTGTGGCTAATTTTCCGCAGAGTTGAACTATGCTGCAATGAGCAATGACAGATGCTTTTTCTTCTGGCTCATGCTACTTTTTATAATTAGTCTCTTTACATGCACGTATTATGGGAATGAACTGCTGGGATTCATTGTATGGACAAGAGTCAGTTTGAGCTAGTGGTCAAAATACAAGGAGATGTTGAGTTTTAGTTCTGCCTTAGAAATAAAATCTGATTGGGTGACTTTGGGTCATTCTCTCTCGGCTCAACCCATCTCCCAGGATTGTTGTGGGGGAAATAGAAGGAAGACGTCCACACTCAAGGAGTATGCTCGCTGCCTTGAGTTGTTTAAAAAAAATAAAATAAAGCCAGGATATAAATAGTAAAATGCCAGCAGTCTGTTGTGGTTCAAAGCTTCAGGAGAAAGGAGTCCCAAGAGCCACATAAGAACAGATACATGGTCGTGAGATATTTTGATACCGGTGAATATATGAAGACGGGTAATTTGATGCCTTTCACTAAGCTTCAGCAAGCATATCTAATTGCAAAGGAGTGTGGGAATTGTAAACAGGTCATACACTTTTGTATTAAAACAAACTTTTTATGTCTGGATTTGCTGTTCCATTTCTCAAGGCTGCTAAAGAAAAAATTCAGAGAAGCCAGTAAGCCTCTCTCCTGCATTCCTTTCACATCCATACTCTCTTCACCAGGTTTGATGCGTTTTATGGTGAGGCAGCCACCCAACTTGATGTCTACATGGGGTCAGTCAAGCCTGTCTTACACCATCTGTTGAAGGGGCAGAATGCCAGCATATTGGCTTATGGACCAACTGGAGCAGGTGACTATAAGGCAGTGCTACGAAGAAACCAAATGAACTCAGAGGGGTTGGGGTCATCTGGGGGAAAGAACTGGGCTAAAACGATATGATGATGCTTATACCGTTCTCGTCTCCTGCCAAATCATAGGCAAGACATACACCATGCTGGGAAATCCAGATCACCCAGGTGTGATCCCTCGAGCTGTTCGAGATGTCTTGCAGATGACAAGGGATGCTTCAGAAGATAAATGCAAATACTCTGTCTCTATGTCCTATCTGGAAATCTATCAAGAAAAGGTAAAAACGCGTGGTTTACACAATTGTACAAAGGGGAAATCGAGCCCGGTAAGTATAATGGCGCAGAATGACAGGATTTTTCTGGGAAGAAGGATTTAAAGCATAATACGAATAAAAAGCCAGATCTGTTGGAGAGAGCATGGCCAATTGATCACGGCAGATGATAGAAGTGCGTGTGAACTTTTTTTTTTTTTTCCCCCATGCTGCTTTAGGATTTATCGTGGCTTTTAATGGAAAGTGTGTTGGATGTAAACATACTACTTGTTTACTGATTGGTATAGGAAGTCCTGGACAATCTTTTTTCTACTTTCATTCAAGGTTATTTGAACACATGATGGGGGGAACTAAAGCAAGAGGCAGGTGGAGTCAGAGCTCAGACTGAATAGAGTTAGACATTCAGACACAATTTCTTATACTCCTCACATTTCCATTCTTTTCTGATAACTGCCTGTCCCTCTCTCTCCGAAGAAGTAAACTCAGGGACATTTCTTTATTTAGTGTGCTTGTACATTGAGAGCCAGGGAGTCTACAATGTTATTACAGAGTAGTTTGGCTGCCTAAGATTGCTAGTTTGTTTAGTTCATTATCCAGGGTGCACCGCAGGGAGCAAACTAGCTCCACACACCGAGTGGCTAATGTTGGCCTCATCCGGCTCTTTTTCTCCACTGATTTCGCCTTGCATTTGGGCAAGAACAGGTTGGTTGGTTTATTTCTGCCGCACAAAACGCCATTAGCTTCCCACAGGAGTGGTACTTGTGGTATTTATTTATCTGTTTGCATCTTGCATGCTTTCGAAGTGCTAGGTTGGCAGAAGCTCATTCCATCACCTGGTGCTAGGGCTTGAACTGCTGGGGTATAAAGAGCTGAACTTTTCTGGTTGGCAAATCCAGCATCTTTAAGCTACTGAGCTACTGCACCCCTAGGGATAGATATCTCTCATGGAAGAGAATATATGTACTTCGGGCTTGAACGATGTTTATCACATTTAAAAACTGGCCATCTCCCTCAGTATATTGACGATGCTAGCTATACTCATACAATATGTCTGCATGAAAACAGTCAACCTCGGAGAATCGTAAGAACGTAATAGATACCTCTTATCGAAAATCTCAGCTTAATCTCTTAAAGGGAGATTTTGAAGTTAAGCTAATTAAAGCAGACCGGTGTTGCTCAACCTCAGCAACTTTAAGCTGTGTGGACTTCAGTTCCCAGAATTCCTCAGCCAACTTAAAGTTGCTGAGGTTGAACAACACTGAAGTAGACCATGAAGCCTTAAGACTACAAGCTGTCTACCCTGGCCTAGGAGATTGGCAGGTTGATTGGTGGTGCAACATTTGTCCCTCACCACCTCCTGCTGTTCCAACTGCTGCTCTGATGAACCCCCCCCCCCCCCCCCGATATTCTACACGGCCCCTGGCTGGAATTATTTCAGTACTAAAGATCGATGAAGAACTGAGGCATGATTATTGGGAAGGAGCAGATGGCAAGAAAGGCAAAGGAGAAAGGGGGGGGGAGAGCTTAACCAAAGAGAGCTAATAGCTACCGAGAGTATAAGAGGGGAAAGGGTAAGGACAATAGAGCAGGGCTTTTCAACCGGTGGTACGCCTACCACTTGTGGTACTTTGCCACATGGCAGGTGGTTCACGATTGCTAGCCAAGTGTAGCAGGGGAGGGGAATGAGCCGAAGCGAGCCAAGCCTGAGGGAGAGGCAGCTGCAGCTGCAGGACTGTCTGGGCTCGGCAGAAGTGGCGCTTCCAGAAGCAGCTCGGAGCTGGAGGTGAACTGAAGAAAAAGGGGGAGGAAGAGAGGAGAGGCTATAAAAGAACGTGGTTTGGGTGGGGGAAGGGGAAAAAAGACAACAGGAAAGGTTTAATCCCTTTAAACAAATGTAATTAGTTTTACCCCCTTTAATTGAGTCTGTGGCTTTTAGAAAGTTTTCTTTGAAGGTAAACTGGCTTAATTTAAAGCTAAAGCTTTTCGCAATTGCCGGAGCCTTTCAGTCTAGAATTGCAACATTATGACATGTGACACGCCTGAGGCAGCTTAAAGAGGGGAAAAAATGGAGTTTGTGTTTCTTTATTTTCTTGCTTTGCACTTGATTCCTGTGTCTTTAAGGGTACAGGGAAGGGATTGGGGGAGGTGCATTCTTACTCAGAGCTCAGAAGGGCCAACCAGCTAGCTCAGGAGTCTACAAACTTAGCAACTTTAAGACCTGTGGACTTCAACTCCCAGAATTCCTCAATCAGCCATGAGGGCTGAGGAATTTTGGGATTTGAAGTCCACAAGTCTTAAAAGTGCCAAGTTTGAAGACCCCTGAACTAGCTGGTAGTGGTGCGTATTAATAAACATGGATAAATTCATCATACATTTGTCAGTGCAAAGGGAAAGTGATTCAGCAAAGGAACCGCCACCGAAGAAATTAAAACATTCTTGTTTTCTACAGTTTGTAATATTTTATTAGATTATAGAATAAAATACAAAAATGCAAAAGCAAATAGTAGGACACAGTGGGGAGGAAAAAGGGGGCGGGAAGAGGGGGAGAAGGGAAAAAGAACATACTTCCTCTGTTGCAGTAGAAGGAAGCATTAACACTGAACCTCAACTTTTTACTTTTCCATAATATTATAAACTAGCCATTTCTATAACAACAAATGAATCTAATCAGTAAAACCCAAAATCCTCCCCTTTTTTTAGTCATCAAGTTTTTGACACCTTGCTAAGCACTGGTGGTACTCAAATATTGTCATGTCCTAAAAGTGGTACAATCTGTGAAAAGGTTGAAAAGCCCTGCAATAGAGGACATGTGTAGGAGATGACCAGGCGGGGTTGAACACATCAATTTGGAGTGGCTGTCATCCGTGAGAGACCTAAGCTCTCCCCCTTGAAGTCCATTGATTTTTATCTGGCACCAATTGCCTTGACCGTTAATAGATCAGATTCCTGTGAATAGGTAGCAAGAAATAATCTCGTAATGCTTTTGAATTCTCTCTTGGCTCCCGATTTCCTACGTCTTGACACATTTGAAGAAAAGACTGGGAATTTATAGCTCTCGGATTCTGTTGGGCACCAGCTATCATCAGCCCAGCATGAATGGCTAGTGCTGGAAGATGACAGCTCTCATGGCAACAACAGCCATCCAGCAGGGCGTGTTAAGGAGAAAAAAGCCTTTTATACCTGAAGCAGAACAGGCAGGAAAAAAGGCTCATTTGACTGAAATTAGTGCCTTAAGAGAAAAACCAGAAACCAACGCAGAATTGATTCAGGATCCTGTCATTTGGAAAACGAGATTTGAAACACGTTTTTTTAAACAACTTAAAAATCCATGCCCAGATTACTCACCTTTGGAAAAAAAAAATGTTGTTGCTGGAATGTTGTTAGCTTATCTGGGGGAAAAATAAAGAAGGAGTGAGGGTTAAAATTCCACACCCACCGTCCAAACTAGGGTTTTTTCCTCCGTTCCTCAGGTTTTGGACCTCCTTCAGCCCACCCTCCGAGACCTGCCCATCAGAGAGGATCGTGACCACAACATCCTGGTTCCAGACTTGACCCAGAGAGAGCTCACTAACTTTGCAGACTTTGAAAGCCATTTCCTGCCGGCGAGCAGAAAACGAACGGTGGCCTCGACTCAGCTGAACCAGCGCTCCAGCCGCAGCCATGCTGTGTTGCTGGTTCTGGTGAACCAGATCCGGGACTGGCCCACCTATTCTCACCGGACTGCGAAGCTGTGCCTCATCGACTTAGCCGGCTCCGAGGACAATCGGAAAACGGGCAACAAGGGCCTACGCCTGAAAGAGAGCGGAGCTATCAACAGCTCCCTCTTTGTGCTCAGCAAGGTGGTTGATGCCCTTAATCAGGGTTTGCCTCGAGTCCCCTATAGAGACAGCAAGCTGACCCGCCTGCTGCAGGTAATTGGGGTTCTCTCTCTCTCTTCTCCCCCCCCCCCCCCCCGGATGGGAAGGAGTTGGCATCCATGACTGATATTTCCCCTGGAATCTCTCCTCTAGGACTCTCTGGGAGGCAGTGCCCACAGCTTGATTATTGCAAACATCGCTCCAGAGAAGAAGTATTATTTTGACACCCTCACAAGCCTCAACTTTGCTGCAAAGTCCAAACAAGTTGTGAATAAACCCTTCACCCAGAAAGCCCTACCACAAACCGGTAAGTCAGGAATTACGAGGTCTGGGCTTTGGAGGAAAGTTGGGAATTCTGGGAGCCACCAAGCAACGAAAGGCTGCTCTATAACCTTCAGCGCTTTGAACCTTCCGCGATTAAATTAAATGAGAAAATATGGGTGTGAATTGCTCTACTACCCAGAAAGGCTAGGCAAGTGGTGGGAGTGGGGGACCAGACCTCTTCATCATGGCACCTACATTCTGGAACATTTTCCCAAAGTCTAGACCCGTGGTGGTGAACCTATGGCACGCGTGCCGCAGGCGGCACGCGGTGCCATCCCTGTGGGCACGCGTGCCATCGCCCCAGAGGGAGGCGGGCCCAGGCTGCTCCCCTCCGCCTCTCCACGTCCACCTGCGCTCTCAGCCGTGGGGGGGCGCGAAATTGCTCTGGAGGCATAGATCCGGGCGGCGGAGGCCACGCCCACCCAGCAGGCCATGCCCACCAGCACCCAGTGACACATAAGGGGGGTTTGGGTTGCAGTTTGGGCACTCGGTCTCTAAAAGGTTTGCCACCATTGGTCTAGACCAGGGGTAGGCAACCTTGGCTCTTTTATGACTCGTGGACTTCAACTCCCAGAATTCCTGAGCCAGCCATGCTGAGGGGAAAGGGAAAGGTTTCCAAGCTGAGCCATGCTGGCTCAGGAATTCTGGGAGTTGAAGTCCACAAGTCATAAAAGAGCCAAGGTTGCCTACCCCTGGTCTAGACCAGCCACGCCGGCTGGCTGGGGAATTCTGGGAGCTGAAGTCCACATATCTTCAAGTTGCCAAGTTTGAGAAACAGTGGTTTACACCAAAGTCTTAATGTAGTAAAGAAGAAAATGTTTCAAAAGATTCCGGGGCAAAAAAGTTAATCGAATCTAAACCTGTCTATATAGGTAATAGGAAACCAGGAAAGCCTGGGAAAACTGAAACTCTGAGCAACCAACCAGAAGCAGGAAGTTCTCTCTCAGGTGAGTTCATGAAAGGGGAGCAGGTCTGACCTCATTGTACCTTCCATTTTGGGGAGGTGGGATCTTTCTTCAGTCTTGGAATTAACACTCTAGAGTAGCATTTCTCAGTTGGAATTGAGAGGTCACTAGGAGTTCTGCCGGAGGTTGTAATTGAACAAACTTCGTACACAACGCAATGCTAGCAATCACAGTGGTGGCATGCTTTCACACCGCATTTGGCTGCTGATTTGCTGTTGTTGTAAATGCTGTGAAACATGGACTGGGCTAGAAGCATATTTGCATCGTTAAGTTTTCATATTTTCTGGTGATGTTTATGCCACGGTTCCCTGAGATCTGAAAAT
The DNA here is from genome assembly GCA_023970755.1 of Azemiops feae. Lineage (NCBI taxonomy): Eukaryota > Metazoa > Chordata > Lepidosauria > Squamata > Viperidae > Azemiops > Azemiops feae. The sequence continues at coordinate 345,228 of JALGBA010000363.1, forward strand.
GATTTCAAAGATTTCTCTTTGAAATAATAATCTGCATTATTCCTAATGTCTTCACCTGTATTGTGTAGATTCCTACCTGAAAGATGGGGGTAAGTTGAAAACTGTGGGATCTCTGAAATTTAATTTCTCCTGTTACCTTCATTTCTCAAATAACATTAATCTACATAATAAATGTGCATCTAATCTTTTTCTGAACATTCTGACCAGGAGGTCATCCTGTACCACGTATCGCACTTTGCTGGCTGCAGAATGGCAAGAAAATCGGGAGTTCCACTTGCTTCTTCATGAGTAAAGACTGGGATTTTCCATATAAAGAGTTGGTGGGGAATTAAGGGGCCGACCTACCAATTTATAGTTTCAGGCGTCAAGTAAAATATTGCCTGATTCTCCTTCTGTGACAGAGAAATATCCTTAGAAATTTTCTCAATCATGGAAAGAAAGGACCTTCCAAAGCATGACGGATGAAGGCCATATTCCAAGCTCTTATTTGTTACCCACTGCAGTCAAACAATTCTTTCCTGATAACAAGAGAGTTATTAGTTCCATTTGTTAAGGGCTCTGTGAAAAAGGGGGCTCAGTTGACCCTGCTTTAATCTGAGGGTTCCTTGGTATTCTCTGAGCTTGCTTGCTTTCTTGCAGACATTTCATTATCCAAACTAGGTAACATCATCAGGGCTAGTAAGGAGTGCTGTTTGCTGTCGGTTTATATTCTGGTGTCTTGCCTGTCTGGGTGGGTGGGGTGGGGCGGTCTTAGGGATTCTTTGGTTGGGCTGTTTACTAATGGCTCTGTGGCAGTTTCTTGATTGGGGTATTGCTTACTTGATTTTTGGTCTGATGTTGACCTTGGGAGTTAATCTATTCTGATCTAGGTGCTGATGGCTGGTGGAGAGCGGCTTGGGTCTGTTTGTTCTTTTTTTGGGCTGGGTGATAGCCTCTTTGGCAGGTGCGCACACACCCGGCCGGCCACTCACACAACCGAGTTGCAATTAGGCCACGGCCCAGTAGTGAGCCGTGGGCCCACAGGTTGGGGACCCCTGCTATAAGCCCAGGTGCTTGTGGGACGATACTGGCAGTCCTCAACGTACGGCCACAATTGAGCCCAAAATTTCTGTTGCTGAGTGAGACAATTGTTAAGTGAATTTTGCCCCATTTTACAACCTCTCTTGTGACAGTTGTTAAGTGTTGTTAAGTGAATCGCTGCAGTTGTGAACTTAGTAACACGGTTGTTGAGTGGCTCCCCCATTGACTGCGTGTCGGAAGGTTGCAAAAGTTGATCACATGACTCTCTTGACACTGCAACCATCGTGAATCAGTTGCCAAGTGTCTGAATTTTGATCATGTCACCGTGGGGATTTTGCGACGGTTGTGAGAAACAGTCATAAGCCGTTTTTTCCCACTGCGATTGTAGCTTTGAACAATCATTAAATGGACTCCCAAAGATGCTTTTTTAGGAGGCAACTGGACTTCCTTGTTTGACTGAGAATCTTCACAGACACTAAATAAACTGTTGTTAAGTCAAATATTATATTGGAGACTACAGCTGAGAACACTTTCCTGGCAAATTTTCCATCCTACCTGATCTCATAATTTCCTAGCAACACATAAAAAAAAAATAGGATGTTGTTCTTTTACAAATTCAGCTGGTTGGCCTATTTTAATGCTCTTTTTATTTTGACACATGAGGGAATGATTTTGAATAATATACATCATGAAGGGCAAAATAAGGTTTCTTTTCCTAAAAGCGGCCAATGGAGTTGGACAATAGGGAAGAGACAGGTTTTGAGAATTTTATTTCTATATATTTCTCTTATCAGATAAACAAATGGCTACGTTCCGACAATGCACGGTCACAAGCCCAGCCGGTTTTATCCTACAGAATTGTATGAAGCAAGCCTATGTGATTAGTTTTGTGGATCAGCCCATCACGCCATGGCAGGAACTGAACTGACTGAATACAGTTAATACAGACCTCGATTTATGACCACAGTTGAGCCCAAAATTTCTGTTGCTAAGCAAGGGTTCTTGAGGTTTTGCCCCATTTTACAACCTTTCCTGCCACGGTTGTTAAGTGAATCACTGCAGTTGTTAAGTTAGAAACGTGATTGTTAAGTGAATCTGGCTTCCCCGTTGACTTTGCTTGTCAAAAGAGGTTTGCATAACTGGGGTATTGCAACCGTCATAAATATGAACCCATTGCCAAGTGTCCAAAATTTTGATCCCAGGACCCTGGGGGTTGCTGCAACAGTCGTAAGTGCGAAAAACAGTCATGAGTCACTTTTTGGGGGGTGCCATTGTAACTTTGAACGGCCATTGAAGGAATGGTTGTAAGTCTATCCGTAAACCCGTGACTGTTGGGCCAAGACAGCTAATCCTCTTCTTCCACAGATGCCAAGAGGCCTTGTCCAGGCTTCAGAGATGCAGGCCCTGAGGCCAAGAGGCCTTGCCTACAAGAAGAACAGCCGGGGCCACCTGAAGAGAAGCCGCTCAGGTGAGTCACCAGGTATTTTGGTAGCTTTTGGTGCAGTCCAGTTCTTTCATGCCACAGAGCCAAGCCCCACCTCCCAAATGCTGAACTGAGGAGGGATTGTTGTTCTGGCTGGCGTGTTGGAGGAGTGAGGCGGAATCTGACATGGAGTTGGTCTTTTTCTGTACTAGTTGTTTGCTGCCTCTTGAGAATCTTGACCCCAATTTGGCTGAACGATTGCTACGATTAGAGGCCCTAGAGAAAGGAAAGTCTGGGAGCCAGATGTTACCTCTCCTTAACACACCACGCAGGGAACGGCTGAATGTTCTGAAACTCCTGGATGAGACACGCCGTGAGCTGAAGGTCCGTCTTTTGTGTTTCCATTGTTCTGCTTTGATGTGACTTAAGTACAATGGTACCTTGGCACTCAACTGCTTTGAAACTCATCGAATTTGATACTCGACACACAAGCTAGAACTTGTCGATGTCGGTTGCCTTGTGACTCACTAGATTATTCCTTATGGGAAAAATCTGGTACTCGTCGCGCCTCCTGGAACCAATGAACGATGAATACCAAGGTACCACTGTGATAGGAATGCGGTATTTAGTTGGATGCTCAGATTAATTGATTTTAAAAATGGTCCTCATTAACCAGTCAGGTTTTTTAGAAGAATGCTGGGTCTTTTGTCTAGTAGTCTTTTAAAATAAAATTCACCCATACTGAAAATTGAACAGAGTTTTAACACATTCTTTAAACCAAGGTACTTATTTTCTGTTTTATACGGATAGGAATATTTCTGCTGAGTTGAAGCTTTTTAAAAGAAATATGTGTATTGTCTTCAAAGCCTGCATGCGAATCACAAATGGATGCATTTGACTGGAAAATATGACACCCTAAGCATTTCATCTGATAATTGCTCTTTTCTCTCTTTTGCCACCCTCACTTCTTTTTTTTATTATTCAGAGTTGTGGGAATGGTAGAGGTTAGACTTCAAAGAGGTAAACGTGTCGTGTCGTGACATATCGCGACTTTTTCTCCCCATTGCCGGCAATGGGGTGGGTGCGGTTTCGGCATGACGCATCCGGCCCACGGGCCGGCAGTTTGACACCCCTGACTTAGAAGCAAAAGGTTGATAGAGTGGAGACTTGGAGGAAGGGCAAAATGGAGGCCAACGAACCAAGTGATGCATGGGCCCAGTTCCATTTGAAGAGAGAAATTAAAAAGGGAGGGATTTGGATAGAGCAGGTAACCCCCAACCTCATGGCAGATGCTGTTGAGTAAATTCTATGCCACTTGTGCATGGAAGGGAGAGAGGTTCATAGCAATAGAGGCGATGACTGACTGCCATAAGATCACGGTGGAACTATTAGTCCAATAACAGTCTTTTCTTTTCCACAAAGACATCATGAAACTTTCTTCCTTTTCCCCACCTGCGCCTTAAATTAGCCCTTTTTTTTACCCCTGTTTCTTCCAGAGAGTTAAAGAAAAGCAGTTAGAAATGGAAGCCCAGACTCTGAAGAACAAAAAAGGCACGCTTTTCCCCCAAGCTGCAAAACCCCGAAAACAGGCCAGAGTACTGCCCCTCCAACAAGGTGAGAAGGTTGGGGAGGCTTTTGAAGTCAGGCCTTCCTTATTCTCCTGTGTTGCAAGGTCCCAATTTGCTTTCTTTCCCTCTCCAGTGCAAACACCTGTCAAGAGTCAAGAAGAAGAAGAGGGTGTTGTTAAGAAACAGAAGACCAGAGGCCGAAAGAAGAAGGTAAATAATAATAATAATAATAAAGTTGGAAGGGACCTTGGAGGTCATCGAGTCCAACCCCCTGCTCAGGCAGGAAACCCTATACCATTTCAGACAAATGGCTGTCCAGTCTCTTCTTAAAAACTTCCAGTGTTGGAGCATTCACCACTTCTGGAGGCAGGTTGTTCCACTGGTTAATTGTTCTAACTGTCAGGAAGTTTCTCCTCAGTTCCAGGTTGCTTCTTTCCTTGACTAGTTTCCATCCATTACTTCTTGTCCTGCCCTCAGGCGCCTTGGAGAATAGCTTGACTCCCTCTTCTTTGTGGCAGCCCCTGGGTAAACCGATTTTGTCCCCATTTTGGTGAAGAACAGGAAGGGTAGCGGGATTTTTCTCCAGCCAATTTGCCATATGTATCAACATTTAAGAAAACCAAGATCATGGTTTTCATTTAAGAAAACCAAGATCATGGCCCTCTCAATTCCTGGCAAATAGATGGGGAAGAAATGGAGGTAGTGACAGATTTTATCTTCCTGGGCTCCAAGATCACCACAGATGGGGACTGCAGCCAAGAAATTAAAAGACGCTTGCTCCTGGGGAGGAAAGCTATGGCAAATCTAGACAGCATACTAAAAAGCAGACATCACCCTGCCAACAAAAGTACGTATAGTCAAGGCCATGGTTTTCCCAGTTGCAATGTATGGCTGTGAAAGTTGGAGCATAAGAAAGGCTGAGCGCCAAAGAATTGAGGCCTTTGAACTATGGTGCTGGAGAAGACTCCTGCGAGTCCCTTGGACTGCAAAGCGATCAAACCGGTCAGTCTTAGAAGAGATCAACCCCGACTGCTCTTTAGAAGGCCAGATCCTGAAGTTGAAACTCAAGTACTTTGGCCACCTAATGAGAAGGAAGGACTCACTGGAGAAGAGCCTAATGCTGGGAAAGATGGAGGGCAATAGAAGATGGGGACGACAGAGAATGAGGTGGCTGGATGGAGTCACTGAAGCAGTAAAGGCGTGAGCTTAAATGGACTCCAGAAGATGGTAGAGGACAGGAAGGCCTGGAGGAACGTTGTCCATGGGTTCGTGATGGGTCGGACACGACTTTGCAACTAACAACAACAACAACATCACAGTTTTTAAGGCAACTTACAAACATACCGGAACAGAGGTATCTCCTGGGAAAGAGCCATTTCAAACGGTCAGTTGGAAGCCTATGTCCTCCAGATGTTTTGTTAGCTGCTAGCATCCTAAGCCGTATTGACTGCAGCCGATAGCAACTGAGGGTGCAGCCATTTTTGGAGGACCCTTAGGGAAAACTGGGATAGGGGACCTTACTGGTTCATGAACATTACTACCCAGGTTTGAGGAGCCTTCCCATCTCCCTGTGCAAATTGGGGATTGAATCTTGGAAATCAGGCAACAAATAACTGTAGTAGCTCCAAGTATAAGAGACCTTGGCTTTGATGCCTTAGTGCAGGAGGGTCTTGTGCTCTCATCTGAGGTACGTTCAGGCACTTTAGACCAGGGCTTTTCAACCAGTGGTACGGGTACCACCTGTGGTACATTGGCACCTGGCAGGTGGTACGCGACCATCCTAGAAAAGTAGCGGGGGAGGGAAATGAGCTGAACGGGTGGCAGCACCGCACAAGCCTGAGCGAGAGATGGCTGGAGCTGCAGGGCTGTCAGGGCTCAGCGGAAGCACCAGGATCAGTGCTGCTTTCCAGCTGATCGGCGCTTCTTCGGGGCTGTCAGGGCTCAGTGGAAGCACCAGGATCAGCGCCAGGCTCCAGCTGGAAAGCGGTGCTGATCCTGGTGCTTCTGCTGAGCCCAGAAGAAGCGCCGATCAGCTGGAATACTGCAGCATCTCCAGGGTCTTGTGATTTACATTCAGATGCTTGGCAACTGATTCATATTTATGAAGGTCACAGTGTCCCAGGGTCATGTGAAGTGACCAAAACCTGCTGCAACCACCCAGCAGACGGGGGGAATAAAAACCAAACACCTCCCCACCCCACCCCCGCTGCCAATCCTCAACAGAAATGCTCACAACAATGAAAACCTTGGACAGGAGGAAGAGCGCCACTGGGCGGGCAGGCAGGTGTCTTGCTCGGCTGTGGCTTGGGGGGCACTTTTTTCAGTGCCATTGTAACTTCGAACAGTCACTAAGCAAACTGTTGTAAGTCGAGGACTACTTGTTCTTTATCACTTTTTTCCTTTTGGGGGGGGGGGGGTCATGTTTTTGACACCTTGCTAGGCGACTGGTGGTACTCGGATGTTGCCATATCCTAAAAGTGGTACAATGGGTGAAAAGGTTGAAAAGCCCTGCTTTAGACAATTGGTTAAAGAGAAGGAAAGATTATAAGACCGGTAATGCATACTAATAATTCCCTTGCTCTTAATTAACAGGAATGTACACTGTGATCCAAGAAACCGCAGAATAATTATTAATAGTGTGGGGCCACGTGTCATTTTAAATTAAAATTTTGCAGAGTATGATTCGCACAAGGTGCTGATTATCTGAATCGTAGTTAACTATGCCATAGTTGGCTGGGGGTCATAAACACAATAAACGAAAACCTAATGGTTTATGGATTACACTAAGACAGAAGGAGATAATTAAAAAAATGGATTAGACGGTCTATAAAGAGGAGGCAGTGGAACCAATCAGACACTGCAATTTAGGCTTGTGGTCAGTGGGAAGAGTAGAAATTTTGCTGTTTCTAATATCTGCACTGACCATATGCTCCAAAACAAGATCTGATTGGTTCTGCTACCTGCTACTCACACTCTGGGGAGAGTTTCATTTGGAAACCGTCCAGCAGCTTGAACAGCGTAAGATGGCCAGCAGGAAGAGATAGCTGTTGAAGTTTTGGCACTAGAGATGTGGATTTTCTAGAAAATTTGGCCAATGAGTATGATTCAATTAGCATATTTGTCTTATTAGTTTTATTAGTCTTCACAGGCATTAGGGCCAAATCGTTTGACGTCGGGGAGAAAATCAAATGTAGCTGCTTTATGAAATGCGAACATTAAATTTACAGAAAATCACAAATATTTTCATTTAAAATTTGACAAGACCATTGGGCAATAAGTAATACAAAAATAGTAGCAGTGTAGTTTTACTTTCTCGTTTTTTTTTTTGTTTTTTTTAAGATAACCCACTGCAAAACATTCTGATTTGAATTTGCCAAGCATTCCCAAACTAAAATATTTTCCAGAGAAAAAAAATTACCCCACATCCTTAGCATTGTTGCGACCATCACTAAATAAAAGCAGGTCACGCGTGAGGTAGTCAGGGCAATGGGCAAGCAGCCCTGAAAAATAGCTTTGTCCAGAGACGTCTCAAAGCTGGTAGCGCTTCTGGGTCTTGTCATATAGCTTCAGTGTACAGGGAACTACCAGGCAGACGAATTAAGGGCTGGTCAGTAACTCGCCAACCATTGAAGGCCAATAGATAATAATAATAATAATAATAATAATAATAATAAAGTTGGAAGGGACCTTGGAGGTCATCTAGTCCAACCCCCTGCTCAGGCAGGAAACCCTATACCATACCTAACAGTTGTGAGGAAAGCATGTTTTGGGAGGAATGGGAGCGTGTTAGCAAGATAGAGACTTAGAATGTGTCTTAATAATAATAATAATAATAATAATAATAATAAAGTTGGAAGGGACCTTGGAGGTCATCGAGTCCAACCCCCTGCTCAGGCAGGAAACCCTATACCATTTTGGACAAATGGCTGTCCAGTGTCTTCTTAAAAACTTCCAGTGTTGGAGCATTCACCGCTTCTGGAGGCAGGTTGTTCCACTGGTTAATTGTTCTAACTGTCAGGAAGTTTCTCCTCAGTTCCAGGTTGCTTCTCTCCTTGACTAGTTTCCATCCATTACTTCTTGTCCTGCCCTCAGGCGCCTTGGAGAATAGCTTGACTCCCTCTTCTTTGTGGCAACCCCTGAAATATTGGAAAACTGCTATCATGTCACCCCTAGTCCTTCTTTTCATTAAACTAGACATACCCAATTCCAGCAAACGTTCCTGATATGCTTTAGCCTCCAGTCCCCTAATCATCTTTGTTGCCCTTCTCTGCACTCTTTTCTAGAGTCTCAACATCTTTTTTACATCGTGGTGACCAAAACTGGATGCAGTATTCCAAGTTAAGGCAAACTTGAAATCCTCTTTGCAGTATGCTGTATCAAAACTGCTGCAAGCTACATGAACATAACTGATATGTTTCTTTTTATTAAGACAATAACTCTTGAGGATAATTACAGTGGATAGGGAGGTAACTTGAGGTTTGCTAATTATGAATATTTATGCTTACGCCATCTATTACCCATGCATAGGTAATAGTATGCATAATTACCTGTGCACCTTGACTATCTTTTCTCCTCGTTTCCTGAAAGGTATAAATGCACCCTTTTGTCTGTGGGAGTCCCTTTCTCAGGCGCTTCCCAGACCCATTATTTTCTGGAGGGAATTAACTCCCAGCACACACGGAATAAACGATTACTTCGTGAGCCTTATTGGTTTTGAGGTCCTGCGTTTGATTCCACAGTGTATGCTGATGTAGGCAGATTGATTGGACCAGTGGATAATAGGTCTTTTGGGGGAAAGCTCTGAGCAGATCTCGCAGCTTAGACAAGGGGTCTGCAACTTTTGACAACTGTAAGACTTGTGGACTTCAGCTCCCAGAATTTCTCAGCCAGCATAGCTGAAGTCCACAAGTCTTAAAGTTGTCAAAGTTGCAGACCCCTAGCTTAGACAATCATTTGTTTGCCATGATTCTTGTCTATATTAATAGGAGGTGGGGAGTTGATAAATGGCTATGTAAGAAGGGTTTGGTTTTAAAAGGCAGCCTCATTGGTCACTCTCTGTTTCCATGTGTTTTTTTTTTTTCCAGATTTTAGACTTCGACTCTGAAAACAAGGCTCCCCTTGAGTCTGAGATGAAGATCCATCCAGATCAGCTGGCTCATAGCAAAGCTAATATTCTGTCCCTCATGAACTCAGGTTCCGTGAAGGATCTTATGGGCCTGCACCTCATTGGCAAGAAAAAGGCACAGCTCATTGTGAGCTGGAGAGAAAATTATGGATCTTTTGAGAAGGTTGGTGGTCTCAGAGGGCAGAGTTTATTTGGGACATATTGCTGACCCCATAATTTCTCACCCTAGACAAGCAACTCTTTATCATCTGAGCTCCACGCTTTTTTTTAAGTAATAACAATCCAATTCCATTAATCATGTATTGCAGCCACTGTGTGCCAGTTTTCTTTGTTTGGGGCTTGGGGAATCATAAAGGTGACATCTGCTTAAGTATGCGATGCCCAACAGAGCTATTGTTTGTAGTTAGGCTGTTGTAAATTGTTCCAGATTTAGACAATCCAGATTCAAAGTCCTCATGGTATTGTACTTTGTGCCCCAATAATAATAGTACCACTGTTGGTTACTTTCACATGTTTGCAATCTTCATTTGCAAATCTTGAGTGTTTTGTAATCCTTCTCAATTCCACCACCATTACCTCCTCCTCCTCGCCTTTGAAAACCATCAAGGGCATGGAAGTGTTGCACTGAAGACAGGTGATATAAATGTTAACCTCTAGTATAATTTATATCCTTTTATTGACGTCGCACTGCAACAAGCAAAAACAATTTTGCCACTACAACTCGGCCATTTTGCTACCACAACTTGGATTATTTTGGTGGCACTATATACAGGTAGTCCTCGATTTACAACCATTCATTTAGTGACTGCTTGAAGTTAGAATGGCATTTTAAAAATGACTTATCACAGGTGTTCACCCTTACAACGGTTGCAGCATCCTTATGGTCATGTGATCAAAATTCGGGCACTTGGCAACTGGGCCATGTATTGATAATGACACTGTCCCGGGGTCCGTGTGATCACCATTTGTAAACTTCCCAGCTGGCTTCCCACAAGCAAAGTCAGTGGGAGAAAGCCAGATTCATTTAACAGCTTCACGGTTCTCTCAAACAACTGCACTGATTTGCTTAACAACTCTGGCAAAAAAAAGTTGTAAAATGAGGCAAACCTCATGTAATGATGGAAAATGTGGGCTCAATTGAGGTCTACTGTATTAGGGAGAGCTCTGAGGATCATTGTTAATAAGGCTGTGGATTGCCCGGTGCTGTTCTAAATGATGAGCTCCAGGGGTAGGCAACCTTGGCTCTTTTATGACTCGTGGACTTCAACTCCCAGAATTCCTGAGCCAGCATGGCTCAGCTTGGAAACCTCTCCCTTTCCCCTCAGCATGGCTGGCTCAGGAATTCTGGGAGTTGAAGTCCACGAGTCATAAAAGAGCCAAGGTTGCCTACCCCTGCCCTGGGCTATACCTTATTGTATCGTGTTTTTTTTTTCTTTTTATAGGTACAGGATCTTGAGAAAATTCATGGTATTACAGCTAAACAAGTAGACTCTTTTATGGAGGTATGCATTTAGCCAAGTTTCTACTCAGTTCAGAGAAAGATTGTCTAAATTGTGTAATTTAATTGGATCAGAATTCCAACTGGGGGTGTGGCTGGTGGCAGGGAATGATGGAAGTTGTTACTCAACATCTGAAAATTCACCTTTGTGGGGGGGGGCTAAAAATGGGATATTGAATATATGAATATTCTGTTCTATTACAGAATCCCAATACCTATCCAGCATCTACATTTAGGAGTTAAAAATTAAAGTTTTAGCACACACAAAAAGTATAATCAGTGGTACCAAATGACTAAGTATATAGTTTTTTACTCAAAGCCAGAAAATTTGTTAGCTTCATAATTTGTTAACAAAAATAATAATTTTACTTTTTAATGAGAAGTGATCTAGCACTTCAAAGGCTAAATGCTCTGGAAAGACTCTCCTGTATTTCCTTTTTACTAAAAGCAGAGTTCCGACTTGCTTACCAGCAACAGAGTAAGTGTTTTATTCTTACTCCACCTTCCTAGATAGAATTCCTTGCCACTTATAGTGATTAGGTTAATAATTAAACATATTCTTAATTAAGGTATAGTTTCTGAGTGCCGTATTAGTGGCTTGATACTACAATGGCTGAATTTGCATGTTCTAATAAGGCATAATTCCCAGTTTAGCATTTGATGGATTATGAAACCATTATGTGCTGAGTTACTGAAGACATTTCATTCCCCTTGGTTGCTCACATTAGCAAACCAGGAATCTAAATTTAGAATAGCTTTCCATTATATTTCAACATAAGACATAGTTAACTCCAGGAGAAATTAGATGCTAGAGTAAAACGAAGCCTCCAAGCTATACATATATAGCTTGGAGGTGGAAAATATGCATGAAAATGATGGTATGGTCAAAATACTCACTTGCCTAATAATTGTGCACACCGTGTACAAATGCTGGCTTATTTGGGATTGTTCTGGGTTTGCAAGCAATGGAGGCTATGTTTGATGTAGCAGCTTTATTTAACTTACATTAAAAAAGGGAATAAAGGATAAATACAAAATAAAAAGGAACAGGGCACAAAAAGAGAGACAGTTGTGTACCTAGAATTGGTCATGCTTAGAGCAGACCTGCTGAAATTAATTGAACCTGTTAATCATCACTAATTTGATCCACTGATCCATTGATGGATTTATTTTCAAAGTAGAAGCATCTGGATCCAGATTATAGTAGGAAAGCTTCCATGAGAAACAAAACTGGCATCTTTCAGATAGGTTAAGGGTTTTTTATCTGTCCCTGTTTTATACACATAATTTTTATTAAACGTATCAAAATATATAAATGAAAACAATGGGAATGGGGGGGGGAGAGAAATATAGGAGAATGGAAAAAAAGCATTAGCTTCTGACTCTTCATTGCAATAGAATAATAACATTACAGCTTCAACTTATATTTTTGCATAATTAATAGCCATTTCTATAACAACAAACTTGTCTAATCAGCAAAAGCTGAAGTCAAAGTTTTATTTTATTTTTCCTTTCAAGCACAAATCCAGAAGCGGAAGTTTTGTATAGGTGCTTTTTCAAAAGGCACCTAGACTTTTGTTTTTCCTTGAAGACGTTTCGCTTCTCATCCAAGAAGCTTCTTCAGTTCTAACTGAATGGTGGAGAATTCACCACCACTGAATTCTCTTTTGAAAAAGCACTTTTGGGTTGCTAAATGAAGTTTTAATCATAGAGGTAATCAATGCCTACTGATGGAATAGCTCAGATAATAGCTATATTCTGTATCTGTGATCAATACAGGCTTAACATTGCTCTTTTCCAATTGTGCAGGCAAATATCTTCAAATGTCTTCGAAAACCTCAGTAACTGGACTGGCACTGAAACAGCATCCCCCATACCAGGCTTTTTTTTAATTAACATTGCTCGTGTGTTCATTTTTATTTAACTAATAAAGGTACTCAGCCTTCCATCCTTCCGAGCTCAGTAAAATGAGGATCCAGATTGTTGGGGGTAATATGCTGACTCTAAACCGCTTAGCATTGTATAGCTGTATAGCATTGTGAGTCTATTGGTATCGCTATATTAGATGTTAAAATCTCAGAACAATATTTTTAATGATTACATTGCTCATCCTTGGCCCTTCACTGTAAACAATCCAGCATTCACAACTATCAAGGCATCAACGTAAAGAAGATGGGAGTATTTTTAGTGGAGAATAAGAGAAAACCATTAGTTTTTAAATTTTGGACAGTGTTGTCTCAAACCATTTCCTTTTTTCAGTTTCCTGGGTCTTTGTCAAAAATTCTGATTTTAAGCTAATTTGGAATATTATTCCAAAGGTCTGTATACATTTTCCATCCTATATTAAAATTTGGGTGTAACCAACTTACAATGATTATTTTGTATTTTAAAAAGCATTGGCCCAGTTAACTAGGTTTTGTAGATGGTAAAGTTTGGAATATGTCCCCTCGTTGCTAATGGTCAAGGATAACAGTTGCTCCTGGATTTTCTACTGTGGGTGGTATGCTTTGGATTCACAGAAATCAGTACAAATTATTTTCAAACAAGTTGACTAGTAACCCCTATGAAGCCAAATGTCTATGGAGATTCTCAGTCATCCAGGTCATAGTTGTCCCAAACGTGCTTTTCAAAGACAACTGGACATGAAGCCAGTTCTACACACCAGTAAATTCTTGACACAGATGCTTCCTGTTTAAGATCTTTGCAGAGCACAGTCATGAAAAATCGAGTGAGGCTTTGTTAATCTAATCTGAAAGAATCTTGACAAACGTATTATGGGTAATGTATGAGAACAGACACAAAACATTTGTATTCTCACCAGAAATTACTTAGCCTCTTAAAATGCACGTGTAGTGTTTATTAACCTGCTAAAGCAGGGGTCCCCAACCCCCGGTCCATGGACCAGTACCAGGCCGCGGCATGCCAGCAACCGGTCTGCACAAACAAGCAAAGCCCCATCCGCAGGATGCAGGCAGCACACAAAACCACGCACCCTCCAGTCTGCGGAAAAAGCTCTCCACGGAACTGGTCCCTGGTGCCCAAAAGGTTGGGGACCTCTGTGCTAAAGCAAAGAAATACCAAGTGGTCTCAATGGATTGAACATTTGTGATTCTTGATTACATATTTCTACCAGCCCCCCTTCCAAGTTTGCAAAACATGGTTGGCGGGGTTGTAATGAAATAGGTAGGGATATATATTTCTGAGATTTGAATTATAGTAGCTCTTAGTGTTTCTGCTCTAAATATGGTAACGCCCAAAGGGAAACAGGTGCGTGCTATTGCTCTTGATATAAAGCATACCTCTGATCCAGTGAGATGCTCTAGACTTGAAATTTAATTTGTGTGTGACATGAATATTTGTGGTAGTCAATTTGGTACTGGACGTGTCCCAAACCATTGCTTTTTCTCTGGTCATCAGTTTCTTTAAAGTGGTATTTTCCAACCAAGTTCTCTTTGTTTCTTTCCACCAATCAAGCCCTTTCACTGATGACCTCCTCCTGCTAAACTAAAGTATCAATCAGTCGGGAAATAAGGGAAAGGGATGCTAAAGAAGTAGGAATCATTAATTTATAATGGTATCTACGAATGTTCTTAATAGAGGTACTAGATGAGCTGTTGGGGAAGGAAAGAAGATTATTATTCCTACTCTGAGGAAGCATTTTCTTGTTTGCTGCAGAAACAGTGTTAGCCTTTGACCTAATCCAGTAACATTTATCTAAATGTTCCTCCTGCATATTGCTCATCTATGAAATCAGGAACAAGGAAACATTTTTCTGTTCAGGCTATATATTTTTATTTATAACCTACTGAGAATGCAACCTAAAGGGATAGAGGGAGGACATGTGGGTTTTTTTCTTTCTGTCACCCTATTTCTCCTGCATCCTATATCTTGCTTCCTAAAACAAAGGTCCCCAACCTTTTGGGCACCAGGGACCGGTTCTGTGGAGAGAGGTTTTTCACGGACCGGAGAGTGCATGGTTTTATGTGCTGCCTGCATCCTGCAAATGGGGCTTTGCTTGTTTGTGTGGACCGGTTGCTGGCATGCCATGGCCCGGTACTGGTCCATGGACCGGGGGTTGGGGATCCCTGTTCTAAAAGATTTGTTCTATGATCCCCCCCTTCATTCCTTTGTCTTTAGAGCAGGAGCGTCCAACCAGTGGGCAACATGCAGCCCTAGTTAGTAATGCGGTCCCACAAGATTGTAAACTTTTAACATTATTTATACAGATACATATATACACTATATACATTAACTTTGTTTTGTATGTGGCCCAAAACAATGCCTCTTCACTCAGTGTGGCCCATGCAAGCCAAAAGGCTGGGTGGACACGCCTGTTTTAGAGGAAAATGGATTACTGTAATCACTTTCCAGTGTCATGCCCTGCTGTTTCTAACTGACAAGCAAAGTCAATCGGGGAAGTCAGATTCACTTAACAATTGCAGTGATTCATTTAACCATGGCAAAAAAGGTAAAATTAAGCATGATTCACTTAACAACCATGGAAACTTCTCAATTGTGATCATATGTCGAGGGCTCCCTGTGCCATATTATACAATCACAAGTCTTGTGACATCTTAAAAAGGATACACAAATGTCATAATACTTCACACATGTAGCGGACTGTAAATCAACAGAAATAACATCTTTTAAGATGCCACAATATTTTTTTTTTATGTAGCACAGAAATAATACAGGAGGTCTGGGAACGGTTTCCAAGAGTATTCTCTTGAGCTCAGGTTTTACAGCAATCTTGCCCTCAGCCTAAATAATTGGCTTCACAAAATTTGTATTAACTAATGTACTCATAATCTGGATCACACAAAATACAGATGTGTAGGCATCCCAAAATGTAATGACCTCCACAGATTAAGTCTGGGGGGGGGGTCATTAAATTCGTCCTGCGTGGCGCCAGCCATAATTTACCAAAGTCAGGAGGAAAAACCAAAAATTACGTGCGCAAGTACAATTACTCGAATGTTGACTTTTCGCGTCACATAACCTATAAAATCAGTCCAGGGCCACATTTAGACCCTCCCCTCCATGTTGCCTAATGAAAGACGGTGGAGGCACCGCCCGGATGCGCAGGGGGGGGGAGAGGTTCCCACCCACCCCTCTGATAGCGCTAATACCACATGCGGCTCATAGCTGCCGCATGCGCATGCGCTCCCCAGCAACCTCGATTGACTTAGTCTTCCATCACTCCGTTTCTTTTGACCCTTCACTGCGGACGCGATTTCACTTTCTGCGCAGGCGCAGCTGTAATAGCCACCCGCGGCAGGGTGAAAGAAAGAAAGTCAACCCGCCTCTGTCTCGTTTAAGCAGGCGGTACCCGGATGTATAGAGTAACTGTTCTACGGGGGGGGGACCGCGACGGGGCGTTTGTGAGCATGCGCACTCTCGCCCTCCGTTCCTCTTTCTCTTGGGTTGAGGCATCCTGCGGAGCTGCTGCCCCGGAGTCCAGGCGGGGCTGAAGGGGAGGGGCCTGGCTTGAGCCCACCCTGCTGCCCTGGGGGAGGTGAGTGGATCAGGTGGTGGGTGGGCGAGGTCGGAGTGCGGACGGAAAAGGATGCCTGATCTGGGCTGCAGAAACCAGAACTACCACTAGATGGCAGCAAAGGAGCATAAAGAACCTCAATCGTTTGCTGCCATCTAGCTATGGCCGGGAATTGCGATCAAGATTTGTCGCCCTGAGTGGAAAGGAAGCCCCCATAGGAGAAGCAAGCTGTTGTGGGGCCAATGCAGGAGGAAAGGTTGGCGAAAGGGAGATCCTGGAGCTCAGAGGACTTAAATAGGGTTAGACTTAGAAAATGGACTTGTTCATAGCCGATGCTATCACTTATTTCCGTTATATATTAATATTCTGCTTCTCTCACAGGCTTGGCACACCCCAAGATCCCAGAGCACTTACTCAAGAAAATCAATAATAGTAATAATAAATAATGCAAGAGTGAATAAAGACAGCCTGGTGGTTGGGCAGGCACGAAAATGAATACAGTAACATCTGGGGAGCACAAGGGCTGGGCTGGGCTGGGGCAAGCAGGGTGGAGCCAGGCAGCACAAGGAAATGATCCCGCTGGGCAGGGATGTTTGTTGGGGCAAAGAGCAGTTAGCGCAAAGTTGAAGGCAAACCCATTGTTTCCCATTAGCAGGGCCAGGTGTGTGGAGTGTCACCCAGAAGCAGAAGGCAGAAGGTAGGTTGGGTTGTGCTAGATCTCTAGGTGGACCCCATCTTCTAATATCTCTCCCCCCAGATTGGTGCTCTCTGGACCAACTCCTGTAATGTCTGACAACCAGTGTAGCTGGTTGGATTGCAGCCATTCAGTGCCAGCATCTCTAGAGGGCAAGAGCTGGGGGGGGGGGGGGAGGTGGCTCAATCACTCTTGAAACCTAGACAGTTCCTTTCAGTTAGGTTCCTGGGGGAGGGGGGAGGACTGGGGGAGGGAGAGCGAGAAAGGGATTTGTGTGTGAAAAGATTGGTGGGGTAGGTTCCGGTACTGATCGCTAGTTCCTTGTTTTGAGTTTATGTCTGATCTAATACATTTCTGCTATGCCTCGAGTTTAGATATGGTGACTAAACATCACTTGGTTGGTTTTACCCAATGTCAAAAAAGCAAGTCACTATATGGCTTAGTATGATGTGTCACCTCAATCATTCTGTTCGTGAACTCTTAGCAAAAGGGATTACAGGTAGTCCTCAACTTACAACAGTTCGTTTAGTGACCATTCGAAGTTACATCACTGAAAAAAGTGACACGACCGTTTTTCACACTTACGACCATTACAGCATCCCCGCGGTCATGTGATCAAAATTCAAATGTTTGGCAACTGACTCATACTTATGACCGTTGCCATGTCCCAGGGTCATGCGATCACCTTTTGCAAACTGCTCACAAGCAAAGTCAAAGGGGAATCCAGATTCACTTAATAACCGTGCTACTAATTTAATGTGCAGTGGTTCACTTAACAACTGTGGCAAGACAGGTCATAAAATTGGGCAAAATTCACTTAACAAATGTCTCAGGAACAGAAATTTTGGGCTCAATTGTGGTCATAAGTTGAGGACTGCCTGTACTTCCTATTTGGTTCCAGTTAGTAAAGTATAAAGCAGATCCTGTATGCTGAAGGGTATCCATTACTGCTCCCTGTCTTATGGAATGAACCCAGTTTTTTTCTTGCAGAGGACTCATATAAAGGGGGGAGGTGATAACGGCAGAGCTGCAGGGAGACATTTAGCCAAATAACATTGGAAATAAATTTGCCGGGAGGATTTCCAAGGCTGCATCTTGTTTCTTCTTTAAAAACAAACTAAAAACAAAAACGAACTGTCTTTCTCTTTTCTGTAGGTGGCTATGTCAGCTGAGGCCACGACAGATCCATCCCCATCCCTGGAGAATTGTGCTCCGCTGGTCCCAACCCAGCACCGACGGGATGGCAGGGGTGGGGTAACCGAGATGACTTTGGACCTCAAGCCCCTGAATCCCAGCAGCAAGTACGTCAAGCTGAATGTGGGAGGGTCTCTGCATTACACCACCGTGCAGACCCTGACCAAGCAAGATACGATGCTCAAGGCCATGTTCAGTGGCCGAATGGAAGTTCTCACCGATAGTGAAGGTATGAGCCTCAGCTTGCCCCATCTCTCCCACAGCTAGGAATTGGATTTTCTACATGATGGAGATTGCATTGGGGATTCATGCAGGGTGGTTCCCAGGGAGCCCTTGGACAATTTCAGGGTGACTTATTTTAGAGCAGGCTTTTCTAACCTTAGCAAGTTTTAAGAGGTGTGGACTTCAACTCCCAGAATTCCCCATCCAGCCATGCTTGATACTTCCTGGAGATATCCCAGACAAGGTCAACTAAATAACTGCCACTTGCCAAGGCATAACATCCAAAGTAGATTCATAAAAAAAGATTCTGTTAGGTCTAGGTTTGTTACATTTTCTTTTTTGAGATAAAGTACATTGTAAGCCTAGAATTAATTTAAACAAGAACTTATTCTTCTACCATCAACACAATGTTGTATCAATGCAAATAATAACTGTTATCTTCTCCTCTAAGCCATTTTAGAATGGGGAGGTTGCCTATGTAGATCCTTCACTCTACAGAAGGGTTTTTCAGCCTTGACAACTTTGAAGACCTGTGGACTTCAGTGCCTAGAATTCCCCAGCCTGCATGGCTGGCTGTTGAACTCTGGGAGTTGAAGTCCGTATATTTTAAAGTTGCCAAGATTGGGAAATCCTGGTCTACGGCATCTTTAACTCTAAAATTAACTGCTTTTCCAGGTTGGATCTTGATTGACCGAAGTGGCCGCCATTTTGGAACTATTCTGAATTATTTGCGAGATGGCTCAGTATCTCTTCCAGAGTCCCAGCGGGAGCTGGAGGAAGTGTTGTGTGAAGCCCGGTACTATCTGATCCAAGGTTTGGTTGAGGACTGCCAGCTTGCACTACAGGTGAGGGTGGCTGGGCTGAGAAATTAGAAGGCCCAATGACTTCCTTGACTTCCACTCCTTAGGAGAGATGACAAGAGAGGAAAGCAGGATCTGTCCTGTCCACCTAGAAGGACCAATGGCCGAGGGTTCCTCTGTTTTAGCAGAACGTGCTTTCACTTGGGTCCTATCCCCAGTAGTGTTTTACGGGTGTCTTCCAGCATCATCCAGCCATTATCGTCTCATTTGCAAATATACGGAGGGTGATGCAGTGGTTCCATTATTGGACTACAAGTTGGAGACCCAACTTCTAGTCCAGTGGTGGCGAACCTATGGCACGCGTGCCAGAGGTGGCACTCAGAGCCCTCTCTGTGGGCACGCGCACCATGCCCCAGAGATGGCAACCGTCCCTCTTCAACCAACCGCCCGCTAACTCGCCGAGGTCCCACATGGCCGGATGCATCCCAGCACCCATGCGCTCACTGGCCTGTGTGCAGGGGCCAATGGTGTCAGGCAGCAGCCGCCCCAGCCCGTCTCACCTTGCCCTGTGACAATGGCACCCCTGCCCTGCCTCGCCACCCCGCAGGATGAGCCTCTTGCCCACCGCCCCACCTGCCAGAGACCCCCTGAATCTCCCCCAACCCTGCCCGGCCCCCACAGGCATCCCTCCCCACGAGCAACATCGAGGTGATCACGCTCACCTTGGCCACACCCACCCAATCTGCCGTGACCACCACAGCCACGCCCACCCAGTGGGCCACGCCCACCTGGCACCCGGCGATAAATAAGTGGGTTTTGGTTGCAGTTTGGGCACTCAGTCTCTAAAAGGTTCACCATTGTTCTAGTCCATTCTCAGTCCTAGAAGCTCACTGGGTAACTTTGAGCCAGTCTTCTCTCAGGCCGAGAGCTGGGCTGCTATAGTGAGGAAGGTGCTAGCTAAGTGGTTCCCCCTTTAGTCATGGAAGCACCCTGATTGACTTTGAGTTAATACATCTGTCTCAACCTTACCTGCTTCATAAAATTGTGGTTGAAATGTAAAAAGGGTAAAGGGGGACATTTTAAGAGTTATGTAAAGGTGTAGAAATTGATTCTTTAATCATCCTTTCCCTTCCATATTCTTTTCCCTTCTGTTTGGGTTAAATTGCATCACCCCCCCCAAAAAAAGAGAAATAATTGCCCAGATATTACATGAAAAGCATGGATACCTACATTCATATTACATATTTTCTCCCATTTTTGCATATGTTTATATTGAGTATCTATGAAGGAGAACTGACCATATTAAAAAAGCATATAATTTTCAAGTGTTACTTGCAGTTCCCCTTTTACAATTTCTGTTAGACTCTGTGCCAGGTGTGTCCAGCCCACAAGCCACGTGCAGCCCGGGACAGCTAGTAATGCAGCCCAACAAAATCATAAACATTTAAGATTATGTCCATTTATATACATTTAACTATGTTATATATTTTATACGTGATCCAAGACAATTCTTCTTCACTTAATGCAGCTCAGGCAAGCCAAAAGGTTTCACACACCTGCTCTATGCCTTTAATTTTAATTCTAAATCTTCCTTGAGCATATACTGGCTTGGTTTACATCAGTGTTTTTCAAATCTGGCAACTGTATGATGTATGGACCTCAGCTTCCAGAAATGCCCAGACTGAATGTTAGCTGGGGAATTCTGGGAATTGAAGTCCAGTCATCTTAAAAGTTGCCAGGTTTGAAAAACACTGGTTTACACATTACTCTGCACTGTAGTACGATTTCTTTAATTGAGCCTTAGTTCTTGTGCAAACACAGTGGTTATGTTTTCTAAACCATTGTTTATGGCTTAGCAGCTTTTGTGGACCCAGTCAGTTATAGCTTATTCAACAAATCATGATTTCACAAATCATGTTTTAGCATGATATATGAATCTGTTTGGTCAATCTGTAAATAACGAATAGGAGGTCTAGAAAAATAGTTCTGTTTCTCTCCTTCCTAGCAAAAAAGCGAAGCCTATGACCCTCTCTGCCATATCCCCATGGTGACATCTCCCAAGGAAGAGCAGCAGATCATCTCAAGGTGTTCAAAGGTAAGGAGGCCGAGAAGTCACACAAGTTTTACTTCAGGAAATCAGAGAGATCAGGCAAACTTAAGTGTCTTGGATGTATGTCCTCGTATATCAAGGTATCAGATAGGCAAGTGAGAGTTCTTGTAAATGCACTCTCTCCATCCCCATTATGAGGGAAGGTCTAGTTTGCTTTGCTGTCTCTCTTAACAAGAGGGGTGGTGGTCTTCAATCCATTTATATCTCTCGCCTTCCTTTTAGCCTGTGGTGAAGTTGCTGCATAACAGAAGTAATAACAAGTATTCCTACACCAGGTAAGCTATGGTCCTGTTGCCAGAATAGGATGACCTTGGGATTTTTGCTATCTCCCAAGGTCATCCACTAGTCCCATTTCTTTAGTAGTTTCTACACCACTATTTTCTTCTTTCTCCCCCACCCCCGATTCCCCAAAGTAACTCTGATGACAACTTACTGAAGAATATCGAACTCTTTGACAAACTAGCTCTGAGGTTCAATGGACGGGTGCTTTTCATCAAAGACGTTCTCGGGGATGAGATCTGCTGCTGGTCATTTTATGGGCAGGGCCGCAAGATTGCGGAGGTTTGCTGTACTTCCATCGTCTATGCCACCGAAAAGAAGCAGACCAAGGTAAGGTGTGGCCAGCCCTCAGGACTCCAAATGTGAAGCTTTGATTTTCTAAATACAGGTAGTCCTCAACTTGCGACCGGTCGTTTGGTGAGCAGAGTTACAGGAGCCCCCCCCCTTATGACCAGATTCAAAGTTTATCTATCCCCCCCCCCCCCCCGTCACAAGATTGCATTTTAGACACTCAGCAATACGTCCCTATTTATGGCCCTTTGCAGCAGTCTGTGGTCACATGACCACAATTTACAACGTCTTTTGCCAAAAAACAGTGTTTACTTACAGTGCCCACTGCGGATAATGGGTTTGCTTAACAACATTGAACAACCACTATAGAAAAAAAACTCATAAAACTTGAGTCAGTCATAGGATGATCCGCCTAATCAGCATGACTTAACAACTGTAACTCCAGCTCAGTTAGAGTTGTAAGTCGAGGACTACCTGTATGTTTTGGCATCTTCGTATGGAAATGTAAGCTATGATCTTAAAGAAAATACTATATATTTTCCTTTCCTAAATCCAATTAAACATGTAAGGAGACTAAACTAGAAGTCTTGTCTAGTCTAGAGTTCTGTTCTCCCAATAGCTAACAAGATGCTTAAACTCACAGGAAGGACACAAGGCAGTAGTGAAGTTTGTGTTCTTCAGCCACTGGTTTCGAGCATATTACTAGAGGTTGATTACATTGCTGCCAGTTTGAACAGGGATCCCATAGTGATGCTTAGACTTGCTTCATCCTGCTTTCCCTGGGTGTACAGGTCGAGTTTCCCGAAGCCCGGATCTTTGAAGAAACGCTGAACATCCTGATCTATGAGACACCGCGGGTGCCAGACAAGGCCCTCCTGGAGGCCACTGGGGGAGTTGCGGGTGGAGGCGGAGGCCCCCTCCGTGCTGGTGATGATGAAGATGGGCGGGAGCACCGCGTCCGGCGTATTCATGTCCGCAGACACATTATGCACGATGAACGTCCTCATGGCCACCAGGCTGTTTTCAAAGACTGATCCAGCCTTGTTTCCAGGGTCCTCATCACTCCAATTCTTCCGTGCCAAAGGAGGATCTTTTTTTCTTTGGGTATTTCATTCAAGAGGTCCTCTATGGTGTTTGTGTCCTTTCTGTTTGGGGGTCTTTTTTTTAAAAAAAAATATTCCCATTTCTTTATAACTAATTTGAGCACATCTCCCCCCTTCCCACTTACTATTGTGACAATAAAAGGCCTTGGTCTACCCTATAATTTATTGGAATGTTCTAATTATTGATTCAAGTCTTAATATCTGGCCTTTTCTCCCCAGCCAGCCCAATCAGTCTGTCTTGTAACCTTCACAGGATACACAGATTAAGATTGTGGTCCTTGCTTCACAACTTCTTTAATCTGATTGCTTTCCTTTCAGAAAAGAGACTCCCATTTAGCTCTATTCTAACCATCCCTAGTCTGATGGCTTTATGGTTCCTTAAAAGTTGCTATAAACTTTATATCCATAGAACATTTTTAATATCAAAGTAGATATAAAGTCAAATATATAAGTCAAAATACCTGTTTTAATTTAACTTTGGACTTACACCATTTAACGACTGCCATTTTGGTACCTAGTCAATCTATTTTTCCATTTCTTTCTCAGCTGTCTAAGGCAGGGTGCTTATCTAGATAATATTATCTAGATGATAATAACATTAACTAATTCTGCAGTCTAGATTTTAGTGGACTCTTCCCATGTTATCTTTGCCTTCTGATATAACTGAATCCAAATTACATCTGAAGTCTCTCTACCCACTCACAATATAAGGTATCTTTTAAAATGCTTTTCACCTTTAATTTAGTAGGCATATACTATATATATATTATGTTCCCAAGGCTTCTGGCCACAATCAGATGCAAGGTTTGTTAGAAAATTCTCCATTTATTTGGAACACAATACTTTATCCTGTATCACCCCTGTCCAACCTATCACGATATTTGAACTCCCCTTCTGTTTTCTGTGGGAATGGTACGCTGTTTCACATTAGATGTAGCAAATTACTACAGGGCATTCCAACAGCCCTTTAATCCTCTAATTTGATGGAATCTATTTGGATATGCCGAATAATGGCAATAGCGAGAGGGTTGAGATTGTAAGGAACATGTGTTATCTCCAGTTTTCCTGCACCTCCCCAAATCCTCTTTCAGTATATCCTCCCCTCCCTGGAGGAGGTCATCTTGAATTAATTATTGTAATTTTGTATTTGCATAATTTATTTAAACTCTGGGGGTTTTTTTTTCTATTAAATTATTGTAATAAAGTTTCCTGCTTTAAAAATAAACCTGTTGTCTATTATTTCTCTCTTTTCCAGGGGATGGGGAGATTCCTCAAGCAGCTACTCTATCCTAGAATATTTAGTACAGCTTTCACTCATAGCATCTGTCTAAGCCGGGGGGGTTGTCCTTTTCTTACTTTCAGATGCTACAGTTGAAGTTTCTGGGTACAGCTAGCAAGGCATAAATCTAATCCCACATTTACCTGTTCTCTGTGTAGCCTCTTATGGGAGAAGGGGAAAACTGAACATGTGGATATGTTTCTCATCCAGTTCTGGATCTTTCAGAATCTACATTTGAAAAGGTGATTGGCTGTTAGTGTATCTTCTACATGAATTGAGTAAAACCATCCAATACGTAAGAAAGAAAGGTTACTGTACAGGATTACACCAGTAGCTTCTTTCATATTTTTTTTTTAAAAAAAAACTACTCTGATGACTGTATCTGTAATTTGTATCTCTACACAAAAGAAGACTTGATCAAGAACACGGGGAGGGGGGCATAACCTCAAACGAGGTTTGTTCAAGAAGGGAAGTTCAAAAGTCATATTAGAAAGTATTATTTCATAGAAAGAGTCGTGGAAGCTTGGAAGCAATTTCCAGCACAGGTCAATTATCAATAACTGAGTTTAAATATGTTTAAGATAAACATGTCTATCGTCCCAAAAAAAAATTTTTTTTAAAGCAAACAAAAAAAAACCCTCAAAGGCAGACTCGATGGACAACGGAGTCTTTTTCTGCTATCAGTTTTCTATGTTTCTAACTGAGATACCTATTAGATCTTTTCCTTAACATAATGTCCTCAGTATATTTTATATTTCCATTCCCACGAATCCTATTTTTCATAGTCAATTGTTATAAAGGCTTCAGGACCTGGAAACCAAGCTCAGATTGATAGACCCTCATATTAAGATTGGATACAGCATTCCAGACATACATTGGCAGAAACATTTATGCAAGGAACATTCCAAAATGCTATTTTAACAACAGAATGTATGGGTAGTAGTGATCAAGAGAGAGACAACAGTGATAAAAATGCAGTCACCTCTAGATTTTAAGGACTTCATACATCATTTATCTACCTTTAAGTTAACCTTGGTTCTTCACAATTGCCTGGACACGTCCTTGCCGTTTTCTTGGCAACCTTTTCAAAAGTGAGTTACCGCTGCCCTCTTTCTATGGCTGAGAGAGACTGGCCACAAAGTTATTCAGCTGGCTTTGCCTAAAGTGGAACTAGAACTCTTGCTTTTAGATTTCTAGCCCGAGCCCTTAGCCACCACCCCAAACTGGTTCTCATACAGTGGTACCTGCATTTTAATATATATATATCCCGAACTGCGATAGAAGCACTTGGCCTGCCTTTGAGCAGAACTGATATTTGAGGGGTCCTTGTTTTTCTCCAAGCTTGCTTTCTTGCGGACATTTTAGCGCCCAAATTAGGTAACGTCATCAGTCAATCACTGAAGAGAGCCCCAATGGCCCCTCATTTCAACCCTGAGCTACAAATGTTCTCCTTTACTGGCACTGATAATTTTATTCCACCAGATTTTGTTGTTCCACAAGGATAAATTTTTTCCTGCTTACCTATCTTCCTCATTTCTTTGCTACTCCCATTTTAAGTAGATGCAATTACAAGTTTTTCCTAAACCCAGCAGTGCTAGAATAGACAAATTTGTGTATGTTTAATAATGCATTTTGGACCAACAGTATCGGGGACCAAATGTGCAGAAGAAGCAATTCGAAGGAATAGAAGCCCTGTGGAAAACATCTCACAAAAATGACACAATACAGAGCAAGCACCCAAGTAAGAAGGAACAAAGCAAAATCCCTAACATAGAAATCAAAATAACAAACACCAAAAAAAGTGGTGTCAATTATGTCAAGATAGACAACCAGGAAAGAGTAAATTTCATTTTAAAAAAATGAAGAAAAAAGAGGCATCAACACATACTACAATACAAAACATAGCCTAAGTGAAAATTAAAAAAAATTTTTTTACTCTGTTAATGGGCATAACAACCAGAAGTAGTGAATGCACATACACCTCTTATGTTTTGCCCATAAAAAAAATCCAGGGCCGTGTGGGGCCAAAGAGCAATTTGAGACATCACTTGGTACTATCCCAATGGCATTGTCAATAATATGGGCATAAAGTACAAGCAATGCAGAAATAAGGAGAAAGTCAGTGCCTATTGAACAATCTCAAACCAGGCAAATACCATGTATAAGGCAACACTATATAAGCAGTAGGCCCACACATCTAAAATTAATCATCCTTTGGAGTTGGTCTGGTGTTTTCAACCCAATGAAGATGTTAAAAAGTCCAATTTCAGTATGCATTGACCATTATGTCGGGGGGGGGGGGAACTTGCGATGTACACAAGACGTATACATCTTCTTGAGTCATCCTAGTGACTAAATAAGATACATCAAGAAAAATAACTGGGGCCATGAAGAGTTAAGGAACTCCCAACAAAAAGGGATGCCCTCCATAAGTGGTATACACACTCAGAAATCCGCTAGCTCTAAACGTACAAGGGTAGAGGACATTTTAAGAAAAAAAAATTAGCCTTCAGTCAATAGGTGACCTAAGTGTGATATTGGCCATCTTGTTTAGCATATTCCATGCCATGCGGTCCCTCTGTGCTATGGAGCAAGAAATATTTTTATAGAAAGAAAATGTAAATCCAAGGCCAATTATCCCCACAAGTTACTACCCTCACAATCTCCTCCACCCAGTCGTCCGCAAGTATCTCCTGGAGGTTCACTTGATGGGTTTTTCTAAGGTGTAATTAGCCTGTAAATACATTTCAAATACACGGAACATCAACAAGAAATTCACATAATAAACGAATGCATGCAAATAATTACATACAAACAAATCAATACCCAAATGTTCACCATCCCACTGTTCCATTAAGCTAATATAGCATCAGTCCTAGGCCAAAGTCAATCAGTTACATGGTAACGCAGCAACGCCAATCTTGTTGCAGCTGAAATGGTGATCAGTCTGTTCAGCATCTGTAATGATCAGCAGGAAAAGTGTAACCAAGCCCATTCTTGTACAGATTTCAGTAGTGTGTGGAGAACTCTTCGCAAAGTGGCTGTAGTTTCTCTGCACAAGTTCCTATTAAAATTTAAAACATATGAGGGACGGTTGCTGGAATTGGGTATGTCTAGTTTAATGAAGAGAAGGACGAGGGGGGACATGAGAGCAGTGTTCCAATATCTCAGGGGTTTCCACAAAGAAGAGGGAGTCAAGCTATTCTCCAAAGCACCTGAAGGCAGGACAAGCAATGGATGGAAACTGATCAAGGAGAGAAGCAACCTAGAACTAAGGATAAATTTCCTGACAGTTAGAACAATTAATCAGTGGAACAACCTGCCTCCAGAAGCTGTGAATGCTCCAACACTGGAAGTTTTTAAGAAGAGACTGGACAGCCATTTGTCTGAAATGCTTTAGGGTTTCCTGCCTGAGCAGGGGGTTGGACTAGATGACCTCCAAGGTCCTTTCCAACTTTATTATTATTTATTAATTATTATTATTATTATTATTCATTAGTTCCAGGGAGCCAGCGTTCTATCAGCACTCACCACCCATCTATTGGTATTTCAACTCAGGTTCCATATTGACGTTATCAGGCATTTTCTGTTCTGTTGCTATAACTCTTCAGTTGTGTCCACCAGCAGGAAAATAGGTTCTTCCTTCCACACATGGGATATGCAAACCCTCCCCTCTGGGGGTTTCACTTGCATAGACCAGGTGAGATGCTTGGCTTCCCTTGCTTGAATGACCCCATGGTCAGAGAGCAGACAAATCAGCTGTTAAAAAAAAAAACCTTACAAAAAAATTATAAATGCCATAACTGAGTTGGGCTCTTTCCAGCCTCAAAATCTGAGAAGACACCTGGACATCAGCCTGTTGCCACAGTTGCCAGAGAAGTCACAGGTACAGTGAGTGCAAGCCACAACTCACCAAAACCTGAAGTGTCCACCTTCTTTTTGCCACGATTTCGCATATTTCTTGTACCTTGTTGGTAAAATACCTGTAAATGGTTCAGTGTCAAAGTCCAAACAGATTAATTCACAATGTTAGGGATGGGGGAAAAAAATTCAAACTTAGTTGAACTTAACTAGCCATAGTTGGGCCTTGAATCTTATTAGGCTTAAGTATATAATCATGCAATGTAAGACAAAGCTGCTAGGCAGACATTTCCTCTCCTCTTAGGAAGACAAGTCAGGAAAGATGAGCATGTCAGCATAACTCTAGAGCAGAGGTGTCAAACTCATGACGTCACGTGACGTGTCGCAACGTATCACGACTTTTTCCCCATTGCCGGCAATGGGGTGGGCGCGGTTTCGGTGTGATGCATCCGGCCCGTGGGCCGGCAGTTTGACACCCCTGCTCTAGAGCATGCTCCCATACTGTGACAGGACTAAATGCAGCAACCTATAGCCTAAGGCAGGGGTAGGCAACCTTGGCTCTTTTATGACTCGTGGACTTCAACTCCCAGAATTCCTGAGCCAGCCATGCTGAGGGGAAAGGGAGAGGTTTCCAAGCTGAGCCATGCTGGCTCAGGAATTCTGGGAGTTGAAGTCCACGAGTCATAAAAGAGCCAAGGTTGCCTACCCCTGGCCTAAGGCAAGACTGGGACCCACCATTATCTGAGCTGCAAAAGTATTTAATACCTCCTAAATTTCTTGATAATTCCCAGAATAAGATCCTACAAAGCTGGGAAGCTACATGAGAACGTATTCATCGTTTTCTGGATGGCTTCCACAGTTAAAGGTTGATGAAAGAGAAAAAATAAATAATTTGTCTTGGGCTAGATAGACTATACTTGTCCATGGAGGCTCTGTCAAAGATTGTCAAATTTTTCTTTCTCCTCCCCCTTTTCACCCTGATTAAATGCCATGTTAAGGGATAAACTTGACACATTCAGGATTTTAAAAGATACAAGACACAGGCTTCACTGACCAGCAGTGAGCCAGCATTTTTGCAATGCCTTTGTCTCAGGCAGTTGATAAACAAATAACTCTTGGGGGCAGCAAAGCAAGAAAGCAATAGGATAGCTGAGAAGACAAAAGATTGCCTCCCCCTTCCCCCACTCCACCAAATCATGCGGAGAAAAAAATTGATACAAAACTTTTGCTTTTAGGGAACTAAAATTGCCCTCAAAGCATAAACATTAATTTGGAGCTTCCCCCTGATGTAGCATGCAACTGCCTAGGCCCTAGGAGAGGGGTAGGCAACCTTGGCTCTTTTATGACTCGTGGACTTCAACTCCCAGAATTCCTGAGCCAGCCATGCTGAGGGGAAAGGGAGAAGTTTCCAAGCTGAGCCATACTGGCTCAGGAATTCTGGGAATTGAAGTCCACGAGTCATAAAAGAGCCAAGGTTGCCTACCCCTGCGAGGTGATACTAACAGTTTTTCTTTGGCAACAGATATAGACATTGCTTACCAATGCCTCCCTCCTAGAGCTGAGGGGGAAAAAATAACCAGCCCCAAATCACCCAGCTGGCCCTCATGGTCAAATCAGGATTTGAACTCACAGTTCTCCAGCTTTGTAGCTTGTGGCCATAACCATGAGACCAAATTGGTTCTCTATAAAGGTTTCCCTTCCTCTCCTTGGGCTCCAAGGAAAAGGAAAACAAATTGAGCACAGACATTATACAGCAATTAATCATCTCTTTTACAGTAGCAAAGAGTTCCAAAAAAACATGCTGTAAAAATAATTTCACAGGATTGTTCCTTTGACAAGAATGCCCTGAAATGCATTATTAAACATAAATCCAGACTAAAATGCAAAGGAAAATCACTGAAGTTTGACACACACACAAACAGAATATCAGAGTTGGATGGGACCTTAAAGGTCTTCTGGTCCAACCCCCTACAGAAAAATGGTTGTCCAATTTTCTCTCAAAAATCTCCAATAATGAAGCACACACAGCTTCTGGAGACAATCATCCCTCCTTTCTCAGGCAAAAGTTGTAAAAAAAAGGGTTAAAAGGAACAGAAAAACACCCACACCCCTTTCCTACTCAAATACAATTTCAAAGGCAGAATGAGATTTGCATTACCTTGAACATTCTGTCCAGCAGTTAATCTTAACTACATTCTTTAGATATTTTGCAGAAAGAAAGAAATCACACTCAAAGAGTTACCAAGGTGTAAAAAAAAAAAATCTCCAAAACAATCACCCACAAACACGCAGAGGTTTCTTAATTTAAGAAAAGGGGAAATAGGAAATAATCCCTTCAGAAAAGTTCTCAAATACTATGTAACCAATGAGTTAGCTAAAATGTAATAGAATTACAGACACACAGAAAATTTTCAAAACAAAATTTTGCACTAATAACAGATTTCTTACATCCACTTTCATTCCTTCCTCTTTGTCCCACACATTCCAGTTAGAAAAGGTTGGGGGAAGTGAATGCATTTCCCCCCCCCCCAGGAGAGGGAAAAGAAATACATAACTTTCTATGAGTTTTCTATAGATCAGTTATCAACTTAACTCATTAAGTTCTCTCACAAAATAAAAGATCAAAAGTTTTCACCTTTCATCTCGGCATAAAACTCCACACTATGTCTCTCAATCTCTCTCTCTCTTGTGTTCCACTTATATCAGGGGTCTTCAAACTTGGCCCTTTTATGACTTCTGGACTTCAACTCCCAGAATTCCTCAGCCAGACACGCTTGCTGAGGAATTCTGGGAGTTGAAGTCCACAAGTCATAAAAGGGCCAAGTTTGAAGACCCCTGACTTACATATACCAACATCTTTCCATTCTATGGGATCACCCCCATTCTGTTTTAACACATTTAACACATTCTATTGTCCTTCTAATTACTAAGAAAAGGCTAACTAGCCCTCCTTCCCAGGTCTTAATTTCCACTTTTTTCTTTCCTGGGGCAACTTGTGGCTTGTGGCAGTGAAGAAAATGCAATGAGTGGTTCTGATAAAAATGTAATTGGGGGCCCTAACTACTGCCTATCTGTTCGTCACTGCTTTAAGCCAAGCTGAGAAGCCCCATTTTTAAACTTACCTGCTCAATCCTGGGTGGGAAGAACAACACTTTTCTTTCCTCATGGCTTTCCATGCCATGTGGGCCCCAAATTGTTTTACCAGATCCAGATTTCAGTCTCTCCAGGATCAACTAAAGAACTTTACTTTGCTCATTAGAATATCAATAGACTCAAGATATTTACCTCTTTTCAGAGTCATCTAGTCTAGTGAACTCGCTCACTAGAAACTAAAAGAAAAGTTAACAACTCAACACTCACCAAATTTCTTTTGAATAAACTTCATTTGGATGGATTCCTGCTGAATGGTTTAGTGCCCTTTTATAATTCATGAGCTTCCTTTTTTAAAAAAGCACCTTTGAGGCAATGTGTCCAGTGAAAGACAAAAGAAAGGCCCTGAAAAAAAAATCCAGGGGTGCACCTACCCATTCCTTACCTTTGACTGGAAATCATTGCTCGGAGGCAAAATTCTGTTGGCTGGCTATTCGCCAAATTGATGGCCAAATATGGCTTTTAGGCTCGTGCCTCGGCATGCATATTTTCCAATGAGACAAACGGAGACATCATTTTATTACAAGTTATCAGAATATTCAGACAAAAGGATTCCTCTCACTCAAAGAGGGAACCCCGATCTTTAGCTTACAACACCTTTTATAGTTAGCATAAGGAAGAAAAGAGGAAAGTTGATTGGACAGGATAAAAGTAACCTCCCCTTTGCATAGGAAATCAGTTACATCTGGTCAGGCATGTTATATACATTTGCATCCCATAATATCACACATGTTCATTAAAATGAGGTATGACGTCAGAAGAGGCATAAATTGTAAGGAAAAGGGTTGTTTAGAGTTCACTAAAGAGATTAAACCAGACCCCAATTTGTACTAACAAACTTTTGCTTATCTTCAGATAATCTTCAATTTAGGAATGTTAAAAGCTATTCCTAAATTCCTGTCTGTATTGTACCTGAACAGAGAAAATAATCAATCTGAAGATTTATCTTTTCAGTTTAGGAATGTTAAAAAGCGATCTAATCAATCCATACAACTATCCTATATATTCCAATCCGTAATGAATCAACATTATTTTAAAAGAGAGAAAATACATCAAATTAAAATACAAAATAACTGTGTTAGGTTTAACAAATTACAAAATCCACGTCATTTGCCCCTCAGTACAAAAGGCTGGGCAGAAATCTAATATCGTCTGAATCTGGTTTACGCGCACAACCTTCCTGTGAAAAACGTTAATACGTTTGAGAGAAAACACCCCCAACCCCTCCCCTCCCCTCCCCTCCCCACCAGCTCCACCGACAGAGCCGCGCCCTCCTGCGGCCACGTGACACCAGGAGAATCACGGGACGAGGAGGGCCCACCCCGGAAGCCACCCTGCACTGGAAGGTCACATGATCCGAGGAGGCCAAAGGGGGAAACCGGTCACGTGGCGGGGGCTGGCTGGCTGGCTGAATGTGCCGGGCGGGCTTGGAGGAATCGCCTGGGCCTGAGGAAAGTGACGGGCGGGAGCAGAGAGCCTAGAGCGCAGCGGGGCCCGGTGAAGGTCGGGGTGGGGCAGCAGGAGCCTTCGAGCAAAGCTAGGACGCCGCTTCGGTTTGGGGCTTTCCTCGAGGGGAGCGTTTTTAGTTTTTAGGTCGAGGTTCCTGGTAGCTTTCGGGGGAGCCGGAGGTCGGGGCTTGGGGGAGTCAGCTGGGCCTCCCACGGACAAACTAGGGGGAGAGACACCCGAAAGACCGGGCGGACCGTAACGGAAATCCACCAGCCCTCTGAAAAAGCAGGGAGGCGGCTCGGATCAGGCTTCCGAGAGCTGCTCTAGAGGGCAGCAGAGCTCCGGGCAGAGGAAGTCGCATTGGGTGTGGGGCGCAAGGAAAATCCTCGGAGAGGGAAGAGGCATTTTTCAGGCGGCCAGCAGCTTTTGTTACGGTTGCTGCGGAGAGGACGGTTCCAAGAATTGCAGGCCGGTGCTGAGTAACGCCGGAAGGGAGAATTAAGTTTTTAGAGGCCGCTGAGCTTGAGGGTACAGAATCCACTCCGTGTGTGTTTTGTAAGCTTTGTACAAGAGTTTTGTATGGGGTCGTTTACGAGGGGGGAAAGTTTAGGGTGTTGACGCAAAAGGCACGGGGAAGAATAACGAGCGTGGATACCGATACTAAATAGCCCATTTTGCTCTCTACTCTCTGGAAGCATCGCAAATTTGGAGGCACAGGGCAAGAAATCTGGGGATTTCACTGGAGCAACTTCTACAGCTTGAGTAGCTTTTTGTAGTTCCCAACAAGTGGCATAGTTCCCCATCTTGTTAGTCTGAGAACTATTTAACAGTGTAGAAAGAGTCATCACCAGGAAGCTTGTATTTTCTTAAAAAGGGGGGTTGGAGCTGGACTTCAGTCAGATCCCTGGTGTTCAGTATCTTTCGCCTCCTTGACCTACATTGAAGCCCAGGTAGAGGCCATGCAGAAAGAAGAACTGGGCATGGATGAAAATCGCAACCCAGAGGAAGAACTGCGTCTCCTGGGAGGAAAGAAGGAGAAATGCCATAATCTCAACAACCGTATCCGAACAGGTAACTTTGCTACTGGCCTTCCATCCCATATTTTATGTTCTAAGTTGTTTGAATCTGTTACGAGGCTTGCAAAACTCCAGGTGCCTAGGCATCCAGAACTTCACAATTTGGTTTGGGCATTAAAACTGTTGAAAGGTTTCTCAGTTATGCACCCAAAGGGACTTTTTCTTTAGCTTCACTACCCTTCACCAAATTTTTGCATGAGTCCTCTTAACTTGTAAGCCCAAGAAATTACTCTGACCAATGGCTTTCCCCAGCATAAGAGGGTGCTGATATTTTAGTTGTTGCTGTTGCCTTAACAATAAACTACTTTCAGAGCGTATTCCCTCCCAACTAGCTACCTTGCATTGCTGTTCTTAATAGACTCAATCAATATTAGACAGTCTTACCCTAAATAACCAATTGCCCCAACCCCAACTTTCCACAGAAGCGTGGGCTTCTCTAATTGCTGAGTAATTCTGAACTTCCTAAGTCATCCCTTCTCCCACAATTTCTTAATAGTTTAGGGTCTTCTGTTTGAGTCATTGCCTTAAAACCTGACTGTAAAGGTTTCTTATCTTTGATGCCAGGGAAAGCAAAGCCTTCCTCTCATTCAGCAGGAAAATCACACCCTATTCTTTTGTACTGAACAGAGGTGTTCTCCCCCCCTTCTTTTTTTATACCTGTTATCTTTTGACTGGAGATGGCTTTACTGCAGGGGCCATGAAAATACTTCAAAAAAAAATCAGTGTGTATTAGATGCATCCTTTCTTGTCTATTGAAAAATGTGCCGTTGTCTGCTACTTTAGCTTGTGTACTGATTTGGTGTATAAAACATTTAAATCAACCTCCTCTTCCATCATACTAATGGGAAAAAAGTGGTTTGTTTAGAATAAAAAGTTTAGAATCCTTTGGACACTTGGTTTTATTTTATGGTTTCTCAATTTGCTGGAGAGGGGTTCAGGATTGTGATGTGAAGGCATTTTTATCCCTTGACGGGGATTGAAAGGGATACGTTTATGTTATGAGCTTTGACATGAAAGCCTTGTGTTTAGCAACTTGATCAGTTGCCCTTACTGATTAGGAAAAGCATCAAGTGAGTGAACTGATAGAGGAATCACTCCATTTCTCCCATTTTTTCTGTCTTGCTTCTGTACCATGTATGAAAGAAGAAAAAACAGTTCCTTCCCCCATCAAACTTCCTCCAGAATTGTATCCCGAGTCCTTGCAAATTTGGTCTGAGAAATAGGATGCTTTTCTGACCAGAATGTGAAGATAGCTCATTGGCCTATTTGTATTCTATTAATCCAAAAAAGTTGTCTAGGTTAGAAACTTCTTATGGAGAGCTAAATAACAAGGAAAATAAACAATTGCTGAGTAAAATCTATTTTAGATTTAAACATTTGTTGAACCCCACATCATAGTATAGAAATTCTTCAATTCTCTTTATTTTGCAACGGCCACACCATTATTTTTCTTGGAAATTGTAATGTTACTTGGGAGATTTAGCAGCTTCAAGGACTGCTTTTTAATGAATGAGAGCTCTAGCCATTGGGTATTCTCCCATTCCACCTTGAGAAGTAACTACAATTGCAATAGGAAGTTAAATTTCAGCATCCTGTTTATTCATAAAATTTGTAGAGGAACAAAATCCCCTATACAAATATATGGATGCCAGCCTGAAATGACTTAGCACCTTCTATTATTGAACCTTCTAATGCTAATGCATTAGAAGGAAGGAGGCTACAGGGAGAAAGTAGAAAAGGTTTTTTTTCCTCAAAAGACCTTCTGTGAAATGCTTTAGGGGGGGAAAAACATTTTATTGTGCAGTTAGTGACATAGATCTCAAATTTGCTTTCCTTCTTCAGGATCATGGGAGTCAAATGGATATACTGCAAGTTCTGAGATAGCTGATGAGCCCAGTGTTCCCCTGAGTCCTTCCAACAGCCTTAACATCCGCAATCTCCAGCTGTCTGAGCGAGAACCTCCCCAGCATACCCGCCGTTATCCTCCTAATTTCCATCATGGCCGGCCCTTCCGTCCTGCCTACCGCAAAACTTACCGAGGCAACCCCTCAGACCGCAAGGAATGGGGACCTAGCACTAATGGCCACCACTGTGCTCCAGAGGGTCTTTCCAATGGGCGATGGCAGCATCGGCGCCGTGGCTATTCTGACTCACCCTCCCCGTTGTCTTCCCCCGAATTGGAACGAGTCAGCACTATCAAAGCCAGTGAGAAGCCCGCTGTTGCATCTAATGCCTCCAGTGTAACCACTGAGGAATCCGAGAAGGAAACATGGTCACTCTTTCGGCCCCTTCCTGCTTTCCCAGTTGATAGCAGCAGTGCCAGGATCATTCCCAAGATCTCTTATGCCAGCAAGCTGAAAGAGAACTTGGATCAACCAGGCAAAGCCTGCCATGTTCCAGCCTCAGCTGTCCGCACCACTAATAGCCTCCCCAACTGTGTCTTGGCGCCACCTCCCAGCAGTCCCCCGCCAACCGATAGCAGTCGGCGGCAGCATCTGGGAGCCATCTTCCAAAATGAGTGGGGCCTCTCCTTTATCAATGAGCCGGGAGCCGGGCATGGAGGGGGTGGTGGTGGAACGGCACCAGTCAAGGAGACAGAAAATGCAGATGCTGGAGCATGTTGGGAAAACATGGAAGCCAGTGACTGGCAGGCTGCAAGAAATTATCACTTTGAAGGTAAGATAGCCTTAAGTACTGCACAGGGAAGGGGATGTCTGCATGTTTTGAGGCTATTAATCTATAGGTAGCAGAATATACTGAGCAACTTTCAATTATAAGAAGCAGTCACATTTCAGGTGCACAGAAACCAGCTATTGGAATTAGTGGAAGAGGGAGGGGCATGGATAATATTGTTTGCCCACAAAAAACCAGAAGGGTAATAAGTAAAAATCAACTTACAGTATTCCCTAAACTTCATTTTTCATGTTTATCTGGTAAGGGTACATTGACCCTTTGAATTGGTTTTGAATTAACAGTTTCAAAAGGAGTCTTATCATTCTCTGTAACGCTTTCCTTAAAAGGCTAAGGAAAAAAGTGTCTTCATTAAATTTCAATGGAGTCAGCAAGAAGCTTTTGTGTTTCCTTAAGAACCCTTCACATTTTACTTCCAGTTATTTGAGTATTACTATAAGTTCTAGCATTTAATTTTAACTGAGTCAGGGTTCTGAGTTTTGTGTTAAATAATGCAGAGAGATGGGCATGTGGTTGCTGCACATCTGGACCAGCTTTTCTCAATGTAGTTAAAATTTAGAAACTTCTTGTTGGACATAAAGACAATCAGAGACTTATAGTAGGTATTATTTAGGAATAAAATACAGTAATTGCTTAGCTTCTAATCTTTCTTCTTCTCTCCTGATACAGAGTGGAGCCATATATGGGAGCTACATAGTCAAGGTAAGCAATGGAAGAACTTTCCTTTAAATTCTTAAGTCAGATGAATTTACATTATGAGATGGTGGTGCAGCTAAGCTAGTAACGCCTACTCTAATTGCATAGGCAGCTATTTTTAGCTTGAATGGGGATTATATGGGACCTCTACTGTTTTCATATTCCTAAAGATGGTTGAAGTTGAAGTTAAGGATCGTATTTTGGGACTAGTCTCTCTAGTGGTTCGAGGTTTGCAGGGGGATACAGTGACATGAAGTAAAGATTTGCAAGTGGAAAGTAAATTGGAAGAGTGTGGAGGAATCACAGGAAAAGGATGTGCTGCTCCAAGATTTGTGGGAATATTATTTTTAATCAAAAACAGCCTTCCCCTACTGAATGCCCTTTTATATGTTGGGTTGACCATGGCCCTGCTGGCTGGGGATCCTGGGAGTCTGAGTTTTGGAGTTTACGAAGTTGGGCAGAGCTGACCGGGAATAATGGGAGGCAATAATTTCCCAATAAATCTACCTATTCCACAACAACATACAGTCATCTCAAAATAATAACACATCAGTTTGCCAAAAAGATATCTTGCTTTGTGAGTTTTTAAAACATATTGCCTCAGTTATGCATGAGCACATGTACTCTGTTCTTTGAGCCATAACTGCAAGTTGATTTCATTCTAGGTGTTTTGCCAGACTGAAACACTGAGTCACGCCTATAAAATACTTTCTATCCCCATTCATGATCTGGATAATTTTAGAGACAGTTAACATTTGAGAAGCTACTTAACAGTATCATTAGTCATCACGCTCCTGGATTCAAAAGTTAGCCCAATGCATTCTCCCTCTGCAGAAGCAAAAAAAGGGAATGCATATCTGAAGGAGAGTGTTTAGGAAGCAGAGTTTAAATCTACTTGCATGATGCTGGGGGTCTGTTCCTTTTTTTTTAAATATAGTAATACATAACATGTTAGGTCCAAAAAGTTTCTGCCCAATGGTTGATAAATTTGTACAAGCACAAAAAGTAACAGCAAAACCAGATCTCACAATCAGATGGGAGCAACAGCAGAATAATGCTGTTCTAATTTTCCACCCAAGATTCTTATTTTTATGGGATAATTGTATATATTGCAGCAGATATGTACAAATAGCACCTTTTAAGCATCTATTTTGGAAGAGAAGTATATCTTGCAGGAAACATAGAGCGGGACGTTTGTGTGCTACCCATGTAGCATCTCTCTTAAAGATACACTTTTCACCACATTTTCCATTTTTATTTTTTCTTCTAGCTCCTAGCAGAGTGATGGTCTACTCGGAAACCTTGGATGGGAAGGGTTAATTCCACAAATATCCAGGGGAAGCACCGCTAAGATATGGGGGGTCTATGGGGAGAGGCCAGGCAACTCACCCAACCCTCTTGAAGATTGGAGAGTCTGGGCATCTTGAAAGGGGAAGCTATGCCACCTGCCTACCTCCCTTCCCTTGCTGTTTTAGCCTAAATTGTCCTGGGAGGCTCATGCCTCACCCGTTCCCCACCATCTCTCTCTATCTCTGACTCAATGCTCTGGTTTTTAATTTCTTCACATGGTTTTTAATTTCTCTGGATTCCCCTGAAAATAAAGGCAAAAAAAGAATTTATTTAAATTCATTCCTCTTGCCATAACAGTGTCTTAATTCTTAACACAGAACTTTCGTGTCCTGCCACCAGGACAAGGAAATGACAGCTAAAGGGGACACAGATGGGATATTTTGAAAGAGATGAAAACTTTCCATGAGTTTTTGAAACCTCAGAGTATCTTGGGAGTTTTATTAAATTGAGATATGCGCAGCTAAGAAATAATGCAAGTGTAATTTCTTAATTTGGCTTCACTGTCATTCAAACTGGTGCAATACAAATACCACTTAACTGTGATGAAATTTAAGCAAGGCCCTTCCTGTCCTTTTTTCTTAGGAATCCAACATGTTTAGTAAGCTGCAGTGCTTACTGAGCACTATAGAATCTAGCTGTAAGCGGGGAAGATATAAGATATATGGAAGGAATCCTTTACAGCTGCTTGTCTTCATTTATTTGAATTACCAGAATAAAGTAGCCTAGTGCAACAGAGCAGGCTGGTGTCTTTTTAGACTTCTCCACTGAAAGTCAACCATTTGACCCTATTGAATGAGGTTACAATTTAATTAGCTACGTGATCTGGAACATCTTAAATGTAAAATGGAGCCTTGGTTGTTGTTTTTTTAAGTGTTACTACTACACTTATAAGAATTGGTGATCTTGCTCTCGCTTAAAAATGAGATTATCTTGACAGCATAGGGAGCAACAAATAGGGATTGCCTATATTAAATAGGGACAATTGGAGAGTATTTTTTTGTAAAAAATAATTATTGCTTCACTGCATTTTTGTTTTAAAGTAACTTATTCTGAATTCATAAGCATGTTTCAGAGCAGAACTCATGGCATCTATTTTCTGAGACAGCTATATTTAGTTTGCATCTGCCAGAATTCACCATCTTGCTTTTTTAAAAAAAGAACAGATTAATGCAGATGCTCTCTTTTTTTCATAGCAAGTGAAGTCATTGAATAAAAAGTAACTCCTCAATTTCCCAGCCTAAGAGGAAAGGGCTGTGGCCTACTGGAAAGGAGTGTTCCGAGAAAAATAACACAGCAGAGAACGGACGGGTAAAATGAACGACTTCCAACGGTTACCTCAAACTATTTTTTCATGTTCAGCCTGAACTCCCTCAAATGCGCGCGGTAACCCTCAGTCAAAATGGCTCTCGAAAGATACAGTGCTCCACTGAGGGGGGGGGGGAAGGGGAGGAAGATACGAGCTCCCGAGAACCTGTTCCGGAGCGGGGCGTGAACATCCACGTATCGGGGAAAGGGGGCAGCGTTTCCAAGGAGAGAGAATTGTAAGCGCCGGACGCTCGCACCTGCGGTAGCGTCACTTCAAAGCGACCTTCACTTGGACGATGACGACAACGGAGCCACGGCGGCGCGCGGGAAAGTGTCATCTTCGCCCGTGCTCGAAAGTATCGAATAGGGTTGCCCCGCCGAAGGAAAAGGAATCGGCGGCACAGCTTCCTCTTAAAGGGACAGTAGCGTCCTCGAACGTTGTCGGCCTTCGTAAAACGGGAAGGCGCCTCAGCCGCGGTTTGGAGGGAAGGAGAGAAGGAAAGGGGACGGGAGGTAAGACGAGGCTGTGGCTTTGATGCTGTGTAGGCCCTCCTGCTCCTTCTTCTCCCGCCAGCGGTTTTTCGACAGCAGGACTTTTGTTCAGATTTATCGGTTGCTGAGCACGAACTACAAGTTCTTTGGGATGTAGGTTTGGCTGCCGTAGACTGAGACAGCCCATCGTTGATTTGAGTGGAGCAGCTCGGGGTTGCGTGCTTGGCAGAAGCCTTCGAGCGGTAGTATCGGGACAGGCTTGCAGACAGGATGGAATTTACCGCCCGTGCCTAAATCTTGCCATACGGTTAGGCGAGAGGGCTGGGAAGGCTCAGATTCCCCATGAATTTACTGCATTTATTTCTCAGTAAGTCTCCCTCGGAGGCTTATTCGGAAAATAAAAGAGTCGCGTGTCCTTCACTGGGCCCCAATGAGGAAAACTTACGCATAAGAAGAAGAAAAAATTGATTACATGTGAGGGTGTTAAGAAACTTGCGTATAAGAACCAAATAACAATACACACGTAACACAAGTTTCTTCCGCATCCAGACTATGACTGCATCCCATGCAGTTTCATGAGACATGAAAAAAAATATTTTATTTTTCCCTGATTTTTAGAATTTTAGAGTTTTCAACTTTACACATTGTTTGTTCCTTCCTCCCACCACTGTACACCCACACATACGTAAATGGACAGGAGTCTGATAAGAATAGGGCTTGGGAGTGAGGGCAACATAATGGCTTCCCCCCCCCCCCCTTTTTTCTCTCACATACACTGTTTATCTTGCAGGTTCATAATCAGCTCTACATTTTTTGCTGAATATAAGCCAAGTCTCACCACCAATTCTAGCTTCCCATCTCAGGATCAATGTCCCTGATTATTATGAGGCAGTTTTCCTCACTCTAGCTGTCCTTCACGCCATCTCAGGCAGAGTGTAGATCTCACTGGCACATACACACACAAACACTCCCACACATGTATTATTTTAATTACACAAGCTCACAGCCTTTTTCCCAGACAACATAGAAAGACTTGGCTTCATTTTTGATAGCCTTTCTGAATGATTCCAGTGAGTTACACATGACTGGTAGATAGGAAACAACTTGGCCATAAATAATCCTTAAAAGACTTGTAAGATGTATTTTTGGATTGATGGGGGGAGTAACAGTCTTCACATTTTCAGGCTGAGGTAAGAGTCCAGAAATGGGGGAGGGAAAGTACACTTTGTCAAGATACAGCAATGTAGCTGACTGTTGTTCTATTAATATTGGGGAAAATAAGTTAACTGTAGCTCCTCGTGGCTAAAAGCAAATATCTTTCTTTAGGAACTGTATCTTTTCCACTTAATACGTCCACTTGGCTTTGGTATTAAAACATACGCTGCCTCTAGAGATCATTTAAAGAAAACGCAGGTTTTCTTTATTATCAAAACATTTTTTAAACTTTCTCACATGTTTCAACTTGTTTTAATAAGATTTGGTAAGAAAAGTGGATAAAATAAATAACAATGCTCCCCAAAGCTTATACAACTGTTGTGATCTGTGTCTTGGTTAGATAAAATATGGCTTGACAGTTTCAAATTTAGAAAAAAAAAATAGTGTTAAAAATGCTAAAAAATACTAGGTAGTCCTTGACTTATGACCACAATTGAACCCAAATTTCTGTTAACTAAGCGAGACGGTTAAGCGAGTTTTTCCCCCTTTTGCAATCCCTGTAACAGCATTTCTGCAAACCCAATAGAGTTGTTTTCTTTTTTTTTCTAGTTGGAAAGCATCAGAATAGGGGTCTCAAACTCAAATGAATGCAGCCATGTTACATAGAGGGCTACATTCATACACATGCAAAAATGCAACAGGTATTGAATGTTTAAAATTATTATTAATCCAATTATAATAGTGTAATGATAAAAATGGATGGTAAAAACAAAGTATCTACTATCTCTAATCTGTTTATTCTCTTGCATCTCAGTGCAGTTGTTTCTGTGTACCTCCCTGGTGCTAAGCAGCGTAGACGAACGACAGCATCAGTGCAATGTTCCCTCCGTAAGCCTCTATGATCATTACATGCCAGCACAGTGAGTGCACACAAAACAAAGCAGCAGGCCAGGACAATGACAGTGAAGAGCAGCAGCCTGCAGTGGTAGGATTTGGGCTTTGGCAGCCCATTAAATTATTCAGCTGTTGTGGATGGCAGATGACAAGAGAGCAAGGCAGGATAGGCTCTAACAATGTCTTTTACTTTTGAGCAATAATAGGCTACGGGGGGGGGGGGGAGAAATCAACAGGTTCCTCAGTAGGTTTGAAGCCTCTGCACCAATTATAGGGTAATGTTGGAAAAGCTCATCTAACCTGCAACAAAGGTGGCACAGTTGACACCATCCACAATGCAGGAATGGTTGGTGAAGATGTCAGAACTTGCTGAGATGGCTAAATTGATTTCTTTGATGAGAAAAAAGACAATATCTGTGTTTATTGCTGACTGGAAACCCTTTACAGATTTTCTGCGTGAAATAGAAAAATAAACTTAAGATTTATAGCTTTGATAAAATAGATTACAAAAAGAGAGATGTTGCAATTCTAGAATGAGAGCTAAATTTCTAATTATAACTGCTGTAAAGAAGATCGGAAGCTACTTGTTTCTTTATCTTTTACTTTTTTTCCCTTGGACTTTTAACTTTCTCCTTGATTTCCTTTTTTTTATTTTTCTCACTTTATATTATTGTACA
Source organism: Azemiops feae (assembly GCA_023970755.1). Taxonomy (NCBI): domain Eukaryota; kingdom Metazoa; phylum Chordata; class Lepidosauria; order Squamata; family Viperidae; genus Azemiops; species Azemiops feae. The sequence continues at coordinate 388,124 of JALGBA010000363.1, forward strand.
GTGTTAGCTTTTATCTTTTTAAAAAAAACCTTTAATAAAAATATTATCAAAACCAAAACTGGTACAGTTGATAAAACCTTCAAGCTGCATGCTCATATTAATTTTCTCAGCAAATAGCTAATAGCCTGATTTAATAGCTTCCCTAGTTATTTGTTTTAACAAAGTTATATAACAAGACAATTGGTGTAGGGGACGTCTTAAAGAGATGAAACTATAAAGCAGCTTCTTTGTTTGGTTTTGCCTGTACTAGATTATTTTTTGCAAGCCACTTGTTCTCGGCCTCAGTACCTTTACTAATTAGATTACAATTGTAAAGATTCCTATAATAAGTTGCTTGTATGTCTGAAAGAACTACACAAGAAGGTATGTGCTGTTCAGTTTATGCAACCTGGACGTTATAGCGTCCATGATGGGCATTTATATGCAGCAAAGATAGGAAAACGCTAACAAGTCACATAACTAAATTTATGTCCTTAACATTTAAATCAAGACTATTGTTCAAAGCTGCATTGGTCCTATTTGCTGCGTTTCCTTAAGGGCTGCCATTTAGTGGTAGTGGGGTATCCCTTTTCTACCCTCCAGGTGGGCTGGGGATAGATATGTTTTAAGAGATCTTTGAAGATTGTAGTGCATGTAGTTCTAGAATGATAAATGCTTACAGGTAGTCCTCAATTTACAGCCATTTGTTAGCAACAGTTCAAAGTTACAAAAATACTGGGAAAAGTGACTTACAACTGGTCCTTGCACTTATGACCATTATGGCACCCTACAGTTACATGATCAAAATTCAGGCATGTGTTTACAACATTTGTAGGATCCAGAGGTCATGTGATCACCATTTGCTACCTTCCCAGCCAGCTTTCTGCAAGCAAAGTCAATGGGGAAAGCCAGATCATTTACAACCATCTGATTCATCTAACAATGATTTGCTTAACAACTTTGACAAAAAAAGGTCATAAAATCAGGCACGACTCACTTATCAAGTGCCTTGCTTAACAGCGGAAATTCTGGTTCCAATTGTGGTCGTAAATCAAGCACTACCTCTACAGTATTCTTGATTTAAACTGCTTGATCTGTCCCCATGTTCTCTATCCTTTCATTCTAGAATATAGTATTTTATATTGCTAAGTTCAAATGGGATGCGCTATTAAGTACCATTATGTAGCCATAATATATTTAATGAGCGTCTTCCCCTTATTGGGTTTGGCAGGCCTAGAACTTGTAGAGAGGCTGTATTGTTGCATTTCTTTGTTAGATATCATGGATTCAGCCATGCTAGCTCAATCATGGCTTAGCGTGGAGAATATAATATGTTTGACTGAGAGTTGGTCAGCTGAAATAATATTTGTACGAAAGAGAAATATTCATGGAAAAGCCGTATGTGACTCTCTGAAAGTTTAAAATATTTTTAAATGGAGAATGTGAAATGGCTGAACTTGGTGAAACTATTTTCTACTTTGTGTTTTTAAAAAGACCCTTCACAGTTGGATTATAAATATGATTCTTAATGAACTAGAGCCAATTACAATGTATTACCCTTAAATTCAACAGTGCCTATCCAAGTGAAGTGCATGGAGTGCTTAGGAGTGATCCCTGATTGGTGATGTCATCTCTGCCTTGACCAGAAAGGTTTTCTGTCACAGCCGACTGGTATCATCTCCTCCTGGACCTGCTGTTACTGTTAAAGCCAGCTGGATAAATGGAGCAAGAGTGCTTGGCTCTTGTGGCTGCTTGTGTTCAAACTTCTCAGTTGCTAGTGCAACAATGGATACTGAACAGGCGTACTGTGGTATTTGCCATAGCAAGGATTCTTCAGCGGAGACGCTTTCGACGGTCGGCTGCAGTGCTGAGGCGCATCCTCTCAGCTAGTGTCCGTCGTAAGAGAGCCTTGCTACGGCTTCATCGCAATGCTATAATGTCTGTGGTTACTATGGTGTACTCATCTTCACCGGCACTGCATTATGAGCACGAGCTGATGGCCCTGTCGGAGCGATCACACTGGATGCTCCCCAGATGTAGCGAATGGTGGGAGCGAATGATTTCTTCGGAACAGGATGACAAGTGTTGGATTTCTTTATTCAGAATGTCACGCTCCACACTGATGTATATTGCCGAGGAGTTGCGTCCTGCCTTACAACGTCGAGACACTGGCATGAGGTCACACATTCCTGTGGAGAAAAGGGTGGCCATGACCATTTGGAAACTCGCGCATCATGACAGCTACAAGACTGTCTCGGAGCTTTTTGGAGTGGGAATTTCATCAGCCTGCTCAATCTTTGAAGAAGTCTGCGAAGAAATAAATAGTCGGCTCCTGGCCCAAACAATTTTGTTGGGCGATCCACAAGATATTATGGAAGGCTTCAAGGAGATAGGCTTTCCCAACTGCCTAGGTGCAGTTGACGCAATCCACATCTCCATCCTCTGCCCTCCCTTCTCTGCTGATTCCTACATTAATTGCAAAGGCTTCTATTCAATGGTGTTGCAGGCGCTAGTGGATAGCAAATCTCGCTTTAGTGACATTTATGTTGGGTTTCCAGAGAGATCCCATGATTCCCGCATCCTGCATAACTCCCCTTTTTTCAACAGCATGGATGAAGGCACATTTGGCCCACAAACTCCAACAGTACTAGAAGGGGTTTCAATGGCTCCTGTTGTCATTGGAGATCATGCCTACCCACTTCGCCCCTGGCTAATGAAACCATATCCAGCACCAAAAACCGAGGCCCAAGAAAAGTTCAACGATAGGCTTGCCAAATGCCGAACGTGTGTGGAGAGAGCTTTTGGAGTCTTGAGAGCGCGCTGGAGATGTTTGCAAATGAGACTGGATGTGAGAGAGAAGCTCATTCCTGTGGTCATAGCTACGTGCTGCATCTTACACAATATTTGTGAGATCAAAGGGGACGAGTTGCTAGAACCATTAGAGAGTCCTACAGCTGCTGATACCCAGAATGCTTCAGCCAGGCCAAGGGTGCCCCTGTCAGAAGCTGGACTTACTAAGAGAGCTTGCCAGATCAGGGCTGCATATTGTTCCTATTTTGAAAAGAACCCTCTCTAGAACAGACTCTTTTTGCCCAAGTAATCTCAATGTGTGTATAGCCTCATTATATAATGATACAATATTATTACACCGATGTATATCACAGAGTAGCTGATTTTTTACATCAAAATAAAAAAAATATGAGAATGAATAATCTATTGCGTTATTATATAAGATATCTGCTCAACTGTCACGTCATTCCTTTGTCACTTCCCAATTGAATAATTACAACATGTTCTACAAGGAACTGCCCTTGAACAACACTGGGAAGCTTCAACTGGTATAGATTGTAGTATCACACACAATTTTGATGCACTAAAGTTTCCTTGTGTAACAAACACCATTGCAGTGAAGCTGCATTGGCTTCTAATATGTTTCTAGATGCAATTCCAAGTGCTGGTTATCCCCTTTAAAGCTCTGCATAGCATGGGGCCAGATTACTTGGGATAGCATAATTTTGCGCTTGGTAGAATTGGGAGTGATCTTGGGCATAAAGCAGGGTCTGGCCTTAGCATCACTTTGTCATAATGAAATATACAAGAGGTTTAAAATAAAAAGCCTTTTAGTTCATGACCCTTCTAGCCAAGCTGGTCCTATCAAAGAGGCACAATATGTTAATAGGGGATTGCCTAATGCAGGGGTCCCTAATCCTCGGGCCGTGGCCCATTGGGAACCTGGTTGCGCAAATGGCAGGCAAGCGCACGAAACTGCATTTGTGCAAGTGGCTTGCGCACATGCAAAGCCATTCTCTCCCCTCCTGCACTGCTGCTGGTCGGCAGAGCCAGAAAGGTTGGGGACCACTGGCCTAACGGATTCAAAGCAATCAGTCGTTAGAGCTTGAAGATTCAGTGCCAAGTCACATGGATTGGGGTGAGAGGAGGCTGCGACTTTGAGGAAGCAGCGCACCTGAGAATGGTAGATAAAGGTGTCCCTCACCTACCTAAAAGGACTGAGTCCCAGACTGCTATCTATGTAATCTATTAGTTGCTAGAACTCTATCCAGGCCCACTGAAAAGAATCCCAATAGTTGCAGGTCCTTTGTTGCTGGTTTTTCACATATTCAAAAGCACATCAAATCATACAATAAATCAGTGATACATGGTGTCCAAAAGGCCAAGATTTTCACTCCCAGGCACAGATGTTCCCATTCACTTTCCCAGTCTCAAAGTTGTAAGTTAAGAGAGTCAGAACTCAAAAAATCCTTGTTCATGTTTCAGGTTGGAATTTGTAAAGTTGTAACCTATCTGGCTCCAGTGAAGAACTGGACTTTAATAAGAGAAGATGTTGGCTATTTCAGGACATACCACAGGGGGTCCTCAACATCCTTACCAGGGCAAGGAGCCATGGTGTGCTAGGGCAGAATGGAGTGATTAAAATCACCCATAGCTTGAATATCTTTGTTACTGTTGTGGATAGCACTGGCGTTCAAAGGGAATGTATAGAGCCAGCTATGGTGCCACCAGGGCATCATTCCCCTTTGTTCTGTGCTCTTGAAAAGAATCACCTCACTTGGTGGTTATAGGCTCTTGAAGATAGGTTGATCAAAGGGAAATCCCCAACTTTTTGCAGTCTTCTGAAATCTATAGCTGGACCCATTTGTCCTGAAACATTTTGCTATTAACTGTGGTATTCAGTGATCCATTTATGTACCCCTGTTGGTATGAATAAGCATATATTCACTTACGTCGTCAATTCTTTGGTTTTTTGTAAATACCCCTTGATCTGGTTCCACCCAGATTGTTTATACAAACACTGTTCGTTATGTTATCTATTTGCACCAATATTTGCCACCAACCAACCTGATGTAAAAGGGCTTTCACAGCCAGTAATATTATCCTCAATTTTAGCTATTGATAGGCAGTGACAATTTGATGGGATTATAATTCCTGCATCATGTTTGGCTGGCTCTGACCAGATTGGCTGGGATTAGCCATTAATGCAACAATTGATCTTTACTTGACATCTTGTGAGGTAGGCTCCACTGTGGAGTGGTCTGAGATAGAAGCAAGGTCATGGTATTGAATCCAGAACTGCAACTCTTATCTTGCCGGTGTCATAAGGATTGGCCTTCTGGGTATTAAGGTGTTCATCACAAGATGTGCACATGAGGAATAGTTTCTCTCATGTTGATGGTAATTTCCTGTAGCATAATATATTTCAAGGGTATGAGTGTTCTTTTGGTGAAATTAATCATGAAACTCCATTCCTGTAGGCATTAAAGTGACACTATTCACTGTTCTTTCCATAGAAGAAGATTTGATGAGATCACTCAGATGAATAAATGTAAACAAATCTGAATCCTGAGGTGTTGCCCAAAGAACTTTCATAAATACAGTATTGTACTCTGGGACAGAAAGCAAGTCCAAAAGGGAACATTTTAAACTAGAACTGGTTCTTCACTCTTAAAAAATATGAAGAACTTCAAATAGGAAGAATTATTTAAGAATGTGTAAATAGGCCAACAGATTCGTTGAGGCTAGCCCAGGGGTAGGCAACCTTGTCTCTTTATGACTCGTGAACTTCAACTCCCAGAATTACTGAGCCAGCATGGCTCAGGAATTCTGGGAGTTGAAGTCCACGAGTCATAAAAGAGCCAAGGTTGCCTACCCCTGAGCTAGACAATCATCTCGTGTTGATTTCAACCAATGTCTCAGTTCCAAAAGATTGGGGCATGTTCAGATTCCAAGATTCCAGATGGCTTTCTAGGTTTTTGTCACTGAAGACAATGAAAGACATGCTGGAAAAACTGGCATGTGCAGGGACATGCTCTATGGAGCAAATGTCCAGTAAGTGAGTTATTTTCTTCATTCTGAGCTGCTTCTCTTTTGTTTCTGTAGATGGAGATTTCTTTTCTTTTTCTAGCACATAGCCCAACTGAATACAGAAGTTTTTTAAAACCCATCTGTCCTTGCATGCGATTTCCAGGTTTGCAACATTTTGCAGTCACCCTACCCCTACCCCAAGTAAAGCAGTGTTATCAATTTGAGGGGCATTTTAGAAGAGTAGAATTTCCTAGATGAGTTTCTGGAAGTTAGGATAACTGGTTCTTCTTTTTCCCCCTCTTCCTCTGGAATGGCTTCTTTGCCCCTAGGCTGATCCAGTATTTCCTATATTTCAGCTCTGGGGACTTCCAATTAAGGCTCAGCAGGGCTTGATTTTCCATGTTCTATATGGGTGGACTAGCGCCAGCAGGAGCCTATTATTTCTCAGGATCCTGAGCCACCATTGTTAGGCTTGCCTAGGCTAGGTCATAGCTCCATCCCTCAATATATACAAGTTAAGTCCCTTAGAGCAGTTCACAAGCAAAAAGTTGAGATTCTCACAGAATTAAAGCATGCAGCTTTATTACAAAGAAAAGGAAATTAAGTTACGGCATCTAAGACAGTAGATACGTACAACTTGAGCCTTACTTATTATTGAATATGTTATAGTGGAGCCTTCCTATTGCTATCAATTTTTCTGAGACTTGGCTTAATGAGGATGCTAATTGCCTATTTCATACTATAAAAATGTTCATTTGTTTTTGTTCTGTTTTGAAAGTATCCATTTTGATTCCCACGCTCAGAGAATTTCACCACAGTCTAATGTAGTACTCCCAGTTCTATTAACATTCTAACAATAGAGAGAAGGGGGACCTCTAAGACCTGCTCCTTACTGTAGCCTGAATACTGCTTTAGCTTCTGTAACATTACTGGTCATTGGAAAATTGCCATTGTCTAGTCCTGGTCTGGTTTCTGGAGAGATACTGCTATTAGTGTCACCTGGGTGTTTGTTCAAGCCACTGGAAGGTAACTGTGGCTGACATTACTTGGAGCCTAGTCCATCAGAACCGAGAGGCTGCCAGAGGGCCACCAAGAAAAGCTTTGGCTGCATTATAGAAGGGTGAGTGCCAGACCTGCCACTTGCCTCCTTTTCTCTGATGCAGTGCTTTTGGAAACTATTATTCCCCATTTCTATTAGAGGAGGCTGATGGTCTCCAATTCTCAGCTGTCAAGTAGTCTCTCACTTATAACCTTTTTTCTCAGCTGTCAACTAGTCTCTCACTTATAACCTGTTTTCTATGCACTGATCATTTTACTTGCTTGTTGGCAGCCCATAAGATGGAACCAAGAGAAAAAACATATATATGTGTGTGTGTATAATATATATTATATATAGACACATACATTTAAACAAGATAAAAGCAAAAACAAAGTAATAGTAAGAAAGAAAGAAATTAAAGAAAAAGTGCAAGAAAAAACATTAAAAGAAAAGTATAAAGAAGTAGCTTCTAATATTCTCCACCTTGTTCTAAAACTACATATTACTGTTCTTTCTATAATCTATCCTGTCTATCTCATCAAAACTATAAGTCACAAGTTCATTTTTGTGCAAAACGTCCATTAAGAGCTTCCAGTCAGCAATCAATGTAGACAATGTCTTTTCTCTAATCAAGTTAATTTAACCATTCCAGCAAAATCTGTCAACTTCACCAACCTTTCCTCCAAACTGGGACAAAAAAATCTTAAGTATTCTGCTTTCCTGTCTGTTTACTATTAGCCATGATAGATAGCTGAGAAGATTATGTTTAATTTCCTGCACTTATGCTACTACCAGTTTGATAGAATATCTTTTCTAGTGAATTTTCAGATATGAAGTTTTGTATCTTCATGTTCTAAAACAGAACATGATTTTGATGAAATTATAGTATTAGCTAGATTATCCAGTTCTCTACCTCCATTAGTCTAGCTGTTTTTTCCCAATTTCATGTTATTGTAATCTGCTAACTTCAGATACAATATAAGATAATCAAATGCTGTCTTGAATATGAAAGTATCACAAAATTATATCAGGTTAAATTACAAATTCTCTTACAAGCAGATTCATCCAGTTGGCATGGTGAAGAAACTAGCTATTTTTAACTTCAGTAGACATGTCTTCACATAGAGAGAATTAGACTTTTTGAAAATCAGTGGGCAGAAATGTGCAACCTTTTTCTTTGATTATGTAATGCCAGAATGCAGATTAGGAATCTTTAAGTATTCCCATATCTGAATGCACAGATAAAAAAATCAGCTTCCCGTTTCATGGCAATCACAATGGAAGTGTAATCTTAAACAAGCAGCCTTCCTTTGTATTTTTTGTATAGTCCCAAGAAAGATTTTCACCAGTTTAAATTAAGCAATAATGAAATTAAATCAATAGATTTATTTACATTCACATTTTAACTTTTGAAATTAGAAATTAGAAAAGCTGAACTACAGTACCATACAAAAATGAAAGATTCATGTTATCAGTCCCTTTTTTCTGGCTATTCTAGTAGTCTCTCCCGGAAACATTTTAGTTTCTAGAGCTAGGATGATACTACATCCTTCTTACCCTCACCTCTAGGGCTTACCATGGTCATCTGCTCCTTACTGGCCTCCCTGCGTATCTGCCTGGAACGACATCCACCTCTGGTCTCCTTCTTCTTCTGCCTCCTTTCATTGGCTGTTGCCTTTATTGGTTTTGCTGTCTACATCCAGTCACACGATATTCATAATCCTGACGTCAAAGAGGTGAGCTAGAGATTAGAAATTTAAGTAAAAACGTAGGCCAAAACATGTGATGAAATTGGATTTCAATTGTTAAGTGAAGACATAAAAAAACTTTGGAAGGATAAAGGAAAAGACAGTAATGGATACACTATTTTTTCCCTTGCTGTTTTCCAGGTACAGGTTGATTCTCTAATGAAGGGATAGTTGTACTGATGTTTTCAGACTGATTGACTACAATTCCATTTCTCTATCACTGTCTTCCAGCTTACAATTTAAAAAATTAAAATAATTTTTTTCCCCAAAAGAAACCTTTAAAATTCAAATATTTCGTTCTACCACTTGGAGCAGAGAAAGTAAAAACAAAATTCAAAACTGCAAAATTTTAAATTCACGTTTAGCTATTGCTATCTACAATTCAGAAATCCAGAAACATCCTTATTGTAGTATGTACCTCTATTCTGAATAACAATTAAAGGATTTTAAAGGTGAGGTCATATGGAGTTGAATAGATATTTTAAAGGAAAAAGCAAAAAAATGAGAATAGAAGCAACACTCATTCCTTTTTTCCTTATATCTAAGGACTGGGATTCTCTGCTGAAATCTCTTGCACATTTAATGTTCTGTATCACAAATAAGATTCAGGGAAATGTCACATCACCTCCATCAACTGCTGAACCTCTTACAACTGTATCTATCATGGTTGGCTTGACCTTTGATCTCCACAATGGCACAGATCTTCCCAACGATGCACATTTAGGTCTAACCATCAGTGGGACAAAATTGGGTCTCAGAGGTGAGTGACCACCAAATATCTCAAGAATTCTGACTCCTTGCTCACCTTCTCTTGACATTTCCTTCCACTAACTCCATCCACAGGTCCAGATGCCCAGAAATCAATTCATCTCTTAGCTGTTATCACAAATTCATTATCCCGTGAGAATTGTCTTAGGATCACTGCACCTTCATCCCTTCTCCCCAAGACCAGGTGAGCTAACAGGAAGGGGCATTGTTACAAACATTTCTTAACCCATTAATGTAATATTCCATTTTGTTCCCAGAAAGCCACCAAAATGTGTAATAGGGGAACAAAGCATGACTTTGGAAATGCCAGGGATTTGCTATCAATCACGTTATCAAACTAACCCTGCCCTATCCAGCATGCTAGATCAGGTAGGTAGATAGATATGGGCAGTGGTGGTTTGGGCTATATCTGAATGCTAAAACTGGTTTGCTCCACAACATATGGAGGGAAGATGATTCACTATCGTTTCTTCTACTCTCAGGCAGACCGTGCCCTTTGCAGCCAGCGCCTCTTCATGACCAGTGCTTTTCTTCTCTGCCTCTGTGCTATGCTCTGTTGTGCAGCTGGCCTATATTATCGCCTCCCCAGAGACAAATGGGGCCAAATCTAAGTGGATCAAGCCAGTGCTATTCATTCTACATTCCAGAATACTCAGGTGTCCTCCTTCGTCTAAACAGCTATATCATGTAAAATTCATTATTTTTGGTTTGTTGTACTGCTATTTTGGTTCACAAAAGATATGATAAACCATTTATTAAATAGAAAAATTGAAATTTCTTTGTATTTTAAGTGGTTATTCAACCAATGCAAATTGCCTAATATATTTATTATATATTACAGGACTTAAACTATATATCATTGAATAGTGTAATTAATCTAAATGAATGATCATTATCACTAAAAATTGCACTATTAGGAATAATTATCTACATAATACTGGATTTCATGATTAAATAATATAAATAGCATCAAGCAATGTGCAAACAAGAAATTCTCATATTCCCTCAAGGTTTGCTTGTTTTCAGTAACTATAACATTAGAAAAAAAAGCCTCAATTAATTAAAATGGAGTATGGATAGGACTGCAATCTGTACTTTCATTTATTTAAATTGTATTCATTTATTTAAATGAGTATAAAAATGAAAACCAGAGCAATAACTGAAAACTTTAAACTTTTTCAGCATCTTTTTGGAGGTGGAAATTAGTCTGGTAGATTTTCCACAAGGAAGAAACATCTGCTATGATACTGCAGCAAGAAAGATCTACAGGTAGTCCTTGAGTTAACTTATGAACATTCATTCAGCAATTGTTCAAAATTACAGCACAGCTAACAAATGATACTTATGCCTGATCCCCAAAGTTGCAGCCATTGCAGTTGCAGCACCTCTGCAATCGCATTATTAAAATTTGGGAGCTTGGTAGCTGATTCACACACAACAGCAGGAGCACTTCAATTCCCCCCACCTGCCTATCTCCCTCACATCTCTGCATTTTTGCCTGCCCTGCATAACAGCACTCCTTAGCAGCAGAGCTGAGTTGAAGTAGAAGCTGGGGCCTTCAGCAGACTCAGCTGGCTGCCATTGTCCTTGGGCCTCTACTTCAGTCCCTGTGCTGCTGAACAGTGTCAGCTCAAGCCCTGTGCTGCAACCAGCCAGCACAGCACAGCACAAAGCCTTCACCATCCTATACTCCACAGGCTTTATTGTACCTAGCTGACCTTAGCCGTCTTCCACCCACTGCTAACAAGGCACATCTGGTCTTATACAAGGCAACTACTAGTCACACCAAGGCCTTCACGCCATTTTCAAATAGCGTGCTCTGTTCCTGTGATGCTTCAGAAGGCTTCATCAGTTTTCCAAAGGCTTTCCAAAGCATTGGAGAACAAGGTGCGTTATTTGGGAAATGGCAGGCAAACAGTTCTTGTAAGGCCTCAGCTTTCCTTAAGAAGGCGGCCTGGCACAGCCAGCAGCTACCTCACATACTTCAGGCCCAGGTGGCAGCCAGCTCTGCTTAAGACTCCAGGCATCTGCTTCAGCCCCAGTGTAACTAGCACAGCCACTAAGGAGTAGTGCTGCTGTACAGGGCAGAAGGAGGTGAGTGGCTAGAGTTTAAGAAGAGGCAGTCCCTTTACCAGAGTTCAGGGCTAGGAGAGACCAAGCCAGAAATGGCTTGGATTGGGGAGGGTCTTCACCTAATGACTGGTGGGATTTGATTAATGATGGCAACAGGGAGTGCTAGATTTGCCATCACTAAGTGATGCAGTCACATGATATTTCATCTAACTGCATTGCTTAGCAGTGGAAATTCCTGTCCCAATTACTGCCATAGCTCAGGAACTATATCTCAACTACTGCCAACTTTATCCAAGAGCAGTACCTAAAGCAGGCCCCCACATTACAAATAAAATGTAAATATTTCTATGTGACCCTTTCCATCTATCAATTTTTCCAGAAAGTACATAGATTTCCAGTTTTCGTGCATCTTCAAAGGATACATAGAACCATCCAGTGTAAATATTTGATATACCTGAATAACTTCTTGCTTTCAATGAAATCAACAGGTGCTGTATTTGTATACTAATTTATATACAGGTAGTCCTCAATTTATGACCATTCATTTAACAAACAAAGTTATGACAGTACTGGAAAGTGACTTGTGACCAGTCTTCGCACTTACAATCATTGCAGCATCCCCAGTCACATGATTAAAACTGAAGTGCTTGGCAACTTGCATGTATTTATGATAGCATCCAAGGGTCACATGATTGCCATTTGTTACCTTCCCAGGGGTGGCACTTCCGATAGGCAGTCAGTGGGGGAAACCAGATTTGCTTAACAACTGCAGCAAAAAAATGTCATAAAATCAGGTGCAATTCACTTAACAATCACATTATTTAGTGATGGAAATTTCAGTCCCAATTGTGGTCATAAGTCAAGGGCTACCTGTACATGGATCATCTTGTACATCTGGGTAACTCAGTGCAGCGTATACATAATCTAGTCATGTGTTTGGCAGAATTAAGAACTTGCAGCAAAAAAAACCCTGGCTACTCATTTTAAATTAATATGGTAAATCTAGCTACAACTGCCCATACTTACTGCTGCCCCATGGCATTGCTGGAGTAACAGCAACAATTGCAATGGCTAGAATACACCTATCTAACCTACAGTATTGACATTGTACCTTAATATATCACACTGCAGTAGTTTGTTTCCCATCTCTATGGTACTTTCCTCAGCTGTGTGTTTCCAGGCCCCAGTTTTGTCTCATTTGTCCCTTGCTGTCTTTCTCAATTATTCTGACTAGTACCTCAAGCTGCAGCATACTTCCCTAATCGTTTTAAGCAATCTACTGTAATTATTTTACCAAAGCTCTATAATTTGCCCTCCCCACCGCTTTGTTTTTTTCAGTTCAAACTTGCAGCCACTTTTGACCGACATTCTGGACTCCCTGTTCCTTCGCCTCTTTCCCTCCAAAGGCCCCGCGTAAGATCTGGGGCACTCCCTCGACATGCCCCAAGTTCAACCTAACCAAAGAACTCCCTTTTCCTCACGGAAGGCGGGCTGGACGCGAAACCTTCGCGGTAGCCCAGCCAATCCGGGTCAACGACGTCATCGGGATAAACAATCCCAGGTCGGCTGCTGCAGTCCAGCCTTGGCGGAGTTAGCTAGGCCAATTCATGTGATCGGGGGCGGGGGTGGAGGGGGCGGGGGAGAAAGGCTGACGCGCTTCTTTCAAAACTGGAGGGTTCCGTCATCTAACCCAATGTACGGTTGTTAGCGTTCTCTACTGCCTTTTCGTAGCTGCTCGGAATTTGATATTTACGCCTCAGTAAGAGCGAGTGACCTAACTTCACCTCCCTCGTGTGGACAAGAAAAGGAAGAGGCCCGTCCGGCACGGGCCTGAATCACGCCGGTGTCAAGGTGTTAAAACTGCACATGAGGTGAGGGGAAATAAGCGCGCTGAGAAGACTAAAAGAAATTGGGACTCCGCGACGGGAGGCTCGAGCTCCGCCCTCCGCCGGAAAGCTCCAGGCGCGCATGCACCCAAGCCCCTGCAGTAACGGTTTAACTGTCGCCCAGCGCGCCCTTTATTTCCCCTCTTTGAACAGCTGTCATTGCCCCCGCCACTTCTCTGCGCGCGCGCGCGCCAATCTTTCTAAATCTTGCCCCAGTAACAGCTGCGCGATGGAAGCCCCGCCCTTAACTACCAATCGGTCTACCAATCAAATCCCACGCCCTCACATATTGCTCCAATCAAAGCACACTTGAGGACATGTGGGCGCCCCAGGCTGACTTCTTTCATTGAAGGGCCGTTATTTTATTTTTTTCCCCAGCCAACCAAGATAGTCGATCTTGTTTTGCACTTGCCCTTCCTGATGTTTCTCGTCCAATCCCATTCTTAGGGCAAATTTCAAGATCCCTCCCCTCGCTTTACATATTGTCAGTGTAAACGTGTCCCGCCCATTAACGCTAAGACAATCCAATGAAGCCGGGCCTTGTTCCTTCACTCTTTTACTGCGCGTGCGTTGCGTCCCATTCAGTAATGCCTTCCTACAATTGCTCACGGCACGCTCCTCGCCCCTCAGTTCGCGCTACTCACCTTTTTCTCAAGAATGACCCGAGCAGGACGCATGCGCACAGCGCCCCACCAAAACGTTTTACGCACCAGGCTGGTTAGGTTCGGGATGATGTTCGTCGCTTATTCCCGACTGTGGCGCATGCGAGTTTTCACGGGCTCCCGCCCCTGACCCGTTGCGCGTGTGCGCTCTTCTTCGGCGCCCCCCCTTCCCTCCACGCATGCGCTTGACGTTTTCTCTGCCTTGGTTCCGGTCTTGCTCCTGCCTTGGGCGCCATCTTGGATTTGGGGACAACTGGAGTGAGTGAGAGGGAGGGAGCAGACGGAGGAACCCGAAGAGGCAAGAGAGAGGGGAGGGGGGGCCGGATAGAGTCAGGCCCCCCACCCCCACAGCACCCTCCCCTGTAGAGACTCCCTCCCTTTTCCTATTCTTCCACCCCCCACCCCTCCCCGTTCCCTGGATCTGAAAGGATTCCTTTGCCTTTTATAGGGACCACTCCACCCCCGCCCACCTGACCTCTCATTCCTTTTTGTTCCCCCTCCCCCCCCCGCCGGTTTCCGTTAAAGACGGAAATCTCGTTTGCAGGGTCTTGCGATTCTCCTCGCCCGTTATCTGTAGGTCCCTTATACCTCATCTGTAAACATCTGTAGGCAGTCGCTAACAGCTGGAAGGGACTGCAGCATCCTGTGAAGTCCATGCCTTCTTTCCCTCAGAGCCCATCCCTTGGTCTCTTGCAAAGCAAGCTACTTGGCTGATACAGATTGTCTTCTCCCCCCCCCCTTTCTCATTTGGGATTTTCTCCCCCTCTCCCTACCCCTGAATAGAGCCATTGCAGACGGGCCCTGGACTCTTGCTATATATCCTTTTACAGGGCTACCTCCATCGCGTTCCCGTTACCAAGCCACTTGCATGTCTTCACTCCTGCAGGACAATTTTTTCCTACCCAAACGGGAGGGAGGGAGGGAGAGGCTTGGAATCGGGCTGTAGATGCCCTATGCTTCCCACCCAGAGGCCTTCCTTTTCCAGGGGAACCACTGACAGTTCCCTCTAAACCCTCTTTCTTGATTGGAGGAGTAGGGAAAGAGGAGGTAGTTGGGGGTACTCTCCCCACCCCCAATATCTTGGAGCTGGAGCCGCAAGGGGAAGAATATCTAGGCAGCTGCGGAGACTTACAGGTGAGACCCAAGCACGCAGATAAAGGGAGGGGGGGAAGGGTATTTTTATGGGATGGGAAGGCCGGGCAATGGGGAGAGAAGGAAATGTTTAGAGAACAAAAGAGGTTGTATTGCACCAATTAAGAAAAGCAATCTGATTGTCTGTCTGCTCTATCTTCTTTCTCCTATGATTGTCCTTCCAAATAAGTCAGAAATTGTATTGTCTTGATTGGGAAACATATTCTGCTTCCTCTTCGTGTTTTCCCCTGTTTGAGGGCTTTGCTAGGCAAGAGATTGAGTTATGTTTTCCAGAGCTTGGTTGGAGTCTGGGCCTAACATCTTCCTGCAAAGGGAAAAAGGATCAAGTTTTTCATCCGAGGTCCTCCATGTACACTACAGTTCCTCACCCTCTCAGTTTTTTCTCTCCTTTGGAACCTCAGAATCAGGGAACCTAGGAAATGGTCTTTCTAGTCTGTTAGACTTTTTCCTCCCTAGGGTAGTCAGAGGCCTTAACTCCTATTCTGGTTTTAATATATCAGAGCTATTATATGCCCTTAAATATTCCTATAATGACAGGATTTGGGAAATTAGTATCAGTGAGATATGTAAGAATGGGGGAGAACCCTATTGGGTTCCTTACATCGTTAAATTTTGTTTTTTATGAATGATGATCATATTCTGTTGATTAAAGAAGCTAACTTAATTATGAAGAAAGGTTGGTCCCAAATTATTTAGCAGTGCTAGAATAACACAGAAGTGTATTAATAGTAATGGTATAATATTTATAAAAGAAAGCCAGTTCCATGGTCAAAGAAATTCAGCTTCACATTCATTCATATAGTCATTATTCAGATACTTAGCTTTCGTTAGTTTTCATTGTAATGTTTAAAAACTGTTTAATGTTTAATTTTGACTTATATGAAAGCATTAGAGCAATAAATGCTGTTTAGAGATGGTATTTGTGTGTAACAGGATATGAAAAAGCAGTTACTTTTTCCAAAATGGAAATGATCTCTTCTCCACTATCCTAATAAGATGAATGCTGGTATCTTATACTAATAGAAATAGGACTTCTTCAGTTATCTAGGCTTTGTGTATAATTGTGCACATATGAATAGTCACTATTTATCAGGAACCGTTGGTGAAAAGCATTAGGTTTTAGGGCTTCCATCTTTATGGATTATATTCCTTGACCCTGGAGAGATCTAGAAGAGTTTTCTGCTCAAGAGAGCTGCATGGTATTGGGACATGGTGCTCACATAGAGATTGGAAAGAAAGCCAGGTATAACAGTTTTGCCTCCTGAAATACACCCAGTAAAGTTTCATTTTAAATGTATTATTTTAGGGATGATTTTGTGTATCATGTTCTTGTCAAAATGAGTAACTTTTTGCAAGCTGTGTAAGGCTTGTGCCAGTGTTGCTTACATCTATTCTAATAACAGGGTTGTTTTATTGTCTAGAAACATACAATTTATAAGTCTGCTGGCTGCTGGAGTTTGTTCAGATTTGTCCACTAGCCTCTAACCAATGGTTAGCTATTTTTTTGTGTGTTGTGAATTTTATGTATCTTTGAAAATAAATTCCTCAAAGTTACTGACTTACCTTTGTTCTTTAATGTAGTAATTTTTGTTTTATCAGCAGCCCTCGACCATTGTTCCCCTGGAGATATTTCTTTTCACCTATTGCTTGGACTGAGTTCCCTTCAGAATTTTGGCATATTGGGATCAAATAACCATGTTGGTACACAGTGCCCAAGTGCTAATGATTAGTTCAACCTGCTAATAGGAATTGCTGAATAACAGGAAATTGTCAGGTTTTAATTAGCGTTTTGTCTCAATCAGAATTTCTAGATTATTGGTCTCTTGACAAGCTAAAGTTTTAAGTGAAGATTTGTTGTCTTAAGATTCTTGCTTATTGAAAAAATTTCAAACCAGAGATTTTGGATCCAAGGAAAGAGTAGACTAACCACTAATATGGTCTCCTGGTTTGTTTGTCTCCACCCCTTGGTAGGCGGATCCAGGTCAAAAAGCTGAACAACTTATATACTGTCAGAATTCTGATAAACTAGCTTATAATTCTGATTTCTGCATGAATGGGATACTATCTTTAGGTTCTAAAATCTTAATTTTTTTTTTTTGTAAAGAAGATACCTTATGGCAGAGAATTTCCTCTGGATTTCCACATTGAGAAAAACAAATGTAGAAAATTCTTATTTTGGAGCCAAGCTGCAAGCTGACTAATACGAAACATCTTTAATAAGCCGGACTTCTTTATTTAGACATTGCAAATTTTAGAATCACATTTGACCCCTGGATAAATAAATTATATGCTTTGTAATGTCTGAAAAGACAGCTATGGAAACTTCACCCATTTACAGAACTTTCAGATCTTGCTTCCTTTATTATTATAGGTTCTCTTTCAGGTATAAGAAACGTGGAAGTGCTTTCCAGAACATCCAACGCTTCTCTTTATTTTTGCCCTTTAATTCCTGTTTTGGTGAGGTTATATCCTCCTCATGACTGCAGCATGTTTTTTTCCCTTTCCAGTTTCTCACAGTGATACGTTTAAGAAATGGAGCAGTTTATGCAAAAAGCTAGTTTCCTTGCTAGTGAAAGAGAACATTAGGGCATTTATTAGAATTGGAAGGATCTCACCTACCTTTTCTTAATATAGTTCTCTTACGGCTGCAGCAAAATCTCTGAAAATGACTGCAGTGTGTTCCCAAAGCATTATTTTTATCACATGCTGTTGTAGTAGAATACAACCCCTAGGGGTTGCTCCTGAGTTACCCACAGGTGCCTCAGTAAGCACATTCTTCTTCCAATTCAGAAGGTCTTAATAATATAAGTGAAAGGGGGGGGATCATCTTTGCCATTAAAGCTCTTTGAACCTTTGACAGGGGGAAAAAAAAAAGCAGTGCAGGGTAATTTGGGGAAGGGACACCTAGGGTGCAATCTTGTGTCTGCTATTGAACCTCTTGGGAATCACATTTGAATAATTATGTAGAGAATAATGTTGTAGGGGGAGCAGAAGGCAGAAACAGTAGTAACATCTAACACCGGGGTAGGCAACCTTGGCTCTTTTATGACTCGTGGACTTCAACTCCCAGAATTCCTGAGCCAGCCATGCTGAGGGGAAAGGGAGAGGTTTCCAAGCTGAGCCATGCTGGCTCAGGAATTCTGGGAGTTGAAGTCCACGAGTCATAAAAGAGCCAAGGTTGCACATGCCTCATTGGATTTTTCTGTCCCAAGGCACAATCTCAAGCATTTGATACAGCAGCCATCCTGGTTCTGAAACAGGTCTGAATCTCAGAATTCCCTGGTTGGCCCAATGCCTAAGAATGCCATATCTACTGCCTTGAGTTCCATGATAGCAGAAAGGTAGTGTTTATATCTTGAGAGCTAGAAATAAAAATGCCTTTTTTAAAAAAAAAATGAGTTTGAAAGCAAGAGCTTTTTGACTTTTGTAATTCCAATGGAAAGCTTGCAAGAAAGCACCAAAACGTGAAGGGTACCAAAACGTGAAAGCAATGAATGGGCAGACCTATTGAAGTTCAGCTGCTATCCCTGCATTATCAAGAGTATTTAGAAATCTCACACATAAATTTTTAAATTTAAAAATATTAAAATTTGAAAGGGTATGAAGGGATGTGTGTAAATATGCCAGCATTTCTCTTAATTGATTCAACAGCCTAAGCCAGAGTATCGCATCGTAATCAATGATAGGTGACATAAGAAAGATCTAACTAATACCATTACATTGGATCAGTCTCAAGACCATTACAACCCAGGTTTTTTAATCAGCTTTTTAAAACAATTACATTATTGGTTGCCAGTATACAAAGAACAATACAGGTGGTCCTCGACTTGGGGCCATTCATTTAGCAGCTATTTGAAGTTTAAAGCAGGCACTGGAAAAAAATGACCTTTAGTTCACACTTAGGACCATGGCAACGTCTCTGCAGTCATGTAACAACAATCTGGGCACTTGGCAACCAGCTCACATTTACGTCCATTGCAGCGTCCTGCGGTCCCTGGATCACCATTTGCCACTTTCCCAAGCTGGTTTCTGACAAAGTCAATGGGAGATGCCAGATTTGCTTAACAACTGCAGCAAAAAATGTCATAAAATCAGGTGTGGTAACACACCGCTTAGCAACAGAAATTCCAGTCCCAGTTGTCATAAATTGAAGACTACCTGTAGAAAAAAATAGCTGCTGCTGATTTTTTAGAACTCTTACTAGTGTTCCTGATTTTGTCTTTAAAGAAGAATACAAATGTACTGCTGTTACAGTATAGTTCCATTACCAAAACTGGAGTCAAGCAACAGATGTTGGTGAGTCTGCCTCTTCCATCTTTGGTTGAGATGGCTCTTCTTTCATTTCTCCATCTCTGACATTGTCAGCTCTAGCTTTTGCAACAAAAGAATATTGTCACTTATTTTCCACTCAGTTTCTCCCAAGATTTCTGTCGAGTCTCCCATTTTATCCTGCTTTAGTGGCCAAAGACTTAACATTTTCAAAGTGAGCAGCATAAACCTAGAACAATTAAGAGGTCTTTACGCATATTATAGACCACTGAGAGACCACCGGCATTTTCCATCTTTCACAAATTGTATTACCTAGAAACAAAGAAACTTCTTCTTCTTGTGGAGTGGGGAAAGATAGGGAGCCATTACAAATGTAGATTAGTGCACAGTGCACTTTTGTTTCTTTGTCTTGCACAAATGGGCTTCTTTATCCTACTCATCATGCATGTCACAATTTCCAGCCACAGATGTTAAGATCCTCTTTACCAGTGTTTCTCAACCTTATCAACTTTACAATATGTGGACTTCAGCTCCCAGAATTCCCTAGCCAGGTTGAGACTTCAGCTCCCAGAATTCCCTAGCCAGCTTGAGAACTACTGCTCTTTACTGCCCAGGTACTTAAAAGAGTTTCAGTTCCTATAGTCTGCCATTCTTTAAATCTCCAAGGTTGGAAAGTTTCAAAGGTCCATTTTCTTGCCTAAAAACTATTTTCATACTGTCTATCTAGTATGTGAGAATCTTACCCAACATTTATTTATTCATCCGATTTCTATTGTGCTGCCATCACAAAAAGACCTTTTATCAGTAGCTTACAAAAACAAACACGACAATCTAAATAAAACTGTGTAAATCTTCAAACAGTACCAGTATCTGGTCTCCAAAGCCCTCTAGAAAAGCTCTGGTTTTCAACTTTTTCCAGAGGGCAGGTGATGTTGGAGTTAACTAAACGATCTCCAACCAAATGCCATTCCAGAAGGCCAGGCTCATCATAGAAAAATTGTGTTTTGGATTTGATTTTATTTTTTAAGTGGAGGACCACCCAATGCCGCTTCTGGCACAAAGTGATCAGAGGTAATTCTGGTGGGGAAAGATGGTCCTCTAGGGTAACCTGGCAGAAAGCCATGGATGGATTTATAGATTAAAACCAGCACTTTAAATTGTACCTGAAATGTGGCGCACGCTGCAGTAATCTAACCAGGTGATGGTGACAGTATGAGCCACTCTAGTCAGGTCCTCCCGTCCCAAGTAAGGTTGCAAATTGGCATGGAAGCCAAAGCTGGGGAAAAGCCCTCTCACCACAACATCTGACTGCTGATCCAACAGGAGTCACAAATCCAGGAAGGCCACCAAGTCACAAACCTGCTCCTTCAGAGGTAGCTCAACTCATCCAGAGACAAACCAAGGGACATAGAGGATATGGATAGTGGGGTAGGCAGCATATACATTCATTCATTCCATTCATTCGTTCATTCATTCATTCATTCATTCGATAAATCCCAACATACAAACAGCAGCTGTGTCTTGCTAGAGTTCAATTTAAGCCTGTCCTGTCCCATCTAGACCCTCAAAACCTCCCAAGACACTGGGACAAGACTTAGATAATATTTCCAGCCTGGGGTCACAATGTATAGTTGAGTATCATCAAAAATATTGTTGATAATGGTAATTATGGAAAACTGGGAAAGTTAAAATTAGGAGTTGTATTGAGACTGGTGAAATACTAATGATATCTTTACATGCAATGATTGAAGAATGGATTGATTTATAAAAATGTTTAGAATATAGGAAATAGAATATAGTGGAGAAATTTTAAAATATACTTATATATGTTTAGCTTAGAAATAATTAGAAATAACCTAAGCCAATTCAAAATGGTTTGGAAACGTAAAGTTATATTCACTGATAAAATATGTATGTGAGATAGAATAAGAGATAGAACTTAATTGAGAAATATAAACTGAATATTTGGAATAATATGGTCTTTATTATATGGATACTCGAACCGTATTCTATATGTCTATGTAATGCTAGTTGGAATATGCTAATAGTTAATTAAGCTTAAAATGGGTGGAAATATCGTTGATAGTTTGGTTTTGTTTGTTCTTGCTTTTTTGATTGATAAAATAGAGAGGGAAGATTTAAAAAAGTGTAAATTGTTTATGTATGATTGTATGTTCTATTTTGTTTTATGGAGTGCCCTATCTCCACGATGAGTCCTAAGCACTTGGCTGTAAAATTTAAAAAAATCAATAAAACTTGTTATAAAAAAATAAAAATAAAAATATTGTTGATATGAGAGCCTGAATCCCCAGATGAGCTCCTGTAGCAGCTTCATGCAGATGCTGAAGAATCCATATCTTTCTGATGATGGGGGCCTAGTTCACTGGAGGCTTTGCCTCTAGTATTGCTCACTATAAATAGATGAAACATGCGGACCAAAATAATATGCTTTAAAAGCGTGCGTGCGTGGCTTTTAGTCAGTAACTTCATCTAGGGAGAAGGTCCTTCCTCTTGTCGATGTGGCTTTTAGTCCCACTCTGCAGTATAGGTGAAATAAAAATAAATTGGACTCTCCTGAGGGAGGTGTGTGTGTTTTTTTCCATTCAGGTTTTTTTTTTTTTAGTTTAGTTATAGTGCACATTACGCTTTGAAATGTTGTAAATTGTTTTCAAGTTAAGCATATACTCGGTTAATCCGTCACTGTGAATTCTTGAAAATGTAGCATTTCAACACAGCTGATAAAATGATTCTATTCAGTTCAAAGCGATGGGCTGCTTTATTTTTTTTTATTTTTTTATTTTACTTATTTATTAAACTTTTAGGATTCACGACTTACATACAAGCTACTTTATGAGTCTCCATTTAAAGTCAAGGGGTGAAATGTCTTCTACTTTTGTTGCCTGCCAGGAAGCAAGTTCATGTTTAAGAGATTAATCAGTCCTTGCCGCTCCTTTGATAGGACACATATTGTTTCTCAAGTTGCTGTTCTAAAGGTGAACTCCAGCTGATGCCCTATAACTTCCCTACCCTTCTATCTCTAATTTGAAACTGAACTCCAGGGCCTGCCTTAAATTTTGGCCACTTTAGTGCAGCCAGGCAGCAACCACTGCAACAGGAATCCTTCCAGATGCTTTCTTGCCAGTAGTATCACTGCCAAGGCTAGCTTTACGCTTTGCCTTTTTTTTTCTTTAGATTGTTCCCAGGAAAGCAACTGAACAATGCAAGGATTTCCTCTGACCGGCATCACCCGCCTGCAAACTGTTGATTTCCTTATTTTTCATTTCGGGCCCCTGGAGTCAGTCCAGCAACCACTGCCCATCCCAGAGAGTGAACAGGAGGGACTCTGTGTGGTTGCTTTCAAATTGTAGGGTTGCAGCAAGGCCGTGGATCTTATTTTTCAGCTCACCTCAGTTGCTAGCCAATCAAGGGGGGAAGGCTTGGTGTGAGAAACCTCCTATCTAGGTGGCTGTGCATTTTCTGGGATAAATCTCTTTCTACGGTCTGGATCTGTCGAGCATGTGATCTGCATTGATACCCTTATGCTTCATGCATTTGATAGTCATAGCAGCAGTGCGGGGATAGGCAGCTTGTAGACGTTTTAATTCTAGAAAAGAGACTGTCTTATTGCAAAATGTATTTAGTGTTCCTGTTCTGATGTTGCACTGTACAGTGAAGAGTGCAGCAAGCTGGCTTCTGGGAAACTTTGGATCCCGCTCACTTGTGCCGCAAATTAAGTTCTGTGGATTTTCTGAGGAGCAAATAAGCAAAATGCTACATTTCTGAAGTACAACTAACTGGAGAGGAGGAGGCATTTTCCAGAATTTACTCATGGATTAGAAATTAAGATAATTGGATCCTGAATTGTGAGTGGACCATCCTTAATGGGGGAAAATGCAGTTAAAGATACTTATGAAGATATTTTGAATGAAAAAGG
Organism: Azemiops feae; assembly: GCA_023970755.1. Classification (NCBI taxonomy): domain Eukaryota; kingdom Metazoa; phylum Chordata; class Lepidosauria; order Squamata; family Viperidae; genus Azemiops; species Azemiops feae. Next base: position 411,454 of record JALGBA010000363.1, read on the forward strand.
CATGAGAGATACCAATTCTGTGACATTCAAGGCTGCAACTGCAATCCTTCTTATTAATATCAACTGCTGGCAAGCAGGTTTTCTTGCTCATGAATCCCTGCCAGGCTTCTTCTGTTGGACATTTTGGGAATCTTAAGTTCTTCACCATTGGACTGAGAACAAAAGGAACAGTCTGTTTGGTAGGACACACATTTATTTACCTCTTGCTTTTTGGAGTGAGGCTCACTTTCTACCCACATGGTTATTTTGTGATCGGACTAAATATTCTTGTATATTTTAACATTGACTCCGTCTTGTTTCAGAGGCTCAAACTATCAGTTTTTAAGTGTATATCTTTAACCTTTAAACGGCTCGCTTTAGAAATGATGTGTGAATAGCTTTTAGCCAGGAATGTGCCTACCAAAGGGATTAATCTATACATTTCTAGATTTCTCAACAAGTTATTGGCGATGTTGGATGGAAACTGTAGTCCAGTGCACTTGGAGGGAATCATATTGGAGAAATTTGCTGTAGATCTAGCAGACTGGAAGATGGGGAAAGAATTCAGAAAAATTACCCTGCTCAAAAGGACTCATTTACAGAGAAGGAGCAATGTTTTTGTATGGGGGAATGTCATCTGATACAGCTGTTCCCACATGTTCCAGAAACAGTTGCACGCTTGAAGGATCCAACCTGGGTCGGTCACCGGGACTAGAGGTTTAGTTTTCCAAGCTTTCGGACTCGTCCTGGAGCCCATCCCCGGGGAACTTGTCTCTAACGGAATGTCTAACATAAATAAGTTCCCTGAGGATGGGCTCCAGGCCGAGTCCGAAAGCTCAGGAAACTAAACCTTGGTCCCAGTGACCGACCCAGATTGGATCTTGTAACATTATCCTGGGACACACATATTTGCCTTCATTCGTGAGTTATACACTTTTTTCCTCTAGCTCATTACATTCTTGGTATCTGCTCAATAGGATGTAATATTTCATGTGCATGCATGTGATGTTCATAAAAGTTAAGACTTGGGCGACATTGTGCAATAATAAAGAAATTGATGTACCTGTATGAGGATTATACATAAATAACCAACTTCCATACTCGCTGCATTCTTTGTAAAGGACTAAATTGTCTGCTTCCCAGCTAACAAATACCACAAGTCCAGTAAAATTTTGTTCAAGGCTCTAGAATTCTATCCCTTGGTCTATGTTCTTATAATTCCTTTTAATCCCTTATAGCCAACTTCTTCATTTTACATAAGAAGCAGTTGCTTAAGAGCAGCAGAGTAGTTATAGTGGACAAAAAGACATGATAGTAACATAACATCCAGTTAAAAATAAAACTGAAAATATTTAGCAAACCCTCCAAAGGCTTGTATTTTTTTTAAAATAGAGAATCATATTTCCTTCATCTCTCCTTTCAATAAAGATAGCGCAGAAATTAATGCCAATAACAAATCTGGTAAATGGGAATTTTATGACTTGAATGGAAGATGGGAATTTTATGACTTGAATGGAAGTGTGTGCCCGTTGCAATATAAATGTGGGGTGTACAAGTACAAGACTGAAACATGAGTCGCTGTATGAGAGAAAATGTACTCTCATTAAAGTAGCAATCAATGGAGAATATTTTAGTGGTCGAAAATTAGGGGCAAATCTGCTGTGACTTTTGTGTCTATGGAAAGTAGGTCTAGCTTTATCAAAACTCCTGGATTTTCATAGAAAGAATAAAGGACAAACGTACTTTGAGCGAGAGCTAGAAAAGCGGGGAATGTAGAGATAAGTAAAGCTGATATTAGTACTTCAGTGTCCTAACAATTACTAGTTGAATGCTGTCACATAAATAGCAGAAGCCCAATTTGAACAAGAGAAGTCTATTCTACCTTCTGTATCGCTGCAAGATCTGTCTCCATTTGGCATTGATGGCCTTCCCGCTATAGACGTCTCTCATTGATTATCTTGTTTCAGATCTCTTATTTCTGTGAATAGGAGTCAGCGCTTACAGATTCCTCTTGAAAAGGCTTTCTGAGCTTTGTCAGGGTTGCCTGTGGCCTTGAACCCACTTCTTCACATGGGAGTATAATTTTCTCTAGCAAGGATCTCAGGATTTGCTTTGCCACAGCAAGATGGTGGCATCAGATATCACTGAATTACAATCTTATCAATAAGAATAAATTACCTTGTTTATACCCAGCTGGTTCCGTTAATATTTGTTTCCCACTTTAGGAGAACAGCAACAGTGAAGTCCAGCCTCATCCACGGCCGCCATGCCGTCTAATGCCCGGGCTGGCAGTTTGAAGGACCCTGAAGTGGCTGAGCTGTTCTTCAAGGATGACCCTGAGAAGCTCTTCGTTGACCTGCGGGAGATTGGTCATGGCAGTTTTGGAGCTGTCTACTTTGTGAGTGCCAAAGGAGTGTTAATGCTCATGCTCAAGCCTTTGCCAAGATCATTTAACACAACTCTTTCCCATTGGCCTTGCTTATAGCTGAATCAGTTCTGCTTCTGGGTCCCGTCCCATCAGGAGGTCCCTGATACTGAATGTTAGATGTTGAAGAGCAATAGTGGGAGGGACTTTCTCCACATCTTGCTAATACCTTTCTCAGGAGGAATCTGATTGGTCGTGATCAGAAGTGGGAAGATGAACTGGTCCGATTTAGTAGCGATGTTATAACTTTTACGTGGATATCGGGTGCTCGCCAGTCCCACATATCTCTGGCCTCATAGGCAGCTCTGCTCTAAGAATGCCTGATTCACCCTGAGATGTAAAATTTACTCCTTTTGAATGGTATTTTTTCCAGGCATAGGAACAAAGTTCCTCTCTCAACTTGACTGTCTGTGGGTGCTGATAGTTATTTTCACCATCCTTCTTTGGTTTATTCTCTTTTATCTTCCCCAGGCCAGAGACATACGCAACAATGAAGTGGTGGCTATTAAGAAGATGTCCTACAGCGGGAAGCAGTCTAATGAGGTTGGTCCTTTTTAGACTCCTAGCACAGTTGTGTTGACCATTAACTTCTCTAGCCTCTCCCTGGCCTAGGTAATCCAGTTCTCCTGGTTTTCAAATTTTCTAGGCTTCTTGTAATATCCCCTCCTTTACTCGAAATATAGAAGTATCTTGGAGCTCAGGCTCACTTTTGTATTTTCCAGAAATGGCAGGACATTATCAAGGAGGTGAAATTTTTGCAAAAGCTACGACACCCAAACACAATTGAATACAAGGGCTGCTACTTACGGGAACATACAGCATGGGTAAGAGGAGAGTGAAACAGGTCGTTCTGCGCCATTGTGGTGATACATTACAGAAAGCCTTTTAAAGAATTTTAAGAAATGCAGTGAAAATGCAGATGAACTGGGCTTTGGATGAGGGGGGAGTCTTGAAAAGAGCCTGAATGATGACTGGGTTTCTTGCTTCTCTGCCTGAAACAGTGCAATTTAAGGGAGGGAATTGCAGTGCAATAGAGTGGAGGCTGCTTTCTTGAAAACCATGGACATATTTTTTTTTTTTTTAGTGGTATTCTATTTATATTCATGGGGGTTTGGGAGATGTCTGGATGACATTGGTGCAAGAATGGTGGACTTTTGGTCTGATTTAGGGGGGGCTGTTCTTATATTCTTAAGTGAATTGGAAATGCCAGGTACAAAATGGAATTGGCGTACTGGGTTCCCGGAGCCCTGATGGGGACAGGATCTTTGAAGTTCAAAGGATTTATTTGCCCTACACTAACATTTCCTCTTAATTCACCAGCTGGTGATGGAATACTGCCTAGGCTCAGCCTCAGATTTGCTGGAAGGTGAGTCCCAAGACCAATTGAAGAGTCTTCCCACAAAGCTTTTCTGAGACCTTTAAATAATGTTCTTCCCTCCATCCCTTCTTCTCTAGTGCACAAGAAGCCACTGCAGGAAGTAGAGATTGCAGCCATAACGCACGGTGCTCTGCAGGGACTTGCCTACCTGCATTCACACAATATGATCCACAGGTGAGCTCTATATTGCATGACTGCACTCTCTTAGAGACGTTGCTGCTTGTAGCACCCATTTAGTGTAGGATAGTATGATCTAGTTCAGGGGTAGGCAACCTTGGCTCTTTTATGACTCGTGGACTTCAACTCCCAGAATTCCTGAGCCAGCATGGCTCAGCTTGGAAACTCTCCCTTTCCCCTCAGCATGGCTGGCTCAGGAATTCTGGGGGTTGAAGTCCACGAGTCATAAAAGTGCCAAGGTTGCCTACCCCTAATCTAGTTGTTACTGTATTGTGTGAAATCTGTACCGGAATCTGTTACTCTTGTTTTTCAGTCAATTCCATGCATCGTTCTGACCCAACCTTGTTTCTTGCTACATTTTACCGTTTATTCTCTTTAGATGATTTGCAGGCAGAATGGCAAAATTACCCGTCAAATTCATGCTTCAGTCAAATGTTGCACTTTATGCAGTTTAGCTCAATTATCAGAACTGGACAGTTTTCAAATGTCTCAAATCAGCTTTATATTTTAATAAATCCTTGATATCCCAAACAACTTAAAGAAAAGACATATAGTTAAAACATGTTGCTTTCTATCAGATTTTGCAGTTAATATAGGTAGTCCACGCTTAGCGACTGCCTCTTTTAACAACCGTTGGAAGTTACCACATGGATGAAAAAATAACTACCAATCCTCACATTTACAACCTTCACAGGTTGGTAAAGCAAACAAAACCTGAAGTCTGATAAGAAATGCAGTCACAGTTTCACTTAGTAACCACTTTGCTTAATGACCACTAAAAAAAAGATTACCTATATATTTTCAACTCAGGAACTGTGCTATACTATTCTTTTTCTACTAAAAAAAAAATCTTAATTACCTCAGGAGTCAGTCATTGCGGCAGCCTAATTTAAATAGAGCAGAAATCTTTCACTTGTTGCTATCAAATTATTGAGAGTCAGAGGCCATTACCAATATAGAAGTTTGCTAATGTAGCCCTCTCTCTCTTTCTCCTGGTCTTCCTTCTCCATATAAATGTTGCTCTAACCTTTGTCTTCCTGCTTTTCTCCTGCCGCTCACACTGTTTTTCATCTTGCTGCCCATTTTCCTCCACTGTGTTCTCTGCTTCTCTATTCAGTTTTTAATTACTGTGCCTGCCTTTTCAGGGATGTGAAAGCTGGGAATATCCTTCTGACTGAACCAGGACAAGTGAAGCTGGGGGACTTTGGCTCAGCTTCTATAATTGCTCCTGCTAACTCCTTTGTTGGCACCCCATATTGGTAAGCTGGCAGAATGAGATTTGTGTTTAATCTGAAACAGAGCAGGAATGCCTTTATTGGCAATATACCCATATCCCATAGCCACTGGGAGGAGTGAAGATGTGGCTGAAGAGACAGTGAGGGAGTAGATATGCCTTGGAGACTCCCTGGTTCTTTGAACAAGAAGAAATTAGAGAAATTGATAATTGGAAATGTGGGTTCCCTGGGTTTTTGCAAAGAGTCCCAGTGTAGTTTAACACCAGTTGATTGTAAAAAAAAAAGTTATGAAGTCTTTTATAGGTCAAAGATTGGAGGGTGTAATTCAGGAGTCTTCCAGTTTTGGGAGGCGCCATGTGTGAACTTTAAATGGCATGCTGTGGAGCCTCATTTCAAGAAGTAACGGGGTCTAAGAAAATGAAATAAATTATATATTTGTATTAATAATAACACATTGATGTGTTTAATAATTTCCCCTCTTTGATTAATAGCAACATAGACAACTTGGCAGCACTTTGTGGTCTACGTCCAGGGGTCGTGCATCTTTGGTGCAATAATCTTTCAGGCTCTTAAGTCCCCACGTGTGCCGTTGCTAAGTCACAATGCATGATTGCTTCATCTTGCGATCTCTTTCTAGGATGGCTCCCGAGGTGATTCTAGCCATGGATGAGGGCCAGTATGACGGCAAGGTGGATGTCTGGTCACTTGGCATCACTTGCATTGAACTTGGTATGGAACGGGCTTACTTGCCTTTGTAAGGTTGGAGTTATGGGGGGAATGATGTGGAAGTAGGGCTTTCTGCAAGAACACCCAGTGCTGGTGCTAACATTAGCTGTCCTTGTGTCTTCAGCGG